>VXBU01011960.1:17446-43509 GCA_013400315.1 Bombycilla garrulus | reverse complement strand
CCGTTTCTCCCCCCTCTCTCCCCTTTTTCTCCCCCGTTTCTCTCCCCTCTCACCCCGGGCCCTCCCGCACGTGCAGCCGCTGGGGGCGGAGCCGCCGCTGGGGGCGTGGCTCGGGGGGCGTGGCCGCTCCATTCATAAATTGGCGCGGGCGCGGCCCGGGAGTCATTACCGGAGGTTAATTAATTACCGTGCTCCCACGGCACCCAGAGGGGCTGCTGCGGACTCGGGCTGAGCGGGGCCGGGCCGGAGGGCAGCGCCCACCACGGTGGCGAGCGGGCACGGAGCATCCGCGCTTGCAGAGTCCCCGGCACTGCCTGAACGGGAAAAGGGGAAAACCATCCTCGCAAACCTCTCCCGGCCCGAATCTTTGCGGAAAGGCTCATGCTGGAATTTCAGGGCTTGTTTTTTAAGTGTTTTTCTCACGGCTGGGTCCCTCTTGACAGATCCTGATGCAGAGGAAGACAGTTTAGGTTTCAAAAACTTTAGACAACATATTTTTAGACTAGGTATTATCATCTTTCTCATTTTGCATTCTATATGTGTCACTTATTCCATATATATATGGAGGATTTTTTTTCCCTGTCAATTTCCAGCACCTGCATGATCTCCTTCCCCTGTCCATGGCTCTGCTCTCCCTGTCCATGTCCGTGCTGTGGCCGTGCCATGCAAGGACTAAGGCAGGGGAGTAGATGCAGGATGGGGAACACATGAGAAGGACACGGGACATAGGAAACATGCCAGACTCCAAATTCTCCTTCTGAGTAAAAAGGTCTCATGCTGACATATGGAGCCAAGAATTCACTTTTATTGTCAGTCTGGGGTTTAACAGTCCAGTTCAATAAACAGCTATGGGCATCCTGAGTGTTCCAAGGATAGCAACACTTCTATTTTCCAAATCATTTAATCTTTCCTAATTCTAATTAATAATGCATTTTAAAATGTTGTTCACAAGCGCCCTGATGTCTGTCCTGGTCCCTGGCATCTCTAACCTCTATCAGGGCATATAAACTATGATGACAGGCTAAATATCAGATTTTTCCTAGTTTGGGGGCTATCTGCCATGGAGCAAACTGGGCATCCCAGCTTGCTCTGTGTCAGCCATAGACTCTTGGACAGACTAATAAAAATCTTCCTGGCAAATAATACAAAAAGAGTCCATGTGAAGAAAGGTATTCCTTCTGGAGGAGGAAATATTCATATATTTGGTGTGTATTTCCAAGGAACTGGTTCTTTGCTCAGAATTTTTTATTTATGGATTCACATGTCTAAAAGATGCAACAGTTCCCGAACATGGCAGAACTCCAGTTGCTTTCAGCAGAAGCAAAATGAGCTTTGCATTTGCTCTCTGGAGTTTCTTGCCTGAGGCTAAAGAAAAGACATGCTGAATGTTTATTACCACTATAACAAGATGATCTGGGAGGCTTCTGCTATTTTTTAATCCCCCTGAAACCATTCTCACTGTGGCTGTGAGATTCTTGTGCATCCAAAGAGCCATTTCATCATCCTCCCTTGCTGTTACATCATCACTGGCTTTGGAGCTGCAGGCTCAGAAGAGAAGAGCTAGGAGTTTAGTCTAATCATATTTCCAGCTTTCTCCAGGTGCAAATTATTGAAATACAGGTGTGTGCTAGAACCTCCTGAAACACTCAGGCCCTCATGGCTAAGGAATTAGGGCTTGATCCCTTACACAGCAATAATCCCAGTCAGCCTCTCCTGCCCTCAGAGTCTGATAGAGCTGCCAGTCCCATGTGTTCCACGTCACTAGACAAGTCTCTGATTAATGCTTGTCTGGTTTTTGTCTGTCAGAAAACACTTCAGGAGCAGGAATGGCTGTGTTGTAGAATAAAATTGTTAGAGTTTTCTCCTTGTCCTTCTTGAGCAAAATTCCAGTTAGCTGCCTGTCTCTGAGGAGACTCTGCGTGCTGGAGGAATTAAAGGTATTGAGTGTCTCTCCTTCTTGTGTCTTACTCCTAAACGTCAGAAGGTACTTCTGCTTCCTGGAGGGCTGGCTTCCCTCTGGACAGAAGAATTAATAGGAGTGCAGATACACAGGCACCAGAAGCTTTGGAACTGAGGAGCTGCAGAACTCCTCCTTTTGCCCTCAGACATTGGTGTCTGATAGATTTTTAGGGCACAGAAAGTACAGCTAAGCCCCCAAAATATTAATTGCGAAGCTTTACATTGCACGTGCTACTGATGTGCACAGCCCAGACGGGTGTTACAGCCCAGCTTGGGTTTGCCTGAGGGTGAGAGCTTCAGCACCAGGCACTTCCACCTGAGCCCGGCTCTACAAGTGCTTCTGGAACCTTCCACCCACCCGAGCTTTCAGCAGCCCCACAGAAGCTTTCAGGCTCCTCTCACCTGGCATGGACACACCAGATTTCGAAACAATGGACGTTGCACATCTAAAACAGAAACTACAGCCAAATTTTAAATTCATCTTCTGATGTAAATCAAATTAAAATTCATGGGTGCAGGAGTTGGGAAGTGCAAATAGTCGTCCATGATGACCAAAGCTCAGTTTCCACAGGGAAAAAGTATGGTCTGGCATTAGCTGCCAGTGGCATGGGAACAGTGCTTTTATGTGCATTATGTCAGGCCAGAGCCTGCCATTATATGCTCTGGCTGGCTCTGAGATTCAGCACAGCAGAGTGGGTGGAGGGGACCTTGTACAAAATGGCTTCAAAAGGAGAAGTAAGAAAGGAGCACCAATGCCGTAGCAATTGCAATTGATGTCCTGTGAACAGCTACAATTTAGACTTTATTATTCAAAATACAAATGGCAATTACATAATAGCTACTAATAATGCAACTTCAAGGTTATTGGAAAAGGAAAGCTTTATAATGAATTTGATAGTCCTTGAGGTTTGGCTGTAAGGTTCGGGTGACAAAATAAAGAGAATTATCAGTGTATCTATCTATTACAATCTACCATGGTAGCTTTGCCCCCTCTCTGCTCTGATGGGCTTTGTCTAGTGACCCAGTGGGGCTGGATCTTCAGACCTCTTTTATTTTTTCTTCTCCTCGGAAATAAAAAGTCATACAGAATGACTGACAGCACATTCAATTCCTGTCTGATTGTTGGTCCCCATCAATGGGATGTGAAACCCCAGCAGGCAACAGTAACAGCCAGCTCTGAGTAACAGCTGGTGGCCATGGCTTGGGCCATCAAAGCCTGCCCTTCGGTTTGGTGCAGCCCATCTGTGTGGGAATTCAGCCCATCAATTGCACTGTCCTTTGTTGGGGTGAGCTCTCAGCTTCACAAGAGTCTGAGCCTTGAACACTCCTCACAGTGTGTTTTCTTTTCTGAAGGTTCTTCTCCTTCCTCTGCGTGGTAGTCAATACAGAAAAACAAACAAAACCCAAAAAAATCCTGTTTTCCGTGACAGAAAACTCTTTGCTAATGAAAGGGACTTGGCAAAGAGTGGAAGGGGTAAGTCACTTTCTGTGTGTGGTGTGCATGGGGGCTGTTATTTGGGATATTAATTCCCTCCTCCCTGCCTGCAGCTCACTCTGTGGGGCCCACAGGCAGAGCTTCTTTGAGCCCTCCTGCACAGGAACAGGATCAGGAAGAGAGAGCAGGGACACCCCCACATCCAGGTGGGACCACACCCCACCCACTGCACTGAGTTCACCAGGAGCCTTCTCACCTTTGCTGAGCAGTTCAAAACTCGTGCACCGCTCACAGTGTCTGAACCCAGCCCTCGTGCAAGCACATCACTGGTTTGAGGCCACAGAGCTGCAGCTCTGCAAGCAGGACTTTGTCAGAGGAGCTTCCCTTCAGAGCGTCTGGAGTGGAGGCCAGCAGCTGACAGACACTGCACAGACCCTGTCACAAGCTCAGGAGAGAGGTGGATATGTTTGACAAGGTGAGGAAGACGCAGGCAGCACCATCCCCTGTGCTGAACATTTCCTGGCTTTTAAGAAATGCCATCTCGGAATGGCTCATTATCTCTATTCTCTTCTAAGACCCAATTAATTTAAAGCATGATAGGTTTGCTGGGACAATTCACACACCAAAGGAAGAGAGGAATGAAGATAGGACTTGAAAAGTATTGGCACAGTTTACATTTACTTCAAAACTCTGTCCTTTGTGCAGCTCTGAGCAAAGGAAGAGATGTGACAAAGGCTGAAGTTGCCTGAGCTATCAAGGGACAGTCATGCAGAGGCCGATGGCAGCTGTAGCACCCTGCTGAGTTTTATCTGGAGACAAGTCACCCACCAGAGCCCTGATTCAGGGACCTCACTGTGTGGCAAAGGTCTGTGAGTGGCTGTTGAGGGATGTGCCAGCTCAGAAAGTCCCAGAGCTGTGGAGCTCTGGTGAAAGCTCACTCCCTCAGCTGGAAGAATCCCTCATATGGATCCTAGGAAGGATCCCCCAGGATCTATGTGTCCAAAAGTCCATCACTCTGGGTTTGCAAGTGCATGGAAGCAGGAGCACAAACAGCCAGAAAAGGAGGGGCAGTTCTGACAGGCACTTGTGCTGAAGCATTTAAAACTTAATTTTCAGCTCATTCAGTCAAAAGAGGTTATGAAATTACAGCAATAAAATCTGAAGAGCATAATCCAAATGGGAGGTCTAAAGAGCTTTCTCTAAACATGAAAGTACTGATTATTGTGCTGTTAAATTATAAGTTAAACTACTTTACCACCAAGGAAACAAAAAATGGCCAGTAGGGCGTCCTTTCTGAAAGAGGCTTCGGGGCAATCCTGGTAATTTTACATCCAAATTCCCTTCCAATCAGCCTGAGAAAAGGATTAATACACATTGGAGAAATGTGATTTACTGGAGCATGCAGACACATGCACATCAGAGAAATGACCCCCGAGCTGGAAGGAGGCACCATGGATAAAGAGAACATCTCCACACAAGCCTTTTGGATCCCTAGGAGGAAACCAGTGAAAAAAGCTGGAAAAGCTTTTGAAGAGACTGATCTGGGTGGGATGGTGGGCACAGGGAAGCTTTGAGGATGGACAGACCTGGCAGAGAGTGACTGGCTGTCACTTGGCCTGCGAAGGACACACAGATGGCCATGGGACAACCTCAGGGAACTGCAACAAAGAGGAATGGCTGGACAGGTTAGAATGAAAGGGGCATTTCTCACTGCTGTGCAAAACTGGAAAGTGCTGGGATTGCTCAGGCACATCCCTACGCAGCCCCACACTGCCCCTCTGCCCCTGGAGCAGCCAGGCAGCACCGGGGTGACTCATCAAAACCTAGCGCTGGAGAAAGCTGGAGCCCCAAACACTCGGTGTCAGGAGTTAAACAAGAGCACTGAGGAGTGAGCTCTGGCCCTAGGATCAAGCAGCTCAAAGATTCCCAGGGCCACTTGGAGACTTAGATTTCTGTAACAACTGCGTACAAGGCAGTAATTTTCCATTTCTTTCCTTACTGGTGCAGAATTCTAAACAACCCAGGCAAGAAATCAACACACAAACCACCCAGCCAGCATATGGCTGCAGAACACTGCCAGACAGCATCCTCTGCTCCCAGCTGCAATTATCCAGCAAAACACGTTACCCGTGCCAGCTTTGGCTGGTTTATCTGCAGAATTTTGAACAATTGAAATGGAAACAGGCCCACAGGGTGAAGTCAAGACCCATCAATGTGCATTTCACTGCTGGGTAAATTCGGGGCAGGTTTTTTCCTCTTCACAATAGTAATATACTATTTCTATCAAAAACTTTTGTACTTAAATCCCCTGGAACTGTGACTGGGGAACAAATTCGGGAATCAGCAAAACCAGAAAGGACATACCTGAAGGTGTGTGCCTTCCTCTTGTCAGTTCCCTTGGTCTCCAGCCACCAGCATCACTTGGCCCTTGACCACTGGAACCTCTCCTGCAGCAAAGAGACCAGGCAAGCAGTGATGGGTGGGCATCTGCAGGGAGCCAGCCCAGCTCAAGGGAAAAACATGCCATTTTATTAAAATTTACTAAAAAAACATTATTTTTTTACAAAAACAGCTCACAAACAAACAAACAAACACAAAAACAACCAACCTACGTTAGAGAGCTCAGCTAACAAAGCTTCCCAGGCTGGCAGAGAGGTCACATCTCAGCCCCCCAGCTGGTGCTGGGCAGGAGCTGCTTGCTGCAGCCCAGTTACTGCCCTTTGGGTTTGGGTTCTGCAGGCCATGGCAGGAAATATTCTCCGTGCCAAAATCAATCTTGGCTATATTTTGAAATTCCTGGGTTTGTTCTGGATTCACAGAGCTCATGGTTCAGTGTCTGTCAGGACAGAGGAGGGGTTGTTCCTCTGCTCCAGTGCTAAGGTATCTCAGGTACCAGGAGAGGTTTCAGGAATGCTGATTTCCTGCTTCTGTTCAGCTTTCTTGCTCCAGGGACTGATCTAAATCACGGTTTTGTGGGGTTCCACCCTTTCCAGGTGAAAGAGGAAAAATTACAAAACGTCTTCTTGCTTTTGAGATGTTCAGCAAGGGTAGGAGGCACAAACTCCTTGGGGCTGCTGCTGGGGCAGGGACCACTGGGCTGGAAGGTGAAGAGATGGGGAGTTAATGCTGGCAGGGCTGTTCATGCTTCCTGCCTGCCCTCCTCTGCACCTGCACAGTGCCCAGCACGTCTCCAGAACCTTGAAACCCTAAAACCCTGAATCCCTGACCATGAGGAGGCAGAGCCTTTGGTAGCACAAACAAACCCACACGTGGCAGGGGGCTCCTGCTTCGCAGAAGTGTGGAGACCAAGGGAAATGTTGCTACTGCTGCTGCTGCTGCTGCTGAGACTTTTCCCAGGAGGAAACACAGGAAGGATTTCAAAGCCTTTGGTCAGTTCAATGCCATTCCCCTTGGCGCTGGGATCTCCGGCAAGTCTGCCCAGATCCTCCCTGGAAACCCGTTTCTCCTGTCCACAATGCTTAATTACACTGGGTGATGGATTAATTTCTGTATTTGGGGCTTATCCAATCTGGGTCTCAGATCCTCTCCTTTTTTCTTCCAGTTTTTCTTGCCCAGCTGATAACTCATTCAGGAAACTTCACCTCAAAGAAGCCCCTCCTGTTAGATTTTCCCAATCGAGACCCTCCAGGCCGTGGGCATCAGCTGGATGTATCTGCCAAACATTTTTTTCTATTTTCTTGAGACTTTAGAGTGTCTGGGATTTAAATGCACTAATGTTCCGTGTTTTCTATTTCCTTGATTAGCCTGGCAAGCACAGAAGCCAAACCTTTCCCAGAGGCACATGAATGGCTGCAAAGAAGGAGAACCAGGAGCCTCTCTTTGTTCGCTTAAGAATTTTGAACAAAAAACTGAAAAGAAACTGAAGAGACAGTCATTTCCTTTTTGTATAGAGAATTCAATGCCGAGTGCTGGGCTCAAAGAGGTATTTTCCACTTTCTATACAGCTCATTTGTGCTAATCAACAGGGGTATAATCTGTATGAAACAAGAAAGTGCAGGTCAGGGGCCCTGATGTGGCTTGCTGGGATGGAGGGATGGCTGGCTTAGACCAGCCTAAACTGATTAGTGGACTTGAACCCTAAAATCCTCCTGTGAAGAAAACAGCCCGTTGTCAGCACTGAAGACCTCATTTGAGAGCAGAGGTACACCACAGCTCCTTATTTTGGCAGTCTAAGTCCTCCTATTCTGATTCAGGAGAAAATCCTGAATTCCCTGAACATAGGGAAAGCGCAGAACTCAGCGTTGCAGTTGTGTGGCAGCTGTGAACAAAGACGAGCCGATATGATTCTGCTTTGCTTGCAGCTGAGGTGATAATAAAATGACAGATTCCCCATGTACCAGAAGCTCATTGATGTGCTAAAAGTCAGTGGGGCTTTGGAGGCAGCTACAGCCCAAATCTCCTGACCACCAGCCTGTGTTTTGTTCTCCAGTCAATCACTGGAAGGCCTGAGTGCCTTTGCTGCTGTGACAAGGAGGGTTCTTTGCCAGGCTGCTCAGTGATCTCTCTTCTCTCTTCCCTCCTTGGCATGTGATTGGCCTCAAACACACCAACAGCTTAAAGAAAGGCTTAAAACACTCTGTTGTGTGTATGTGAGGGGAAATAGAAACAGCAAAATAATCGTGCACTGTAACATAAACCACGCCATAGGTCCGGGGGGTTCCAGGTGCGGTGCTGCCAGGAGCAGGGGCAGCTCAGGCTCCTGCAGCACAGCAGACAGGTACCACAGGTTCAGAGCATCCTCTCCCAGCTCAGGATTGTTCCAGTCTCACCTGCAGCTGCAGCCATGGTCAAGTGCCTCAGGAAACTGCACTAAGGCTCAGAGCCAGAGCAGCTCTAATCGATATGACCAGAGTGAAGATCTCTTGAGCAGCATGAACCCTGACTGATCACATGTCTGTTTGATGGCAGTCTGCTTTTACAGCTCTCCTTCTTCAGGCAGACTTCTGTTTCTTCTCCAGGACTGAATATTTCTTATTCAATGAGCACTTCATCAATATGCAGCTACATTCTGAAGATGAGCTGCCAGGACATGACAGACACTTTCTGCTGAATGATATTCAAATTTCTTACATAGGCATTTTGATTCAAATGAATCTAATTCTCTAATGAAAGCTTTGAATCAACCTGTAGCTCTCATACTTGAAACACTGGAGAGGTCTGGAGATAAACAATGAATATTCAGAACTCCAAATCTAGATAAAACTGTGGTTTTTTCCTCCGCTTTTGCTCACACCTCCTTTTTAGGGGTCAGTGCATTAAAGGAAAAGATGTGAAGTGTAATTGCACTCCTAGTGCCTCCCTCTGTGCTGTCCATCACCTGCAGGTGCTGTCGGGGGTCACCAGTCAAGCGGGCCCATGTTCCCCAGTAACGTGACAGCCTTCAGCAATCTGCTCCCTCTCTCCAAAGCTGCCATTGCACCACGAGAGCACAACGTGGGCTTTGATGCTGTTATCTGCCTTTGCTCTCCTGTTTATCAAACACTTTGAAATATGTGACACTCCTCTTGCAGGCACTCCAAACCATCCAAGCACTCCCTTTCCACAGGGCTCGGCAATTAACGCTAATCTCTGGCAATAACAACATAAGAGGAACCAGAAGACAAGGGGCATCTTTGCACAGGCTGGGAACGTGCCTTTAGAGTTACTGCAAGAAAACTCTTCCTGGATACTCAGGCAGTTTATCCCTGGGTTAGGACAGAGATTTCCTAGAACCTCGTCAGATAGCTTGTAGGATTTGCCTCATGAAGATGCTAGAAAAACAGCATCCCACTCCTATGTCCTTTTGCACTGGGTTTCTTCCCCAGACAGGAAAGACAGAGAAAACTTTTACTGAGAAATTTATAAAGATGCACAAGTTTGCAAGAGTGGCCAGAGGGGACAGCCCCTGGTGCCGATCTCCTGAGCAGAGGGACACAGGGAGGGAGGGGGCACCTCTCTGGGGACAGCTGTGCTGCTCCTTCTGCCCAGTGCAGCCTCATTCTGTTTGTGGTTTCTAACACCCCCCGGCCTCCAGGGGTTTGTTTTTCCATATCTGAGCACATGCTGGGTTTGATGCTCCCTTAGCATGAAAAACTGCACACAGACAGGGATGACCATGATCTCAGAAACAAAAAGTGAAGGTAACTGCAGCTGAGCTAATCCTTCATCAAGATACTGTTCAAAGTGCTTAAAGGATTAGGGGGCAAACCTGAGGTTGTGAATTTTCAGGAGTTCTGAACTGGCATTTCCAAGCATCACAAAATAGTTTCTTTCTTGCGCTGCAGATAATTTGGACAATGACAGGCAAAAAGGGCAGAATAATCTGATGCTACTGAACCCTCACAGGGCTGCAGTGACACTCAGGGAAGGGAGAGCTGTGGAACAGCCTGACCAGCAGCAGAGGAGAGAGAAGTATAGAAGGATTCCTGGAGGGAAAAAAACACTTCACAACTCTGAAAAGCAGACAAGAATAGGCAATTATACTGCTATGGCAGCAAATTAGGCTTTTAGGTGCAAGGTGAAGCCTAAACTTCTCCTGAAATCCCTAAGAACTTCAAGATCTGGGAACTGGAACTTCAGCCACATCCCTGTGAAGAGCAGAGCCCCTACACAGTGTGGGTACCAAGCTGGAGGAGGCCAGAAATACAGAGCAGACACAACCAGACCCAGCTCCCCAGGGGAATCAGTTCTGGATGCAGAACCACCAGAGCCCTCCACTCATAGAGCCAGGACCTTCCCAAACCTCCTGGGCCTCAGTCCTGCACAGACCTCCTGGGCTTGGCTGCCAAAACCACCACTCCAAGGGAAATTCTGCAGGTTTATTAAATACCCAACAGTTCATGCACAAACCCCAGCACGTGCCAAGAGCACACACAGATATCCTTTCCCAGTGATATAAATAAGACCCACTGAGCTCCAGGCTTCTTCATTCATGCTGCTCCTGAAGCTGGAGCTCACTGAAGATGCGGAAGAATCTCTAGTCTACACCACATCATGCAGCACAAACCTGCTCACAGATTCTAAGGCTGTGAAGAATTATCTGACCCTCAGAAAATGCTGTACAATCTGTCCTACCCTGACTTTCTTGCTCCTCCAGCAAATCACTCTGCAATTTCCTGCTGTACAGTGCTAAAATAGAAGGGAAATTGTTTCCTTATGAATCAGCACAACCAGCATTTTTTGAGTGTTTTATCTGGACGAGTAATTTTTTCTTAGGAGAGAGAAAATAGTGCCCATGATCCTGTGAAACATCTGTGGTCAAACACCCATATATCCAAGGGAATGTGACTCTGGACTTGGGAGCCAAATACTGAGATCCAATATTATTTTTTCATCCGCTGTTGATGGGACCCTGCAGGCTCTGCTGGGGTGCCCAGGCAGCATCTCCCTGGTTCCAGGAGTGAAGCAGAGAGCAGCACTGGGCCAGCACTGTGCCAGTTTGCCACACACGCTGTCCTGCATGCTCCCACGCTGGGAAGGGGGCCAGTGGGTGACACAGGACAGCCCGAGAGTTCATGCACTGCTGACAGACCATCACCGCTCTGCTCCGGGTGTTTGGGGCGTCTGGATTTGCTGTGGAGACACAGAACAGGATGTGACATGACAACTCCTCTGCCGGCAACCTTAAAGAAAGGCTTATTTTTATTAACAAGGAATGCGCACAGACAGATATTCCTCTGCTGCTGGCAGCCTTCTGTGCGGCTTGGCAGGCAGGCGTCACATCCCGGGGAGTGGGAGGGCAGGGGGATGGACAGACCTGGGCTGGCTCACAGCTTCACCCCGATACAGGGCACAGACAGCTGCCTTAGGAGGGAGCCCCAGGGGGACAGTCCTTTGTGGAGCTGGGTGCCCTCCTGGTGTCAGAGCCAGGTTCTCCCCCTGCAGCATCTTCCCCAAAGGAGCCCTCAGACAGAGTGTGCTGGAGGATCCCACGCATCCCTGCTCAGGACGAAGCTTTTCCTCTCAGCTCTGCACAGCAGCTCAGTGTTAGAAAACCCCTGATGTGGAGAGTCCCCAGCCCTGATGAGGGCCCACCTGCACCTGTCCTGCAGAGCACGTTTGGAGTTCTGTGGCCAGGCTCACAAAGCGCACTTTGCCTCTGAAATTGAGTCTCTTGCAGTTGCAGCAATCCACAAGGAATTGTGAGTTCCACAGGAGTGACTGATAACTCCTCTTTCTGAGCAAACACGACTTGACACAGGCTTAAAAGGCTTTTACAACGCTGATCAAGAAGAAGCTGTAATTCATCACTGGAAGCTGGAATTAATTACTGCTAATAATCACATTAACCAGAGAATGCACATTCCTTGCAGGGAGTGATGAGGAGTGCTGACAGGTAAAACATTTAAGCTCAAGAGCGTGGAATTACCCTTTTCTTCAGGAAGACCAGAGGAGGAGAAACAGATTCATCTGAAGCTCCTCATGCCCTTTAGTTTTCTGTCCCACTTCCAGGACATCCCCAGTTTCTTCCCTCTCTCCAAAGCCGGCCATGCTGAACCATCCTCTCACTCTCACCTGGATCCCTGGGATCCCATCCAAATGAGCTCAGGCTCTCCACAGTGCTATTTGAAAGGTCAGGATCTGACTCATGACTCCAGTATGGTGATATTTTTGGCTCTGCTTTAATCATTTTCTCCTGTATGCCTCATGCGCCGCCTGCCAGAACCCCTTGTCCTCCCAATTATGGTGAAAATAGATAATTAGTAATAGCCTAATTCAGGAACTACTTGGAATTATTGACGAACAGACTCTAGCCCAACAATATGAATTCTTCATTTATCTTTTCCACTTCAGTGCTGGCACAGGGATAAATGCTGGTCCAGGCTTTCCAAGGGAGACGCTTGTCAGCTGCTGGGAATGTTTATGTTAGAATCCTGACGTGTAATGTTAACATGCTGGTGCAAAAAGGGAGACAAAGCCCGTCACTAGGATCCCTGTTGTTCCCTTGGGGTCTCCTCTCAACTCCCAGTGCCAGAACTCTTTTCTGTGCTCTGCAGAAAGCCAGTACCCTGCTCCCCAAACCCTGCACTCTCACCTCGCCAGCCACAGGCATTCCAGATCACATGAACTCCCAAATCTTTCTGACATTAATTTGTGTTCCTCAGTCTAGACTCATCATGTCCAGCTATTTCATTCCTGAGATCCCAAAAATTTCAAAACTGCACTTCCTCTGCAGATGTTTTATTCCACATAAATATTGTTTTTAATGTCTCATATTATTTGACAAATATTAATTCATACTCAGCCTTCCTGTGAAGCAGAGAAATTGCTATCATTAACCTCACTTTATGGAAAGGCAAGAGAGGATAAATGATTTGCTGAGGGCAAAGGGGGAAAATTGGTACTAACGTGGAGTGAGAGCTCAAAGGCTCCATCCCTGAGCCATCCCTCTCCTCAGCAGATGGGTGCCAGGCATCCTTTTTTGGGTGGCCAGCAGGGACGCACATGGCACTTCGCTCACATCTGCTCCTCTGTTTCATTCCACACAACCTGTGCAATAAACACCAGGGTTGCCCAGGCACTAGAACAACAAGGGAAGCCTCCCTGCCTTCCCTCCCTTGCCTGCGCTGCAGCAGCATCCCTTCAGAGCCCCTGTCCCTTTTCCTCAGCCTGAAGATGACACCAAGACCCTGCAGAGGGGGAACACCCCTAGGCCCTGCACTGCTGCCACCTTCCACCTCGCCAGGCTGCCAGGAGTGCCTCACTCTGGGCACCAAAACGTTCCAGATTGAGAGCAAACCAGCAGGAGATTCCGAGTCAGAACTACAATTTGATAGGAAAATTGAAGTAAAGGCAGTAGTACAGAAGCGCTGGCTTAGGCTGACGGAGCCAGGATACAACCTGGCCCTGTTGGGCCCTCAGCTGGCGCCAGTCACTGGGCTTTGTCCTCACACTGGCTGCCACTGCAGGGGCAGCTGGGGCAGATTTGACAGCCTGGACACCAGCACATTTACCACAGGCACCACGGGCACTGCCACACATACCGTGGAGAGCACTGCTGTGTGCCATGGACACTGCCACACACACTGTAGACAGCACTGCTGTGTGCCACAGGCACTGTCACACACACTGTGGAGAGCACTGCTGTGTGCCACGGGCACTGTCACACACACTGTAGACAGCACTGCTGTGTGCCACGGGCACTGCCACACACACACTATGGACAGCACTGCTGTGTGCCACAGGCACTGCCACACACACTATGGAGAGCACTGCTGTGTGCCACAGGCACTGCCACACACACCATGGAGAGCACTGCTGTGTGCCATGGACACTGCCACACACACCATGGAGAGCACTGCTGTGTGCCACGGGCACTGCCACACACACTATGGAGAGCACTGCTGTGTGCCACAGGCACTGCCACACACACCATGGAGAGCACTGCTGTGTGCCATGGGCACTGCCACACACACCATGGAGAGCACTGCTGTGTGCCACGGGCACTGCCACACACACTGTGGAGAGCACTGCTGTGTGCCACAGGCACTGCCACACACACCATGGAGAGCACTGCTGTGTGCCATGGACACTGCCACACACACCATGGAGAGCACTGCTGTGTGCCACGGGCACTGCCACACACACTCTCACACACACCATGGAGAGCACTGCTGTGTGCCACAGGCACTGCCACACACACCATGGAGAGCACTGCTGTGTGCCACAGGCACTGCCACACACACCATGGAGAGCACTGCTGTGTGCCATGGGCACTGCCACACACACACCGTGGACAGCACTGCTGTGTGCCACAGGCACTGCCACACACACCATGGAGAGCACTGCTGTGTGCCATGGGCACTGCCACACACACCGTGGAGAGCACTGCTGTGTGCCACGGGAACTGCCACACACACTGTGGAGAGCACTGCTGTGTGCCACGGGAACTGCCACACACACTGTGGAGAGCACTGCTGTGTGCCACGGGCACTGCCACACACACACCGTGGACAGCACTGCTGTGTGCCACGGGCACTGCCACACACAATGGAAAGCACTGCTGTGTGCCACGGGCACTGCCACACACACCGTGGGCATCACAGGGGCTCTGCCACATCTGTGGGAATGCTCTGGCAGAAACCCTGCACATCACACCAGGGTGAAACACGAACACTGCCGCAACAGCGTCCTGGCTGGGACAGGGGAACAGACCTCGCTGTGCCCTGAAGGCAGGGTTTTCTCAGCTGGTTTTATTTTTACCAAGTGACATGTCTGACCTGCAGGGGGGTGGCCTGGTCCCAGCTGTTGCATGGCTGAGCTGCAGCAAACGTGCCAGCAGCACTTGGCACTGGCACAAAACAGCCTTCCCCCCTTTTAATGGCACATGTACTGGAAACTCCTATCTCGACCAGCAGAAGTCCAGACTGCCCAACACTCCATCTCAGCATGGGGAGGTGTCAGGAAAGATATTTTTAAAGTTCTGGACAAGCTCAGTCAGTGAAGTGCAATTACTACGAAAAGCTCTTTGTGTAGAAGATAATTCCGCTGTGCACACAGGATCCTGCCCTCCCCAAACAGAACCAAGATATAAAGCAGAGCACACGTTCAAGGGACACACTTTCCTGATACTAATGCCTCAGGTATTTATTGAGGCTTGGGAGAAGGGGCTGTTATCTAACTGTCACTGCATTTCCTTTTTTCTTTTTCTCTCCTGCAAAACACATGTGGGTTTTACAGAAGAACAGGAAACTGGCGTTATTAGAAATCACCATAGAGGCACCTTTGATGGTTGGAGATTTTCATTTTGGAGGAGACTATTTCTCTACTGCAATTTTCCTGGTCTTCTGGATATGTGTTGGATTTTCCAATAAATGTGTCCCTTAAAAGAATTATTTTGTCTGTAGCCCAAAGTATGATTTTATCACCAAAATCTCCTCTGCCAAAAGCCCTTGTCAGCTCCCTGACTGATTGCTGAAGGCTAAGCACAATTAATGAGACCTCCAATATTCAGGGCTCCTGCATGACTAGGGCAAGAGGAAGTATTCAAGACATAAAATGCTTTTTCCACCCAAGAGGTGAAAGTTAAAATAGCATTAATAACAGCAGAATGGGGTTGCAGCAGCCTTCCATTCCCAGGCTACCAAGAAACCCAAACATATAATTCATAGCAGTTTTGGGATCATTTAAAAACACTTTAATTTGTGTTGAGCAATTTGCAAAAAACTGATTATGACTCCAAGAAAGACAGGCTTTCCTGATCGTTCTTTGATTGCTTTATGATTTTTTCCACTCAGGCTGTTGGTGGTCCTGGGGACACATGAGGGGACACAGGACAGGGTGGCAGCACGGGTTGAAGAGCATTGCCCTGCATGGGAACCCTGCTCCTCCACCCATTTTCCCTGCAGGTGGCTCTGCCTGGAGACAGCAGAGGCTGAACACTGGATGCAGGGCAGAGTCCAGGCTCCCGCTGTACCAAACTCAAATACTTGTCACTGCCAAACCTGCCAGATGTCTCTCTCCCTGGATAAATCCTATGAAGCTGGGACAAGCAGGAGGGGAGCTCTGGAGCTGGGCTTAGATAAGCAAGTTTTGATCCTTGCCGAGGTCTCAGACATGTGGTACCATGTACATTCCATGAAAGACTGCATTTCTCAGTGCTTCCTGCATCCCACGGTGCCTCCTGTGGGGATGTTCGTGGGGTTGCGAGTGTGTGCTCAGCCCCACTTGCAGCTGATGCATCTCCCCCTATTTTGGCGATGTGGTGGAGAGAGCTGAGCTGTTCCCTACTGAACTGCAGAGGAACTCATTATTGTTTCAGATGATTTTTAAATTACACACACCATTGAGGTAGAATGGCTTCCACAGGAAGGTCTGTGCTTCAAACAGTGTTTCCATGACTGCGGGAGGCAGTCTCCTTGGAGGAGGGAGGTATAGGGGCCAAAGCCCCCCAGCTCAGGAGGAGCTGTTCCCACCAAGGAGGAAGCCTTCCACTTGCTGGGCAAGGATTTAATTGCATGCTTTCAAGACACACATGGCCGTGAGGATCAATCCAGTTCTGTGTTTGGCGTCCCTTCTGAGAGGCTGCCTGACCAATCCCTTGAACACGCTGGTGGGAGAATCTCATTTCTGTGTCCTATCCAGTTACTGGCTTCCAAAGCACACTGCCTCTTTCCAAGCACGTGGCTTTTATGGGAAGACAGAAGGGGTTATTGGGAGCAATTGGAGAGGCAGCTTTTGATGGCTGGAGCTTTTACAGATTTCTCCTGTGGTTGTAACATTCCCTCGAGCTGGATGGTGACACATACCTAAGGGAGCCAGCCAGCCCCACTCCTGGCCCTTTAAGCCCTGGTCTGAAATGCAACACTCCAGAAATATGATGGTTTAGACAACTTTAGTCAGTGAGTCAATTCCGGATAATCAGCCCACAGAGGGAGGATACTGACTATCCCTCAAAAATTAGCAACCAGCAAGCTCTTGCCTTTGATGAATGTTATTTTAAAGAGTCAGCTCACTTCTTTGCTCCAAGAACACTTCCCATTAATCACTGCACAGGAACATTGTGACCTCCTCCCCCAATGGCTTTATGCCCAGGATGACTAGTTCAGCAGCATCAGAAAAGAAGAAAGAGGGAGAGGAGCTGGAGAAGATTTGGTCCCACCAAAGATGTGGGGAAGTAGGTGTAACTATGAGAAATGGATGGGATAGATGGGAAGCAGAAATGGGAAGCAGCATGCCAGTGCTCACAAGACTTCCAGACCTAAAAGTAATAGAAAACAAGTAAACTTCTGCCTGCTTCAGGAAAAAAAAAAAAAAAAAAGGAAAGATCCTGTGCCAAGACATGAGATGAGCAGTTCAGAGCCTGGGCCGAGCAGAGCAGCTCCCGTTGCCTCATCTGACAGATCTCCCTGGCTGCCACACACTCTCCCAATTTCCAACGAGCTGTGTGTATTGCTATGACCACTGCTGTCTCACCTAACCCCTGCAGTGCTGCAGCGAGTGCCTCAGTCCAGTGCATCTGCTGTTCTCCACCAGCTGTGATACACCCAGAACGAGCCCAGTTAAACAGATCATGACAGTAGGTAAAGCTGCTGAGGAGCAAGTTCCTCCATATGACCTGGACTTCTTATCTCAGATTCTAGAAACCGAGAG
Source organism: Bombycilla garrulus (assembly GCA_013400315.1). NCBI lineage: Eukaryota > Metazoa > Chordata > Aves > Passeriformes > Bombycillidae > Bombycilla > Bombycilla garrulus. The sequence goes on along the minus strand of VXBU01011960.1, from coordinate 26,024 downwards.
AATCTGTGATTACTCTTAACTTAAAGTTAGTGATAACAGACAAGAGCCTCTGGGTATGACTGAGCGGGGAAAAATGCCCAGAAGCACCAATTCAGTGAATATTTACTCTGATTTGCAAGGGCCCATGAAAGCGTGGTACCTGCAAGCCCTGATCAGCCCAGAGCTGACTGCAATTTGCTCCAACAGACTTTAAAACCATAGAACAATAAAATCAAGTAGTAAAAGGCCATGGAGACCCTCCCATTGAACTTCCAGGCCTAGAAAAAGCCCACCATTAGTTTCACAATTCCTTCTTCCCATTGTATGTATATATTTCACACTGCAGACCTTCCTGTGGCTCACACTGTATTACCGAGCGCTCCCTGAGGAATTAAGAGGAGACTCACTCACACTTTTACAAGTTGTCAGGCTCACTATTGAAGGCTCATTATTAAAACCAACAAAAGCCCCATTGTGGCACATCCAACTCCTTTAACACTGTCCAGGCCATGGGAGGAGGATGGGGCAAGCCCCAGGCAGGGCGCTCAGGCAGCCCCGGGGGAAGCAGCTTCCCAAGGAACAGTTTTTCTGAGCAGGGACACGATCTGATCAGTACCAGGCAAGGGGAAGGGTCTTTCTTCAGGAACTCACCAACTTAATGAGGAAACCTTCAAGCCAAGGTCAGTGGGGTTGGTGATGTGAGCCTGCATGTGGGTCCAAATCACAGAGCCCTGGAATGGAAACAAGAAAGAAAATACTGGCTCGTTTTTGTTCCCCTGATTTGATGTCCTGGTCCCAGTGACTGAAACGCACCAGCCAGCCCTGTGCCACCAGCTGCAGGAGATTCCCATACAAAAACATGCAGACAGAAAGTTGTTTGCAATAGGAAAATATTGCAAAAGATATACTTCTTAATTTGCTACCAGAAAATATTTTTCAACCAAGATTTTTCCAATTGCAGATTAATAATGCTAGCTTGTATTTTAAGGTAAAATATGTCGATTTTCCCATGGCAATTGGCAAATCCTTTTGCTGGCTAGATCTCCTATGAAACTGGCCTTTTCCATAAAACACTTTGGAAATCTTGTGTGACTGACAGCTGTCATACAGTCATCACAGACTCCCTTCTTTTATCCCTGTCATCTCCTTCCTTGTGTCGAAATTATCTCAGAGATTTTGGGAAACTGGTTAAAAGCTCCCAGCAGAGGAGCAGCAGAACCCCTGGGTTCCCTTCCTTCACCCCACACAGTGGTTTTAGATAATGATCATCTCCAGCAGACAATGCTGAAACAACAGTCTGCTGAAAGGAACAGGTTCTCCTTTTCAACCAGTGCCTCTGGGGGCTCTTCTCTCTTGTGTGTTTGCTTGTGTTTCAGGCAGGTAAATAATTCACAAAAAATTATAATTGGAATCTTTCTTTATCCAGAGGCAGAAGTTTATGTTTTCCACTTCATCTTTCTAGAAATAGTAGGAACAGCTGCTAAAGAAAATTCTTCATTTCAGATTTGAAGTGATTTTTTCTTTCTTTAAACACACCTGCCAAGTTTTAGTTTTCCTTTCTTTTCAACTCCATAAAAAAATTGTCATACAGGGAACAAAAAACAGAGCTCTTTGCATTTTGATTGCCAGACTTTTGAAGTCTCCAGCAGTTCATGGTGAAAATTGCCAAGGATAAAAGGGCAAAAAATGTTTTAACAGACAGATAGACATTTGTTATCACAGGAAAGAATGAGGCAATTTAGTTCATCTAAAACACCTAGATCACTAAGAAAATTGAGCTGACATTTAAACACACACACAAATCACCAGAGATACGAGCTCATCAGAGAAGTTCCTTAGGCTGAAGATATCACAAACTGCATGTCCTGGTACCTGGCTTTGGGTGCTGATGCCCAATAGATCCACTAAAAAAAAAGCTGTGTTTCAGCATAAGGGTGACTGAGGGCACAGCCAAGACTCAAAGGCTAAAACAGGCTGAAAATAACTCCCAGGAAATGACAAACATTCTGGGGCAAGGCTGAAGGGGGATTCTGCTCAAAAGAAGCACGACAATTTGACAATTGAAGCATAATTACCAGGTTATCTTCCAGCCTCAGCAGCAGGCCCTGGAATGGCAGCCAGTTCTCCTCAGCTGGGAGCAAAACACCAAAGCACATCCCTAATCCCAGAAGAGGCTCCCAGAACATGGCCAAGCCCAGTTCTTGAGGACACAGGGAAAAGTCCTCGAATTTCACTTAGGCAGTTGTACCTGGACTCACGCTGTGCAGTGTCTGGGCAACATGCTGTAGGCAGTAATAAATAAATAACAGCCAATAAATAACCTTTAGCTCACGGCCTCGGACACTCAGTGCATGATGCTCTACAGGATTAGGTTAAAACTGCTCAGACTGAGTGACACCTGCTGGTCTGTCTGGGTCCTCAGGTGCCTGATCCTGCCAGGCTGACCTGCTGTGAAAGGCTCTGGGGCATCTCTAGAAAACCTGTGCTTGGCTGCAGTACCCCTGGCTCAATGAACTCAGTTACACAGACAAGGAAAGGTTTTATTGCTTCCCTGAAAGCCATGGAAACAAGTAATGATTTATAGTGGTTTATTGATGGTCTGATTCTGCTACCTCAGGGGACTCAGGAGAAGAGTGAACAAAAGACAGCATGCTGACTCATGAGCAGAAATGGAGAAAAAAGATGACACATTGTTCAAACCAGCCTTCAGAGCAGTGATGATATTCTGGGAGACATTAATGACTGGGAGAAGTATCTGTGGGGTTTGTCTGTTAGTTTTAACTTTTCCAGGGCAAGTGTTTTTCAGCTGTGGGCTTTCACGTATTTTAGATGCAGTATTATTACTCACAAATCATCAGCTGGAAAGGAGAGGCATTATGTCAGAGGATGAAAACTGACACCCCCAACATTTGGTTGAGCTTCACCGGAAATCTGTCGCCTCCCTGGTCTTTTTTGGAAGAGTGTGAAGGTTTAAGTTCAGCGTATCAGAGGTATTTGGCTATTCTGCTCTGGCTGACCACTGCAAGCTGTCAAGACCTATTTTTAGACACATGAATAACGAAGGATTTTGGAGTGGATCCTGAAATGTCCTGAGCTTCAACAGGAATGTGGCAGTGGCACTCAGAGGGGCTTGTTTGCAAGTGTTTGATTTGTTCATTTGCTCAGAGCTCTCCACCTCAGTGTGTGTTGTGAGTCACATCTCCTCTGCCCACAGCTTCCCTGTGGAAGTGGTTCCAGCTGGGGGGGTCTCTGCTTTCTTGGGGTTCAGCCAGGGTCCGGCCAGTTCCATCCTCTACTGATGTTAGTGTGGCCGTGAGTGCCACAGCCCTGGCACAGTCCCCTGCAGCCCCTCCAGTCCCCTGCTGGGCTGGCAGCTCGGGTCTGTCAGGGAGGTGTCGGGGACACAACTGCTGCGTGTCCTTGGCCGGTCTGTGCTGCCGCTCTCAGGAGCCCGGGGCTCGGGGCAGTGACTGGAGCTTGAGCTCAGGCTGCCTTGTCTTGTTTGTTTGACTGTGTTCTGTCAGCTGAGACACCAAATTCCTCGGCCCTTGCTGTGTCCAAGGTTCAAGGGCTCCCTGTCAGGACACCAGCACACCTCCAGGCCACCAGCATCGGCACAGGAAGTGTCACTGTGCCACATCCCAAGAGAGAAAGGTGCAGTGTCACTATGGCACATCCTGCAGTGTCACTGTGCCACATCCCTAACAAGCAGGGTTCAGTGTCGCTGTGCCACATCCCAAATAAACAGGGTGCCTGATTTATCAGCACCTGGAGCCTCTGGAATAGCAGGTGAACCCCCAGGGACAGGCAAGCACATGCACATACTTTTTATCACATATCACCTTCTTCTTCCCTGTTGCAGTGACTGAGAAGCTCAGAGCGGTGCCCCAGTCTGTGCGGTGTTTCTCAAACCCTGAATCACGTTTTGATACGACTTTTCAAATTGTGGTCCGGGCAGGGCGGGAACCGCGGGCCGCCAGGGGGCGCTGCGGGGCCGAGTGTCCGCCCTCACGGCGGGGCGGTGTCACAGCGCCCCCTGGCGGCTTCCGGTGCCCTCTCCCGGCTCCCGCCGCCGTTCCCGATCCCCCGGTGCCCTCTCCCGGCTCCCGCCGCCCTTCCCGATCCCCCCGTGCCCTCTCCCGGGCCACTTTCTCCATTTAACGGCGCTGTTGTGCAGCTTCCCGGTGTCTCTCTGTCGGCACCGGCCGTTAGATACCGGCACCTCATCTCTGGGCTCCCCGCGACCGTTTATGCCGATGAGAACCGTGTGTATTTTCCTGCTTATTGAACCCAAAATTCCTTTGGCACAGGAGCAGCCGAGCGAGCTGGGATCTGCAGGGCAAAACCCACAGAATACATCCTGGTGTGTTTGAGTGGGCAGAGGTGGGGGCACTTTCTCCTGTGAGAAGTCGGTTCCACACCTCACATTCTGGATGGAACATTGCAAAGCAAACCTCCAGGAATAAAGAAACCACGGGAGACATCAATGCCTGCACTTCACAGACAGCAGAGGTGAAAAGCTGAGCCAGCGCAGGTGTATAAAATACCTGTATAAAACCCTGTTGGCAATGCAGGTCTTAAAAAGAATCACAAGACCTTCAGCAATGACAGGAAGCACTCGTGACACATTCCAGCTGAAAAACAGGCTCCTCTCCTCCTGATCTTTGGATTTACAGTGGGTGAGAGATGGGACAGGACACATCCTGTGTCATGTGCCACCCTCTGGGTCCTCAGCCTTCCCAAAAGGCGCCAGCAGCTTGGTCCCCTCCAGGCTCCATCCTGCTCCTGCAGTGTCCCTGTGCATGGAGCCTCTCTCCCATCTCTTTGTGGCAGCCACCCATGCCCAGCTCCTTGCCCACACATCCTGCGTGACACTTTGCACCAGGGCTCCATGAGGTGAATGCCAAGACAAACCCCACTTACTCTTGCCCACACGGTGACAGAGGAATATTAAAAATTAAAATTAATTCAAGATCATTTAAGAGCCAGTGCAGATGCCACAGAAGAGGATTTTCCGCCCAAGAAGGCTGAATTCTGTCCTCCTGTGAAAAAAAGAATGGCTTCTCATTTTGATGTGTAGGAGACCAGGCCCATTCCTCTTTCCCTGAGGGACCAGTTTCCGTGCAAACAATAACACTGTGTGAGTTAACACTTCTCTTTTATGGAAAAATCATCTAGAAGAAACAATTCCTGTACCTGAGTCAGGGATCAAAATTTTTAAAAATGGCCAAAGTCCACAGTAGCAGTAAAGTGTCAGACCAAGTAACTTGGTTTTACCAGCTTAATAGTTATTCAGTTAGCTAATAATTACTTTCCCAGCAAGCTTACCTCCTGCACAGTGAGCACTGGACTCTTTGACAGTGGCAACAATCCCAAGCTGAGAATCAGTTCAGGTGACCCCTCTGCCATGTTCAACGCTGTGTGCTGGGGGGCAGAGCGCCCGATGAGCAAACCCTCAGGTGTCTTTTTACCAAAATGAGAGGAACCCTCCATGGAGCGATGTCTTTCCCACTCCTCTGACTTACACATTCCTATTCTTACGCCTCCCCTTTTGCTCACCCTAAAGCCATTTGGTTTGGAGCGTGCCACCGTGCTTTGTGCGATGATGAAGTGAACCCAGTTAACAGCTTCCATTTTAATCACTCAGAAGTGACTCAAAAAGCCTGTGAGCCGTCTGTGGAGCTGCACAAAGCTCATCGGGGCTGGTTAAATGATTCACAGGTGCAGGCTCATTATTCTGCTCGGAAAGTTTCTTCAAAAGGAGAGATAAGAAACAGCTCTTCAGAGAGGGCAATAAAATATTCTCTTCTTTTGGTGTAGTCACCTGATTTTAACACTTTGAATGCTAAAGGGTTATTTTAATGTAGCAGCAGGGCTCTGTACTTGGCATTTTGCTGGTTTTCAGTAGCTGAAAATTGATGTAGCATCTTTGGTGACCAGTCACCTGCCTGAGCTCTTGTTGCTCTACTTGCAGCTTTGCCCAGCGAGCCTGGGTCTGGCACAGTCATAGTGCACTTGTTGTTACCGAGCAGCCCCTTCCAAACAAATCTGACTTCCATGATCAGTTTTCACATGTGGCAGAGCTGTAGCAGACTTGCTGTGCACGGTTCCTGCGCTGTTTGTTTGCAGCCAGGTGAGAGAGAGCAAGAGTTCCTCAGCAAGCAGAAGGGAGCCAGGGTGGCAGAGCACCCCAGCAGGAGCACCAGGGAGAAATGCACAAGGAATCGATCAGGCTTTGCTTCTCTTCATGGAAGTGTTTATTGGAGAATAACAATTAAATTGAAGGAGACCTCATCTCCTGCCTGGACTGAGGTGCCAGGCAAAAAGTGCTGCTGGGACCAGCCACTGACTGCACGAGCTGCAGGGAAGCACATGCCAAGGAAACAGCATTTGCAGTCAGGGCACATCCATGGCTCACTCCCCACCTAGGTAACCACAGTGCTTCTTTGTGCAAAGGGCTTTTCATGCTGAAAGAAGTCAAAACACATGGAGACAAAAGTTTTTGTCGTGGGTTTATGTCTGCTACAAGCAGCAGTCTCTGCTTTCTCGCTAATAGTCTTGTAAGAGGGAATATCATCTCCTTTTCAAAACCCAATATTACACAAAACCCAGAGGAGAGAGAGGGTGCTGAACCAGTATTTTATTTGACCATTAGCCCCCAAAGAACATTGGTGGATCAGATCTTGCTGTATTACAACCACACAGATATTTTAACAGAGCACGTATTAAAGCAAAAGCATCCGGTGGGAGGTTTTGTGTAATCAGTTTGCCAGACTTTTACAAAAAACAATCACCTCAAAAAATAAAAAAGAACCCAATGTTTTTTAAGGCAGCTCAACATTGCCAGACTGCAGACTCCTACTGAGGAAAGCTCTGCTGCACGAGGGTCAGCATGGGATGTGCTATGAGGAAACAATGTCAGCTTTTCATCTGGGAGCAAAGCCTCCCTGGGAGAGCTGTTGCAGGTGAGGGATGTCTGCCTACTGCCACAGTCAGCCTGTGGGTTTGACCATCCATCCTTCACAGAAGGCTGGGGGATGCTGAGCCAGCACACTGAAGAATGAGGGGCAAAAACAGATGGATTTATTTAGTCCAGAGTAATGAGTTTGACAGTTCTCTGGGAGTGGGTTGGGATATGCATGCAAAATGCATTATTTAATCTCATTGTTCTTTTCCAGTGTAAAGAGAAGAACATTTGAATGAGAATAAGTTTTATTAAGTTACAGTAACAATGTTCATTTGCATTTGTGATTGGTTTGGTTTTTTAAGAAGAGACACCTTGTTTATAGAAACCTCCAGACAGTAATAGTAGGGAAATGCTATTTGCAGCATCATGGATTCCCAGTTTTCCAGACAGTAAAACACCCATCTTAGGAGTAGTGTCTGGTTTATGCTGCAATTTACTTGTAACACAGAATTAAAGGTTTTGGCACTGCCTCTGTGGTGCTGGCTCCAGGCAGGACCCCACTCCAGGGGAACCAAATTGAAGGCTCACCTGGTCAGAGCTGACACCTGAGCCTTGGGTATTTGCTGTCTGAGGAGATGTTTCTGATTCCATTTCCTCCCCGTAGCATATCCTCTGCAGAGTAATTCCTGCAGATGTGAAGGAAAAGAGATCACTGTGCCTCAGATGGGAGCACAGCCCTGAGCCTTGGTTCTGTCACTGCTGCTGGGATTTGCACTGACCCAAGCCATGCCAGGTCCCTGTCCCTGTCCCAGCTGCTGTTGTCCTCTTCCTTCCCACAATAACTTATGAAAAAGCAAGATTAGTGTTGCTCTTACTCTTTCCTCCCCTTCACAGCTTCTTTTTGAAATAGAAGTACATTCTCAGGTCACATATTTCTGTACCCATCAAAGCATCTTGATTTCCAAATTCAAGCAGCCTTTCACACAGGTCTGCAGCTGTGACACGCTGCCAGTCTGGGTGGAAATGCTCAGCTAGAGAGGTGTAATTTAAAGTATTTTGCATGGGAAGACTGAAGCTCATTTCCTTTTCACTGTCTTTTGAAGCTCAACCCTTTTCCACCACAAAGGCTGAGCCAGTGCAGAATGGACGCAAAGAAACTGGTTATCCTTTCTGAGAAAGAGGAAAACACAACTTTGGTGGCTTTTCATAGCCATAGGCTGAAGGTGGCCGTGTGCTCCCACTGGGTATCTCTCACTCGTGACCCAAACCCAGCTCTGAAAAGTGGTGGCTGGCTCCATTGAGAGCCCCCAGAGCAGCAGCAGCTGCTGCCAGCTGCCAGGCACACACATCCCCAGGAATCCCAGCTATCTCCTGAGTTCCAGAGGTGCCATTTGGACCAGGACCAGCACTGTAGCTGGAACACAAGGATCTGTGCTTGAGGCGAATGCTGTGGCGCATTGTCGGATGTTCGGTTTAACTGAGCAGGGAATACGTGACTGTTTACATGTTACAAGTTAAACTTTTTCCGTCTCCTGCCTTTTGGGTAAAAACCTGCAGGTCTGGTTTGTTCCATTGTGATGGAACCAACACAATGCTGGTTCCATCTCAGGCAAAGGCAGGACCCCCAGTTCCACAGCTGCCCAAAGATTGCTGCTGCTGCTGCCCACAGGATAACCACAGACAGGCTGACCC
>VXBU01011960.1:0-16999 GCA_013400315.1 Bombycilla garrulus | reverse complement strand
GTGCTTCTGCGCCGGCACACGCACAGCAGGGCCCGCAGCTCCGTGCGGAAGCTCTCGTTCAGCCAGCAGTAGATGAAGGGGTTGTAGCAGGTGCTGCTCATGGCGAACCAGTGGAAAGCGAAGTACAGAGCGTTGCTGCTGTGGATGGCCCTGCAGGAGATCAGCACCACGTAGCAGTTCAGGGGAAACCAGCACACGGCAAACACGACCACCACCACCATCAGCATCTTCAGCGTCATCTTCTTCTTCCGCTGGTGGGCATAGTATTGCTCCATGGTGAGGTCCCCGATGGCGTTCCTCAGCCAGAGCTTTTTGGCCACTATGGTGTAGGTGATGGAGATCACCAGCAAGGGCAGAACGTACAAGAGGACAAATGTGGTCAGGTCCAAATACTTCCAGAAAAGATCAGCAGGAGGAGGGAAGCTGGGGAGGCAGACCATTCGGATGGTTCTGTTTCTGAGGATCAAAGAGAAAGAGCTCTCAATTCCACTGCCAGCTGCACACATCGGAGGACAAACACCTCAGACATTCAGATAAGTTTCAGTACAGGTACAGGTAGCAGAACTCATTTGGTGTCATGGGCAGGTGCCACTTTCAATGGAAAAATTTTACTCTAGGTTTGACCTTTAGCTCCAATGAAGGTTATCTTAAACATATCCTCAGGAAAAGAAAGAAATCATCCATGCTGACATCTGTGTCCTCTGCTGACGAGGAGGCCCTCTCCCCTGTGGCTGGCCCAAATTACATGGCTGAATCTCTGAGCCCAAAAAAAACTAATGAACCAGCCCGAAAGCAATTCCATCAAATATCATTGTCCCTTTGTGACAGACACAGCCCCATGCGAAGGGAATGAAAACTTTGTTTCACCACCCTTTCTGCTCTAATAACATGGGTGGAGGGGTGTGCCCTTGGCTTCTCTGTGGCTTTGCAAACATCATAAAACAAAAAATATGTAAATGTCTTACCCAATATAAAACCTTGTCAGAGTCTGATAAATGGCGTGAGGCAGCGAGAAGCAGCTGGCCATAACCCAGATGATGATGATGCAAATCCCTCCCTTCACCATGGACATGCGTGGCTTGAGAGGGTGCATGATCACCTGCAGAGAACACAGACTCCTGAGGATTTACAGCATTTTGGTCACTCTTTGAGCCCCATGTTGCATGTGACACACAGCAGCAGCTCCACATCTCTTCAGTGCTAAAAGGCAGAGAGACTCGCTTTACAGGACTTCAGGGAGCACAAGGAAATGCATGGAATTGAGCAAGTGTTGGGTGTTACTGCTGGCCCAGAGCCTGAGCAGAGAAACACATTCCGTGTGACCCATCAACAGGACTCCAGAGAACACAGTGGCGAGATCTCTGTTGAGCTATATGCACTGTGGAGGATTACCTTAGGCAGTGAAACAATAATTAAAAATAGACCTAGCATGTCATCCAGATGATCACTTGGCTGATGAAGTCTTTGGTATTTTATGCATGTCATTTCTAGTCCCATTATAAATACCTACTTAATCAAGTTGTACAACTCCCCCAGAGTGTCTGTCTGCTGTGGTACTTTTCAGGATTAGCAATATTTTTAGAGGCAAGTATTGGTTTCTCTTTTGTTTGGGACGTCTCCTCTCTTCTGTCTTTATCTTCTTGGGCCATATTAGTTCATCCCAGCCCTGAGGGACCCACTCCACTGAATTTAAGGGCATGTATTATTTGCCCTTGATGAAACAAACACTTCTTGATACCAAGCCATGCCTTGCAATGAACCCAGAATCTACTGATTAAAATGAATCACTGTCAAAGCGCTTTGATTTCAGGAGCTGTAATACTGCACATGAAATGGGCAGACTGTAAAAACTCTTTGTGGTAAAAAAGACAGAAGTGGCTGATCTATGCTCCGGCAGTCCCTGTGATTCTCTGACACCAGGTGGAGCCAGTTCTTGTTTTGAATTTCATCCAGCCACCGCATTTATCAGGTGAAGTTGCTTTTCCGTAGCAACAGTTTCAGTGACTGCAAGAAATCCAGTCTGCCTGAGAGCTCACCTTGCTGGACCTGGCCTCCCAGCACTCAGCCCTCATCAGCTAAAGAACGAATTACAAACTCTGTTTCTCTTAAGGAAACCCTTCAGTCTGTACTCACTGCTTGCCCCGAAAGGTGTTCCTGGCTGAAAAGTACCAGAGCTGGAGGAGAAGGAGAGAATTTCTTACCTTGAATTGGGTAAGTTAACATAGCTCTTACAGTTTCCAGCCTTAGGCAAGGAATGGGGCAAGTGTCAGAACTGACAGATTCTCATAAATCTGTGTGGAGAGAACGTGCAGGCTGGCTGATATTTGAATTCAGCACTTATTGTGGGGTCTCAGCAGGGCTGAGGAGGGCAGAGAGCCCACAAGCCCAATGGCCCAGGCAGAGCAGGGCTGGGACAGGCTGTCTGGCACTGATGTGTCTCCTGAGGGTTTCAGTGTCTCCAAGGACAGAGAGTCCCACTAACCACAACCTCTCTGGACAGCCTGTTGCAGTATTTCATCACACTCACTCTGAAAAACATGGGTGTTTTATCCATTGCCATGAAAGCTGGAGTTCTCCCCTCTGTTCCCTTAGTCTCAAGACAGTGCAGGTTTCCAGGTAGTGGGATTTGAGGAGGAGACAACCATGTATTTAGCACATTATTTTCTAGCAAACACAGGGCAGTGTCTTCAACATACCTGGTGCCGGTCCAGTGCGATGGCAGCAAGGGTCAGCACAGACACGTGGACAGAGCAGTACTGAACAAACCGGCTGATGTGGCACATCAGCTTGCCAAAAACCCAGGTGCTGCTCACAAACCTCACCTGAAGAACAGACAACATCAGATTAAGAGGAGCAGGATACCTGAAGAGAAGCACATTGGCTTTCCAGGTGCACAGCACTGAAGAAAGGCTTTCATACAGCTTCCTGAGGCTTTGGAGGTGCTTTATCCTTGGTTTTTCCTTGGGATATGGTGACTGTGCGAGAGGGTCTCAGACTGAGGTGAGATTTACTGCACTGTGCAAACCAATGGCTTGAGCAGTGCTCTGTGTATGTATAAATGTGTACATTTGTACATTTACCATGGCACTTGTGGAACACATAAAGAAATTTTAGCTCTGCTCCTCAACCAGGCTCTGCAGGGCACACTAGGTGCCTCCCCGAAAACATTATACCTTTGGACATGTGGATGCTGAAAGCTGCGTGGTGTCCAAACTTAGAGAAATCCATGGAATCCATCTCACCTGTTCCAGAAAGGTGTTACTGATGGTGGCTTCTCTGCAGAGGAGAATGTGCTAAATTGCCTCATTCCCTCGTTATTCTTGACTGTGTAATATTAATTACAAATTAATGCCATTCATTTTGCTGCAGATTAAGCTAATTTGAAGTAAAGCATATTTACTACAAAGCATTTGTCCACAGAAAATTAGTCAAGACTGGCTAATCTGTTTTCAATTAGTCCAATTAATTTCCCTGTAAGGGTGATTCTTGCAGCACTCACTGTCACTGAACTGGAGCAGTGTGCTCGATCTTTGGAGCTCGTTCCTGAGAGAGCTGATTGAAATTTAATTTTGCGTGCCAAGTGTGTGGTGTGTGAACACATAAGAGGGCATCAGGCTCTCCCTGAACAAATTATGGGATGCAAATCCCATCAGAGCAAGGCAGGGAAATCCCTCCAAAGAAACAGCATCAGTTTAAGAAAGGGTGAATTGAAATGGTTAATTCAAGACCTGCTTTTGGAAGGCAGAAGACGACTCTGGGCAGGGATGAAGCAGGAGGATTTTGAACAGGAGTGCTGGGTCAAATCCAGGAGCAAAGTCCTGTTTATACGGCATTTATAGTCTGTGACAGTGGTGCAAGAAATTAATCTTTAATTTTTCCCACCTCATTCATTTACTGTTATTTTATATCATCTATTTTTTTAAGTCACTGAAAATAAAAAGAAAGGATTGTTAGCCCCAGGAAGCACCGTCTGTAGTAGCCGAGGAGGGACATGTCACTGACACTGTTCAGTGCAGCCTGAGCACTCCCCTGAGATGTTGCACAGGGACTGACCTGGTTCATGTTGTTTCCATAGGAAACCAGCCATCAGCTGGATTTTCTTGTGTCAAACTTGTCCCCACTTCCTTCCCCATCTACAGGCAAAAAAGGGCTCCCAGATCTGTGTCTTGGCCAGGCAGAGGGGGAAAGCTGCAGCAGAGTGACCCCTGCAATGGACTGCGAGGTGGGGACGTGAGCCCCCAGCTCTGCTTGCTCAGGGGGTGTTTGGGATGGGGGCCGTGACTGCACCCGCTCCAGGAGGCAAAAGGGAAAGGGGGGAAAAAGTAAATCTGAATCCCAGCCTGGTCCCAGCCCGCTCAGTCCTAGTGCACACAGCTGACAGCACACACAGACACGGCTGGACGGGCTCACCAGTGTGAAGGGGGTGTTCAGGGTGGTGATCATCACGTCAGCAACGGCCAGATTGACGATGAAGAGGTTGGTGGCAGAGTGCATCCTCTTGTTCTTGATGACCACGTGGCACACCAGGATGTTGCCGAAGAGGGAGATGCAGATGATCACGGAGTAGGAGACAATCAGCAGCGCCTTCACTGTGCGGCTCTGGGACTCGCCCTCGTACTTGGCTCCGCTAGCAAAGTCCCCCAGGTCCTCCAGGTTCAAGTCACTGTGGAAGAAGGACTGGTTAGGGAAGCCGTACAGTGCAGAGAAGAAGTCGGTCGTGTTGCGGTTCTCTGCTCTCCAGAAGGGCTTGGGCATGTACTGCAAGGGGAACCAGGTGTGCTGTCTCATGGCTGAGGCAGCAGAGCCCTGGGCCAGCCACGCACTCATCAGCACCTTCTGCCAGCTCAGCTGCTACAGCCGATGGCTGTGGGAGGGAAAACACACTCTTGCGTTTTAAAAATCTGCCCCATGGTTGCAAACTAGAGAAAAGAGTTGAGAAAAGGATCCTTCTGCCTGTGCTGGGGACACATCAGCTTCACCTCAGAGGCTCCCTGCCAGCTGTCCTTCTTAAGTCCCAGTGTCCCCCACAGAGAAGCTGATTCAGAGGCTGAAATATCAGAGATCCCCAAACACTTTCTCTCTGCACCAAGGAAGAAATCTTAGTGAATATTTCCTTTTGGGCACTGCTCTTCTTCAATCTGCAAATTATCCTTGGAAATCTGCTTTACTGGTTCTCCACACAGTCCTTAATCCATCAGGTTTCTGTTTCCCAAGAGTTCTCAGAGCTTGGCAGAAACAAAAAAAGCAAGAGCTGTCTTTCACTTTGCTTTTCCCCCTCAAGTGTCTGTGACTACTCAGTGAAGCAGCTTTGCTGAGCAGCAGAATGGTCCCTGTGTTCCCTGTGATATACACAGCTGCCAGATGACACACTGCACAGGAAGGAGCCAATGGCAGATCTCTTCCCAGTTTTTCCTGAGGTGTATCACAACCCACACGTGGGCAACAGCACAGCCTGACATGTGCAGATCCAGAGAGCAGCAAAGCACAGACGGAGGATGGACGTGCCATGATCTCCCCCGTCTGCTCTCTGCTCTTCTCTGGACAGCCAACAGCTCCATGGGGGTGAAGCATCTTCACTGCTTTGTGAAGATTCTTTCTCTTCATTCCAAACTTTTAGCAGAAAACATCTGAGGGCTTAGTTCTTGGCCCCAGCGCCTTCCTGTTCTCCTGTGGTGCGATCTGACAGTGAGAGCAGCAGCCCAGCATGCACGGGGAGCACCCAGGATGGCCGGCTGCCCTCTCTGGGTCCCGGCAGGGCTGGGGTCTGCGCGGAGCCCCGGGGCATTCAGGCACCCACCAGCATCTCTGCAGCAGCCTGGCAGAGGCTGCAGGAACACCTGGGCCCCATCCCTGTGCTCCACCCCTGGGCTCCATCCCTGAGTTCCTTTGCTGTATCCCCCCACAGCCCCTTGTCCCTGCTCCCTGCTGTTTCCCTGCTCCCTGCTGTTTCCCTGCTGTGCATCAGGACGGTGAGGGGGCAGAGCAGAGCCAGCTGTGCGAGCACAAACCCAACAGCAGCGAGGTGTCCCGGGTGCCAGAGGTGGGTGGCTCTCATCCCTCTCCCATTCCTGCAGAACAGATTTGTTCTGTTGCAGGTACAAACACTTCAGCAATCTCATGCTGGTTTTTTGCAGTTATTACTCACTTGCAAAGGTTTGAGCTGCTCAAAGCAGGCTTTGGGGTTCATCAGGCACCGGTGCTAGCTCCTCTCAGTCAGACAGACAAAGCAAGGGGGAAATGTACTTTTGCCAAATCATCCAGGTGAGTTATCCCACCCTTTGTTGCTATAGAGAATTTTGGCTTTCACGTGTTGACACTACTTGAGACAAAAATTTTTGGAAATTTTCTTTTTTGTGAGATTATTTAGCATTTTCCTTGTTAGTGCTCTTTTGAAAAGAAATGTCAGATTGCTGAAATGTCAGTTGAGATGCACATCCATCTTCTGAACACATCTAATTTGATCTAATGTAATCTCTTCAACAGATCAATGTTGATGAGGGCCAGGGAAATCAGAACAATACTAGAAAAATTCAGATCCTTAGGAACATTAAAACACCAGATTTTGAGTATTTTCACAGGTCCTTGCCATGGTTCATCACCTTTGCTCGTGGAGGCCAAGGGGGCTCTTGGGAAGAAGTCTCTGAGCTCAGTGGAATCTTTCCTGTACTTCCCTCCAGGGATTTTTTCCTGCCTGACTGAGAGAAGTGAGATAATTCAGCAGATACGCTTATTGTACAGCATGTAAAATCATCCAGGGTCAAAGCTGCTTGCACTTGCACCTGAATGTAAGCTAATTTTAAGGAAATTAGTTCTAAAGACATGATTCATCTCCATTACTGGATAGAATTTAATGATGAAGCAAATCATAATATCAATGGAGATTTTCTCCCCAGGCTGTTACAATAGGCTCAGTGGGTACACGCATTCAAATGCTTGTCCCTGTCTGCTCCTACAAAGATGTACAGAAAATGCTTTCATAACTGAAGTATTTAGCTCAAAAACTGAATAAAATTGTCCCCACAGGTCCCTGCATATTGTAATATTTCATATTTATGAGGTATGTAAAGACTTCACAAAAGGGCAGACAAGAAATCCTGCGAACCCGAGACCACTGCATTAAAATTTTCCTAATACAGATACTCCCATCATGTTCCAACTGTGCTTTTTTTGGCTTTTTTTTCTCAGCCTTCTCCATCCATCCTTCCCCAAGCTCCACTCCTGATGCTGAGTGTGGGCTTCCCATGTCATCAGGAAAGGAGGTGAGAGCTGCTGGACATAAAGTGCTGCTCCACTTTGTGTCTGCACTCAGGACACACGGAGCTGGTGCTTGGAGCACCCACCAGGAAAGGTCCAGCCTCCGAGAGAATCCCCTGTCCTGCCAGCTGGGAGCTGTGCCACAGGAACCAGGGAGCACGTGGATCCTGGCAAAGCCAAGCTCTGCTGGTGCAATAATGAGACTCCTGGACTGAAAAAGAAAGTGTCTCTGCTCTGCCATTCAGAGCTGAAAGCAGCTGGAAGCAGACCGGGAGTTTTAGTGCTTGAGCAAAGGGAGAAAATTCAACAGCTGAATTTGTCGAGTCCAAATGAGGAAAATTTAGTTCAGTGTTTGTTGCACCATGCAGCTTCTTGCAAGATTTCTCTGCCCTAGAAAATTTCATAGTTTACCCTTTTCTATGTTAAATACAAGTTTGATAAATAACAGAAACAACAAGAGGTATAGAACAACCCCTGAAGTTTTATTTCACTCAAAAGGTGTGTTAGAAATAAGAGCCTGGACAATCCTCATAAACCATGAATCTGCAACTTTTTCTTTTTTCATTTTTGCTTTAATGCACTTGGGACACTGTATTCCTCTTCATTTGCAATGACTAGTCCTGCTTTTGTGACTCAGAAAACGTGGGACAAAGAGCCACAGGCATTTTCCAGGACATCTCATGGACTTGATAAGAATAAATAAACCACATTTGGTGATAACAGCATGAATAGCCCAGTAATACCTTAAATAAAGCAGTTCTGTAATTCAGACAGGTACTAACCATTCAAAATCACACTATACACAATCCCTTTCTGTGCAGGTGAACCAAGGTTGGGCTCCTGGGGAGGGACAGATCCTCTCAGCCCCCAACAACACGAGAGACACCTATGTGTTCCTCCATCCCACTCACATCATTCACTGCCTGCTCCCTCTGGATATATGAGAGCCATTACAGCTGTAATCCAGCTCTCACAAAGTATTTGAGGTCAAATACTTACTGAGAGCAGACTTTTAGGCAAAATCATAATTTACTGTGAGGTGAGGGTCAATTTACTGCTCTCAGTGTGGTAAATTTACAAGTCTCAATGGCTTTTGTTTCTTCCCTGAGAAAAATCCCTCACTGTGGGGAAAAAAACGTGGAAGGAAGATGCTGGGCACAGACTGTCTCTGCCAGATGCTCCATTACATTTCCTTGAAAGAGTATTTGAGCTTTTATTCTCAGACTTTTCTTGGAGGCATTGTAATTGGATTCTCATGCTGCAGACAGTCGGAAGGAATACACAATGGAGGACACGTGTGGGATACCAGGGTGCCGACGCCAGATTTAGGAGCTGGAAATTACTTCTTCAAATACACTAGACCAGCCTTTCTGCAGTGAAGCCTGATGTCACAGTGAACTGGAACACTGGGGAGGAGCTGCATGGCCTCGGATCCAGCTGCTGTGCTGTCATGGACCACGTTCTTTCCTAGAGAGCAGCCTGGGTCAGCTGAGTGTCCCTCCCCTGGTGAGGAAGAACTCCCCAGGGCCAGAGGAAGAATCAGCTCCAGGCCATCTCCTTTATGGAGCTCAATACAATGCACATGACAGGTTTACCGTGACTTCTCTACTGTACCTACAATTATTTCTAATTCCACGTGCCAGAGACAAAGAGGAGCAGCTGTAGCACACACAGCAAACTGCTTCAGGAGGGTTGAGGCAAACTGCTCTCAGCTGAAAGGACAAAGTTATATCCTAAAAGTTCAAGTTATTGCCTGTGACTGTCAAATGGCTGTAAAGTAAAGGCGAGGGAGTCTCTATCAGCTCAGGACGTGGATTTTGACATGCACTAATCCAGAAGATTGGCTCTTGGCAAAGAAGGCTCAGCAGATACAGAGGAGACAGGACGTACAGGGGAGTTGACATGGCAACTGTCACTCATGGTCCCTCAGGAGATGGAAGTGAGCACTGCCAGGTTCAGGCAATGTTTGGGTTTTTTGCTTTCTAGAGGATTCAATACCAGGAGAAAAAGCCAGATGGGCTGTTCCTGAGCCAGCTGATGCTGGCAAAGGGAGGGTTGTTGCTGTGGAAGTTTCTGTCAGGGCTTTTTTCCTTAGTTTAAAGGGAACGCCTCTGGAAGGATGGAGTAGACTGAAAACTACTTTGAAGTTTTGAAAAATAACAAAAAAACAAAAAAAACAGTCTGACTTTACTAGCAGCTACAAATGTTCAGACAGGAATGAAGAGCCAGGGTCCTTGAATAAGTGATGCAGAAGATAAAATATGATTTGAAAGGAAACACTTCTGAGGACAGGGATGCTGTGAGCCCTGAACACACAGTCCCAAAACCCACCCATGGAAAGCAGCTTTGTTTTTCAGAGAGTGACTGGAGAACAGGTGGTGTCCTGCAGGTCGAATTCTGAAAACGCTGGCTTTTCACTGAAAATCTGACAAAATCCAGGACATAAATGTCATCACCAGCAATCTGATGTTTTAGATATGGACAATCCATTTTATCCATTCAATTAAAAAAAATTAAAAATACCTTGCTATACTTCAGAAGGAAATACTTCTCTAAATTAACAAAATTTCCAGCTTCAGTCTCTCAACCCAGAGTTTGATTCCTGAGTTTGGGGTCTTGGTACAGAGCTGCAGGAGGCAAATGCCTCCAGGCCCTGCAGGGGTCCCTCAGGGAGGAGAGTGGTGGTAGATTGACAGTGAGAAGCAGAAAATGGCTTTGTCTCAGGTGTGGGGAGGTCAGCTCTGGAAGCTGCTCAGCCAAGAGATCACCCCGACCTGCCAGCACTCATCTATTCCACAGTGCCCTTCACATCCCTGCCAGTCTGGGCATCTCCCACTGGGATTCTTTTGCCCTTAAAGCATTCACAGCCTTTTTCTGTGTCTCTTACTCATTCTTGGATTTTGTTTTTTCTTTTTCATTTCTTCAAATATTTCAGGAGCTAAGTTTTGGAAACACTGATGACGATTCCAGCTTGGGTTAGTTTGAATTCCTAGTATGAAAAATATTTATTGCATTCATTCCCTCCTCTCTTTTCAGCTGCCCTTTATCTGACTGCTTCAGGAAAAGCAGAATTAGCCACTGCTTTGTTTTCTCTCCTTACAGCCCCAGCTGCAGTCACTACAATTCCTGGCTTGCAAGAGAAAAAGAAACATTTGCATGTACTTTTTCCTTTAGATGCCAGATGCCACATTCCCGGATGATCTGTGAATGCCCACATCTCTTTTCAACACCCAAAATTTCAGAGACCGAGGCACCACACACCCCAGAGGCAAACCTCTCTCTGGCACACCGACACATCGGCGCCTCTCCTGAGAGCCCTCCTGACTCTGTGGGCTCCAAAAGGCTCCTTGGCAGGCTGCAAAAGTGATGTCAGCGCTCAGAAGTGAGTTCCAAAGAAGGGCTGTAGCTGGAGGAAAGCTTGGCAGGATGTCTGCCAAGTGCTGCTCTGCTTGCCCTGCAGCAGGGGCACAGCTGGTGCTGAAGGGGTTTTGACCATTTCCCAGCTAAATGGGAAATTTTCCTTCCACCCCAGGCCTCAGCACCTCTTCACAGAGATGGAAACCAACCGCAGGAGTCAAAGTAAAATGCACAGTTTCACTGCTGCCCCGGTGAAGGGTGACGGTCCTAACAGCTCGCTCCTCTTCTGACCCATTTCTGAGCACAGACCACCTGCAGCTCCATCAGGCACATAAAACCAGCCATCATTACAGTACAATCAGCTGAAACCTTCCAAAATTGTGCTGTTACGTAAAATTACACAGCTGCTACCTTCTCTCCATAACATCCCAGCCTTTCTTCTGTCCAAACCAGGGTAAACCAGGTGAATGGTATCAGCGGTCAGTTCAGGGAAACAGAGAGCCTTAGGAGGAACAAAAAACAGAGCTCAAGCTGTTGTTCCTTGGGTTTGGCTTTGGGTAACGCAGCAAGAGGTGGTCTCAGAGGAGTTCTTCCCAGCTGAGAGCAGAAGAAGGGGCCAGAAACCATTCCCCAGGCTCCCTCTATGGCACCATGGGGTCCCATAGCTCCCACCAGGCAGCTCCATCCTGAAATGAGTGGGCTGCCCCAGAGCTGCTGCTCCAGCACAGTGCAGGTGACACCAGCTTGCTCTTGAAGGACTCCATGTGACACTTGGTTTTGAAAGAAAACTGGCAAGAAAAGAAGCTGAATGTGTGTCCAGGAAGAGATGTTTGTTTGAGCTGGTCCTAAAGATAAAGAGACACTAGAAAAACCACAAAATCCTTTGGGAGTATCCTTTTTCCTTTTCAGTCTCAGGGTTCTGGTCTCAGTGCGTCTCCTGCTGTCTGATGCTGGCGCCAGGATCCAGGGTAGTGGCAGAGCCCTGGTGCAGCCCACTGCATGGAGGGACTGCACTTTTTTCAAAGTGTCACCAGTAATTTGATGAGGTGACTTGGCAAAGGCATGGGGGATTACAGGGGGTGTTTATTAAAATTACTGCGTAGAAGTATTTTCAAGACAGAAGAGAGAACAGCCAGGTCAAACCCTGCTCTCTGCCCATCACCTGCACAGGGCAGCCAGGGGAGCCTGGGACACCACAGCCTGAGCTCCCCACTCACCACCTGGGTATCTGCGAGCTGTTTTAAAATTCTTGTCCATACTGTAAATTTCCAGTGATCACCAGAGTAGAAATTATTTGGTCTTGTTTTCTCCCCAGCACACAATATCCCACATTCCAGAAACACAAACACATTCCAGAAGAGTCACTTGGCAGTGAAAGCGTAGTGAGCCTTTGTTCTTCTTTATTTCTCTGCAACTTGAACAACTAAAGTGAGTGAAAAAAAAAAAAAAGAAGAAGTCAATCTCACCTAGCTAAAATAAGCAAGAGACAAAAGAGACAAGAACATCTTTGTGTGTTCCCTGTTAAGCAAAAGGAACAAAGCTTAGCCAGACCCACTGGCAAGTGCTGAACTTCCACTGTCCTGGAAGTAACAATAAAGGGAAAAAATGTTCTGAAAGACAGATAAAGCCATTCCAAAGGACTGAATCACTGAGAATGGGAGTTCTCGGTGCAGGGAAGTATGTGCTAGGGAAAGAAAAAAGTGCCTGAGTCAAACTATCCCAAAGGCTTTGCTTGATGATGCAGCCTGATGAGACCTCACCTGCTTCCAAAACACATTTTTTAATGTAATGTCATTCATTTCTTTAATACTGGTGATTCTCAAGGAGGAACAATGCCACCAGGGCAGCAGTCATCATCACAGCTATTTCCTTCAAAGACTACCATTGTATCTTGGCTCTTGGCTTGGAAAAAATGCCTGAAAGGAGGTAACTGAAAAAGAAAAATAATTAAAGTTTGAGACTGTATTACCTCTTTTCTAACGGTCAGAATTTGAAAAGAAATACAAAAGTCGATGAGAGGTTTTCTGTGTGGGAGGTTTTAAACACAGACTACAAATTCCTACTTTTTTTTTTTTTATTTTCTGCTTCTGTTTACTTAAATTAAAGACCTTCTTAGGCTGGACAGACTCGGGCATTAATCAAATACAGGCAGCTTCTCAGCTTCTCTGAGGGCTTACATCTCCACTGGTCATCCATAGATCATGGCTGCAATTGCATCTGTCCTGAAATCAGCTGTGGGGGAAGAGGGGGAAGATGCAATTCAGGAGCCAAATAATCTAATTTAGATTTGTTTCTCTCCAATCACTTAGTGATTTGGTTTGGGTGATTACACATCACTCTGGAATGGGTACACTGTGTAACAAGGGAGAAATACAGGAGGAAAAAAAAGAAACAAGGGAGAAAATAAACCCTGACATCCCAGCAGCTCCAAAGCTGCTAACGGAGGACTGACCCAAAACACAGAGAAATGCACCTAATTTTATAAGAAGTTTACACAGCTATTCCTGTCTTTAGCTCTAATCCTGATCCCTTTGAAATGAATGGTATCCTTATTGTTTGTGTTTTCCTGACATTTCCCAGAACTTAGCCCGATGAAAGTTCAAAAATAATAAGCTGTTTGGGAACAGGCTGTCTCCTTTCAGCAGCTCTAACACTGGCCAAAAAGGTTTTATGCACCTGTGTACCTGATTTGCACATAAATCTCACCTCCAGAAGGTATTATGAAATTTTAATTATCGTCCATCTAAAGTAAAGTGGCCCTGGATTACATCCAAACTTCTCCCATGCTGAGCAGAGGATTTTGTACCTGGCAGTTTTACAAACCTCTTCTGCTGCCAGCTTAACAGGATAATACTCAGAAACCTTGAGAGCCCTGAGTGGAAGTGGCTATTAGTTACAAAGGCTCAATTATCAACAACAGCACCTGAATTGCTGAACCTCAGACCCAGCACAGCATGTCTCTGTCTCCACAACCAAATATCGTCCCTTTCTGAATCACCGGAACATTTGCATGAGTCAACCTGAAGCAAAACAACCAGCCCTGCACACAAAGGATGCCTTTCTGTCCCCTGATCCATAGTGCTGCTGTGACCCTGCTGGGCAGGCACTTCTGGAGGCTGTGCTGAGCAGCTGGAGCTGCTGGAGGGTGAAGCAATTGCAAGCATAAGCAGCCAGCCAAATCTGCAAGAACACTGAAAACATCCCCATGTGTGTGAAACAAAAATCAAAGAAAATACTTCTGCATAAGCATTTGGTTTTGTTGGTTTTGTTTGGTTTTTGTTTTGTTTTGTTTTGTTTATTGTAGAGTCCTTTTGCCACAGAAAAGCAGGCCAATAAAGGCAAAAGCAGCCCTGAATCTCTGGCCATCACCTAGCTCCATCTGTTACTAATCAGCATCTCGGACAATATGACTTTTTCCTGTTTTCTGTGCAGCCAAATTCCCAGAGTTTACACACAGGGCATGGAAGGTGTGCTGATGTCTGCGCTAAACGCTCTGACAGCAATGAAAACACCTCAGGCGTTGGTGAGGAGCATCAGCACAAACACAGATGTTTTGAGAGCGCATTGGCAAGGGCTGGGGGTGGTGAGCCAGGCCAGCACTTCACATTTCTGACTGAGGCTCCTTCAGGACCCTCCCTCCCTGCAAAGCTCTGCAGACTTTCCCTCAATCAATTCTCACATTCCCTCTCTGTGCTGTGCTCCACAGACTGGGCTGATCACGTTTTCCACAGCCAATATCACGGTGACACACACCCAGAGCCAGCGAGGGGCTCACTCAGCAGGAACAGAGCAAATTACTTCTGTCGTCACGGAGGTTTGGCGTCGAAATGTCAAATGGAACAGGTAGACAACCTGCAGAAAAGATTCTATTTTATCACACAAAACACATCAGAACCTCAGAGAAGCCCAGCTGAGCTCTATCATGTGTGGGACTGTGCCCTGCAGTCAGGAATTTGTTGTCCTAGGTATGAATCTAGTTAAGGTTTGTTGCCCCTCCTGTCCACACTGTGACATTTATTTGCCATCACCTTGAGACAACATATATAGGGATTCACTGATTCCTCCATCTGGTTTAGTAATTTATGTATCTTTAGCCTACAGAAAGCTGGGTCATGATTGTCAGCTGGCAGGCCAGGGACAGACCCAGAAAGGTGCAGGACATGTTCAGAATGTGCTTCATGACTTTTTGCCCTGCTCCATCATAATCATCATCTGCTCTCTGATTCCAGACTCTTGGTTACAGGACGTACCTGTACAGGTCCAGGTACAAACAGGCACAAGACCCAGATGTGGCATTGCCATGGCAACACACTAGTGAAAAGAATTTGCTGTTTTTCTGAGATTCACTGTTTAGAGAGAAGTAGCAGTAAAGCTGGATGTTGCAGGTGACTCAAAGAACTGTTCAATGGAGCTTGTAGAGCAGCACCAGGAGACCCTGGGAGAGCTGGCCAGTGGGACAAATCCTGCTGGGTAGGCAGGGATGCAACCCATAAAGCAGAATAATCAGAAATATTCAGAAAGATATTCAGAAAGTAGAGCTGGAATGCCTGTTTCAGCTTTATTGAAGCAAAATCCTTCCGTCAGGAAATAGGCATTGACTTTTTCGTGAAACAAGAAACTACAACTTGAAGGCACGACATGCCTTCAGCAGTGGGAAATGGTTTTAAGCGCTCAGCTTCACACAGAGCTAAATGTTTAAGAGTGTGGCCAGACCTTGGTGCAGGTCAGGAGCCAGCCACTGGCTCCAGGGCTGGCAGTGGGCAACAGGACGCTCCTGCGCAGCTGTACAACCTACAAGGCTCCTCCCTTGTGGTTGTACAGCCCTTGGAATCAGGGTGCAAAAATGTGCATGTATCCACGAACACCGTACACAGGTTTATAGCAGCACAATCTTGAACAGCTGGGTCATTGAGCAGATACATCAAACCGCAGCTCTTCCCAAGAAAAAAAAAATTTCTTTTGCATTGAGAAAATGAAGCAGAAAGGAAGTTTTCTGGGGTCACATGCCAGCTGTAACCTACTTAGCTGTATACTCACAGAGTGCTGATGAAAGGAGGCTGAGGATTGTTTCAGCTCAGCGCAGCACTAACGAGCTCCTCCAGCCCTGCTGGAGCACTGCAGTGCTCGCCAGCTGACCAGCTGCCTCCTCACACCCATGCTGCTCCCTCTCCTTGAGTTTTTTTGATGTTTAACAAACTGAGAGTCTGCAAATTGGACTAGTCACAATCCTCATGCTCAGCCTAGTACAAGAGGCTCAGTTTGATAAGCCCATCCAAATCTGGCTCTACATCCCTCGCCCCACTGACTCCAAAGCACAACGAGCTGCAAGTTGTCAAAAGGACTGGGAGGAACCACCAAAGCTGGAGGGANTATTGGTGTACACAAAGTTAGACATAATTTCTTCTTTATACTTGATCACACTGAATGAGAGTATTTCTCCCTCCTGTGCCTACCAAACATGTACATCATGCATTGAACTGTCTCTCATGCAGCAAGTTCTTTGCCCACACCTTCTCCCAAGAGCCTGAACTCCTCCTTTACTGTTTCCTTGTGTCTCTTCAGGGATAGGTGACTGTTTCATCTCACTCATCCTTCCCACAGTTAAAGAATGCAGAATGAAGCCTGTCTCTCAAGAACACCAAAGGATATTAGGATTATAAAGCATATGGTGAGCAGCAGATTCACTTTCCCCAAAATAAGGGCTAATTATCAAACAAATTGATTTCCAAGACAGGCTGTCTTTGATTTTTAACACTATAAATGCTAATTTCAGGAACAGCTGCTTGATCAACCACATGCCCAGTCCTGCTCTTCTCGCACCCCAGAACAGTTTGTGACTGAATTCATTGATTGTTTCCAAGATGAGTGCTGCAGCAGGTCTGCTACCTCGTCTCTGCACATTGCCTTATTTGTACATCCCGTATCCCAGACTCCATATATGATTAAGCCAGATGGGATCTTCTCTTCTGCTCAGATCCATCCTCTGATTTTACCTTGCAGATGCCCCTGTTTTGGCAGCTGTTGTGCCCCAATTCCTCTCCCAGGCAGGCTATGAGCACGTCACTCCAGACTTGCCATCACTTCTATAATTCGTTATGCCAACAACATTGCAAACAGGCTGCATGGCCAGCCTGGATCACCAAGAAATTTAGTTCAGAATTAGAGGCTGCATGAGAGCTGAGAGCCCAGCAAACCTTTTCACTGACCATTAACAGTGTCAGTTGCTTTGTGGAACGCCACAAGTTAATTCCACGTTAACTTTTGTGTTTCCAGAAAAAAAGTACAAAGACTGCAATTTATATTTCCATGTGCACAACCAAAAGGCTTTTGACGGACACAGCTCCCATGTGGAGAGGCAGCAGGAGGATGAGCCACACAGCCATGGCTG
>VXBU01011956.1:35540-68962 GCA_013400315.1 Bombycilla garrulus | reverse complement strand
TGCTTTCAAACCAGCACACACAGTTAATTAAATACCAGGAGTTTTAGAAGTAAAGTTATGTTATACAGATGAATGAATATGAAGTTTCTTAGCTTTATAAAAAACACATTTACTATGATGCATATATAGATGTGTATTTAATTTTATTAAAGTGAATGTTGGCATGAGAGACCAACTCTGCTTGGTTGTAGCTCTCCAATTAAAATTGGAGGGGAATGGAGTTAAATAAGTAATGCTGAGTCGAATTTGACGCTAAATACAGAAAAAATTCTGTTGCAGTATGCAGCATGTTCTACTTTTGTGACTCTTACAGACTTCAAAGAGAATTGTACATTTGCATGCCAGGGCAGAAAGTGGCCGTGTGCTTGGAAGCATGAAATCTCTCAAGGTAATACTTCTTAACTATGGAATGTATCCCATGACCAATATGTAGCTAAGAACTGAGAATTAAGTTACACATTAGCAATACATGAAATTAAATATTTTTCTAGTCAAAGAGACCATTATGCTGGGTAAACAATCTATGTTTTCTAGAGATGCATTGGACATAAATATTTGAAAGCATTTAAATATATATGTTTATATTTCCTGGTCTTTATTGGATTTTAGTAATAATTCATTAAGAAAAAAATTATCTTGAGTTAATTTATTAGAGTTTTATGTTTGATTCCTGAACTATCTATTTTTAATTTCTTTTTACATTATTCTTTTTTTTTTATTCCAATTAAGTTTGGAATTTCTGATTTTAGGCAAATAATTTTTAAACATAACAACTTGTTTCAGCAAGGAAGGAGCAAATATCCCAAAAATCTTATTAGCATCTGCACAGAAGCATTCACTTAAGGCGCTGTCAGTGGTCTTTTATGAAAAAAAAATAAATTACTGAGAACAAAAATAAATTGGTGAAGTTTGTTGCATCTAAGATGTACAATAATTTCCTGGCTTTTCATTCTCACAGTGACCCAGACTTGTACAGATACAAGGGAACTGTTTTTGCCTCAAGTGGATGCTCTTTCTGTAGTGTCAACTCTGGTCACTTTTCCTGACTCCATTCCCAGTACAAGCTGAAACCCCATACTGGGCAGATTTAATGAGGGGTGTTGGACCCCTTCTATTTTGTTTACTTCCCATGATACTCCTGCCTTCCTACAGTGTTGTTGTGCCAGGGAAGGTGATTATTATGATTTTGGCTAAACAGCTCTCCTAGTTGGGGAGACCCTTCTCTGTTGCCTTTGAGTGATGTAAGAAATTGTCGAGGATCCAGCCAAACCTTCAGAAAGCAACAGAAGAGGATGTTTATTTGAAATGAAATAGATAGTAAAGGAAAAGCAGATTTTCTTATATTTGTTCTTTTGTTTGATGTTATGTTCCTGTGAGCCCAGGTGGTCAGGAGAGTTGTCACTGGAAGGTACTTGGCAATTGATGCAGTTTATTGTTCATTCCTCTTTGTCCGCTTGGAGCAGGCTGGCTGCCCTGCACACAGGCCAGGCATCCACTGTTTGGCTGTGAGGGCTCAGGGGGCTTTTGTGCCTCAGGGAAACCCAGGGCACAAAGTGGAAATAAGCCTTGCAATAAGGCTTAGGAATTTGCCTTAGGAATAAGCAAAGGGGGTGGTAGAAGTATTTTATGTGAGAATTCTTGGGTTTAAGGTAGACTGCTACTTTTTTTAAAACTTTGTTTTAATATCCTGTGACTAATGGGTACTAATCTCCAATGTTCAGAGATAATGTCAGGTTCATCACAGACCTGATAAAGAGCAATGCAACACATTAATCTCATTGTCAGAAGACCTATATATACATCCCAGTTGCAGCAGAGATGGTATTTTTTGCTAAGACTTTATTTCTGTCAGTTTTAACAACCTTCAGCTCTGCAAGAATTCGTAAAATGCTTAATCATGAAAACAGCGTTTGGAACTTATTAATGTAGTTAAGAATATTCATATGATTAAAAATCTGAAGTTCTAGCTGGCCTTTGCAGATGAATCTGAAGTATTTTGCCTGTTTTTACCAGAGCTCTGAATTGCTTAGATTCTGACAAGCACATAGATCAAAATGTTGATGTGCTGTACTTTGTGTAAGTTTTTAGAAATAGATAGTTTGGGTTGGATAAATACCATACCGATTTTTCTGTTATGTTGCAAAATAAAAGCCGTTTACAAAAAAGCACATATTACAGTACTCATCCCCAAAAAGGGGTTCACATGAAGACTACATTTGTATGAGTTCTAATGCCCATTTCTTCAGTAAAATTTCACTGTCCTGCTGAAAATAAAATGCAGCAGCACATATATAATAGAAACTTGGAACACTGTAAATTGTGTTCTTTCAGCAATAAATGAACTTTCTTCTTAAATTGAACTGAAGTTTAGGAATGCAGTGTTCTTTGTCTTATAGTTGTTTGCCTACACACACTCAGTCTCTACTTCAAACAACTCACCACTGAAGAAGCACATGTCCTGTATTTTTGGTCTCAGATGTATATTTTTGTAGTTGAAGGTGTCTTTACTTTACAAAAAATACGTTCATGATGATTATACATTAGAGGTAGTGATGCCAGATGTACATTATTACGTGCATCCATACTTGTTGGAACATGAATGATGTTTTCAGAGTACATTTTGTGGAACTTTAAAATATTTTTTGGCTCCATTGAAGTCTTCAATACCACGTTTGTTGAATATGCACTTTTTCCTTACTAATCTAGTATTGCCATTTGTTAGGTAGTGATGAATATGTTCTCCAGACAAACTAACAAAAGGCAATAGATCAGTTCTCAATCCAGGAAAACAATACAATGTAAACAGAATATTAGACAAGGGCTTTAGACGAGGTAAATATAAAACCATAAAGAAAAGCAACTGTCATTAAAAGCTAAGCCTAAAGAGCACAAGTTTCATTATCGTGCTGATCTGGATGAACCTTAAACAATGTTTACAGTAAGGTTTGGAGAGTTGCCTAGCACTGGTATATACACAATTAAACAACATAGCTGAACTTTTCTTTCATGTCAGCATACTGCTAAAAAGACCTCTATTGTACTCATATGATAGTCATTCTTGGAACTTACAACATAAACAGGAGGAGAGAACATTGATGTGTAATTCTATCCCATGGTGGCTGAGTGCATCAAGGGGCACAACTGCATTTTCACCTGTACAGTTTAAGGAGTAAATTATATATACAAAATAATGGTAAGGGTACAGCAAAACCTGAACTCAGTTCAGACATGTGAGTGTGTACCTGAATTTGAAAGTTGCAAGTATGGACTAATAGTCATTTAACGTAATCAAAATTAATTCTGATTGGTTTGGACACTGTTTTTTCTGTGGCTAATAAGCATCCATATACTTGTCCTTGCTTTGGTATAGTAACCCATGAAAGGCAAACAGTTTGACAAATTACTGAAGGAATAAAGGAGAGCCACAGCAACAAGCCAGCTGGTAGACTTTGAAAGCGGATAATCTGAATTGTAACTGCAGTTCAGCATGTCATTAGTCCCAGAAATACTTGTGTTTTGCATTATAACACTAGGAGTTTCCCGAGTCACTAGTATTATTTTATATTTATTTTAGTTATTTTTAGTTTTTTATTTTAAAATAAATTATTTTGGAAACTTTTGCATATGTATGGCATCATAATAGTTCTTTGGTGATGCTGTTTCTTAAATTTTTCATTAACTGGCCATCTTCAGTTCCTATTAAGCTGTTTATTTTTATGTAGAGACTATACCCAAATGCACATTTTTAATTAAATATTTAAAGAATGTATGTAAAAATGGAAGGTAATGTAGGATATGAATTTAAGTGTACAGTATATAACTTAATTGTGCAACAATTAAGTAGATTGTGTGCAGTTGATGACACTACAGAAAAATGGACACTAATTGAAAGGTATATGAAAAATATTCCAAACTTTCACCCACATCCAGAAGAGAGCAGTTCAAAGCTTACAAAGAAATTATAAACATAAATCACAGAATCACAGAATGGGTCCATTTGGAAGGGACCAGAGTAGGTCATTTGGTCCAACCTCCCTGTTTAAGTGGGACCATCCCAGAGCACATGGCACAGGATTGTGTCCAGACAGTTCTGCAATATCTCCAGAGAGGGAGACTCCACAACCTCTCTGCGCAACCTATTCCAGTGCTCAAGTCACTGTACAGTAAAGTTCTTCTTCATGTTCAGATGGGATTTGCTGTGCATCAATTTCTGCCCTTTGCCTCTTGTCCTGTTGGTTGGTTCCACTGAGCAGAGTTTGGGCCTCTTCTTGTCACCCTCTCTTTAGATACTTGTTGTCATGGACTATGTCATTATTTACACTGGGTTTTTGGGTACCTTGCACTGAGTTATTATTTTGCACTGGGTGTATGTTATTTTTGCACTGAGGTTTCTGTTTGTATTGCATTGTTCTGTTTCTCCCCCCTCCCCTCTCTCAGTACTGTCGTGGTGGGTCCCTTCCCCCCTACCCTGGGTTGGCTTCTCCCTTCATCCTATTGGCCAGTGGTTTCCCTTCCCAGCCTCCCCCTCTCCACTGGGGGCATAAAACCCCCCGCCCACGGGGTTGCCACCTCTTTTGCTCTCTGCCCCCCTGGCAGGGTGACTGCTCCCATCCCTCCTTCCCCTTCCCCTTCCCCTGCCTAGGGATAAGTTCTACATTAAACCAGGACTGCTGCAAAGAGGAAAAGAGCGTCTATCTCTTTCTTGTCCGTGTAGAGTTCACCCAGGCTTGAAGCTTGCAATATAGGTCTCAGGACAGAGTGGAGTGCTACAGATACTGACAGACATTGATGAAGTCACTTCCCAGTTGTCTCTTCTGGAAGCTGAACAGGCCCAGCTCCCTCAGCTGTTCCTCATAAGAGAGATGCTCCAGTCCTTTAATTATCTCCATAGTCCTCTGCTGGACCTGCTCCAGGAGCTCCATGTCTCTTTTCCTGAGAAGTCCAGAACTGGACACAGCACTCCAGATGTGCCTTACCAGGGCTGAGCAGGGAGCACGATCAGCTCCTCCAGCCTGCTCGTAATACCTTTCCTAAAGCACTCCAGGATCCCATTGATCTTCTTGGCCACAAGGCCACTGCTGCCTCAGGGATAGCTTGATGTCACCAGGATCCCCAGGTCCTTCTCCACGTAGCTGCTTCCCAGCAGGTTGGCTCCCAGCCTGTGCTGCTGTGTGGGGTTATTTCTCCCCAGGTGCAGGAGCCTGCATTTGTTTCAAATAGATAATGTTTTCTTTCAAAAATCCTTTTTCTTAATTAAGATCTCTTGACCTTTGTTTTCTGTTAGAATACTACTAAGCTTGTGCAATTTCAGGTAATCACAACACTCACTCATCAGAGATGAAAACAGGTTTTTGTGTTATTTGCAGACTTGAAATTAGGGTGTTTAACCTATACATTCTTTTCACTTTCACTGATCTGTTTTTACTGCTCATTGACCAAAAATTATTCACACTGCTGTCTGAAATTGCAGTTTATTACAGTTGTGATAGAATAATTATATTCTCCTCTGTACTAGTGCATATAATAAGAGGAAAAACAATCATTTTATCTTGTTGAGACCCTCAATCCCTCAGTGGTGAATAACTTGCAGTTTTCAGAAAAAGGCCTCTCATTTATCTGGACAGATACTCAGCTGGAGAACAGTGACATGCCAGTATTATTGCTTTAAAAAAATCAGAATTTAGGAGTAGTGCATGGACTCTTAGGGGAGAAGTAGATAAAAAATTTCATTAGCAATCCTGTGGCGTGTTTGCTAACAGCATTAGAAAGTGCTCTTCCAAGCAGCCAAATCAAGAAGTGAATGGACAGGGACTTTATTACCTTTGAAGTATATTTTCTCAAATTACTGTCTTCTGAATTAGGCCTTTCTGTCAGCTGCAATTCATGTTATATTGCCAGCTGTTGCCAGTGCCTTTGTCTCAAATTTTAATACAAAAAAGTTCCTTCAATATCTAATGAGTTCTTTCTTTTTGAATTAGATGGCTTTTTGTATATTCTAGGAAGCCAAAGGAAGGTCCTGGCTTGCAAAGTCAAATGAACATCTTGGTGGTCTAGGTGCAAAAATTGATGGATAGCCACTGGATAGACCAAGAGAGGAATTCACCATTTGCTGGTAACACAGCTTTGTGCCCGCAGGTCTAAACAAGCTCCCTGTGGGGACACCCTGACTTTAGACAGTGGGTGGTACTTAGGTGTACAGGAATTATAGTCTGAGGAGAGCAAAAGGAAATGCCAGACATAAAGGCACATGGCTGCTGCACATTAGTAAAGTCACATCTGTGTCCACTGTGCTGTGGAGAGGTTTCCCTGTGGGCTTTGGTGAAATTTTTGTTGCTATGGGTAACATCACCCATATTAACTTGAATGGGCTTATGTCCAGCTAATGGAGAGGGGAAAACTCCAAAAGCTGTTAGAAGTCACTTTCAATTGCAATTATCACATTTCCTTTAAGACTTTAAGAATATCATGCTACATAGCATGTCTTGTGGCTCTAAAGAATTCTGCCTTAATAACATTTTAATGTTTGCTAATAGAAATCTACCTTCTTGTTGCTGGCAGCACATTATTTTCTTCGAATAATGGCATGCATTTGTAGCTACTTTCTCTGTGTACTGGTGTCAACAGTCCTGGTTCAGATCAGGGGTTGTCACTGTTTCCATAATAAATTCGTATTTTGTAAATTTGTAGTGGGTATTTAATTTGTTATTTTAACTCATAAACTGGGACTTTGCTCAAAACTAGTTTATAGAAAATAATTTATACAAAATATTCTTCTCTGATTGCTTTTATTTTAAGGGAAGCTACCACCTTATTTGAGTGTTACTTGTCTTTTAATGACTTAACTTAGCTTTTTAAAGGAAGTGAGAGGATGTTACTTGATATTTCAAGATGTGGGCCAAAAGTCTTTATACTTCAGTGATAATATGACTGGATTAATTTTCTAAGGCATTCACTCAAACACTAGTAAAGTATTAAATATCAAAAGATAAAATAGAAATAAAATACATCATCTGGTAAATATTTTCTGTATCTAACTCATGTTGTTTTAAGGTGCTACAGAATGATGAGGTCCTATTTATGTAGCAAAACAGGTCTAAAATGATACATGAGAAATGCCCAAGCATTGCATTGTTCCCTATCCAGTTTCACAATTGTTGTGATTATCTCATTAGATCCGATACATCCACTTGTTGTACATTTATGTCAAGATCACTTCAGTGGAATTAATTGTCCTGTGTTGCACTCCAGAAATTCAGTGATATATGTTCACTTATTCATTGTTTCCAGGGAAAACTATCAGGAACTTGTAGACTTTTCTGTTCAACACACCCAGACATGCAGGTTTAATTTTGTGCAAGTATTCTTTATTTGCTCAGTCCCTAACCACTGATGCAATTGGTAATAGATAAATGAGGAATCCAGATACAAATCATACAATAGGCTTCCCTTCTAGTGATCCCCATAAAATTGTGATGCTTAACTTATAAATTGCTAGAATAGTTTTGGATTTTCTTTTAAGATAAATTCTAAGTACAAATTGCTGGAATATTGCTGTTGTGAATTGTTACTGAAATTCACTGAACTTACATTTCTTCATCAGTTCTTTCTGAAAATTGTTGTTGATTTTTAAATGAGACAAGAAGCACAACAAAAAAGGCATGAGCCAGTTCAATTTGTAGACATAAAAAAATACAAACCACTGTAACCCATCAGTTATGGTATTAAGAATTGGCATCTCAAGACTTCATGCTTCCTTTTTTTAACTTCTGCACAATAACAAAAATGGATGTGGCATACATGTGAAGCAACATGAATTTGCAGTCAGAAAAAGAGAACTATTAACAATAAAGCTCCATGGATGCAGTCCTGAAGGACATTATGTGTCCCATTATTCAGCACTGGGATTACTCATAGTAGTAGGGATTTGTTCTGGGACTTTATAGGGCTGCCACCTGACCATTTTGTGGCTCCAAAGATATACAGAGCTTTTATAAAACACAGACGAGCTGAAGAGCATTGGGAAAGTACTTCTTTATATGTAGCCTTGCCACTTCAGAGATGCCAGGACATGCAGGTCATATGGTGCCATCACATTTTAAACAGAACTCTCCAGTGCTTTCACTAGCAAGCTGTACTTGAGAATGGATCGCAAGAATATGACCCTGGTGTGGTGTGTGCTTGCAGGCTGAGCGGTGGTGGGAGGCCAGCTGTGGAATGTGGGAAAGTGGCTGAACTGCTGAAGTCATGCAGGGAATGTTAAATGTGTCTCCAGCTGGCAGGGAGCTGTGGCTTAAACACAAGCTCCAGGTTCTGGGTATTGCCGAGTGTTCCCGGCACCCTCAGCTCCTGCTGCCCTCAGCATGGCACCGACACAAATCACAGATGGATTGAGAAGAAAATTATATGCTTGTCGCCTTTTAAGGGAGTTTTAATGGCAAATGGAGTGAAGCAGTGAAGGCTTAAAGTTTCTTATTATGAACTATGTGTTATGGTAGCACAACCAATGAGAAGGGTGGTCCAGAAAAGTTATTGTTGCAAAGAAAAAGAGCTCTCATATTTTTCTTTTAATCCTGGGGTATGGTTCTCTTAAGGAAAATGCAATTCACCCCTCTTTAACAACCAACCCTGGGAGGGGCAGGGGTGTGTATGTGTTCTCCTGCAGCTTAGCCAACATTTTCCAGCTTCACAGTAAAAGCACCAGAGGCAGGGACTGCCACCTACCTGGCATGGCAAAGGGCAGAGCAGGAGTCCATGGGAGATGTGATGCATCTCTTCTAGATGCGCAGTTAGAATTTCCTCATGTCTCCCAGTATTCCTTGATTAGCAGAGCAGCTGCTGGGAGTACCCCTAAGAGATACCCCTAAGGGTTATCTGCAAGTATTTTAACATGATTTTTTTTTTTTTTTGTCATGCTGATATCACAATGGGAAAATATGCTGGGACAAGTCCTGCTGAGGTGCCAGTGAGGTGGCTGCTGGTCCAGGTGCACAGGTTGTGTAATTCCAGGTCTATAGGGAGAAGGCTCTCTAGGTATACCCTGTGTTGTCTAAAAGTATACAGAGAGAACAACAGTAAAGCTCAGAGGTAACAACTGTGTTATGAATAACATAGAAATTTAGAGTACCATCTATTAAATATTATTAAGTCAGCAGTAGAAAATTGCTTATTACAAGCTGCAGTATTTTACTGCCAAACTGTGCAAGTCCCTAGCAACAGTCCTCTGGAAATTCCTTGTTACCTTCCTAAGGTTAATTTTCATAACAGGATTACAATTTCAAATCATCAAGAGAAAGCACTGGTGGACTCTTTTTCAGCTTTTGTTTAGCTAAAGGCTCCACCCAAGTTACTCTGGTCATAAGACATTTTCTTCTGTTAGAGTCATAACTCAGGATGTGTCACAAATGTCATTAACTTTGAAAAAGACACAGGCTGAGCCTCCTTATTTTTAATCCTGACCACAAGCTTCTTGACTCTGGATCAGTAACAGAATGGAGAAACATGAGAAAAATGCCCTTTTAAACTACTCCTAAGCAAGCAATAATTTAAGGGGGTTTAGAGTTAATCCCTTTCCCCATCTAACCATACCCTCCTTGCCAGTCTCTCCCTACTCACACACCTCAGTGACAGCAGCAAGGGGAAACCTGCCCATGCCTCTGCTGTTTCCTGGAAGAGTTTGGCACTGCCACTCAATTTTGCCTTGCTTGATTATACAGCATCATTAGCACTGCCTCTTGGAGGAAGGTGTCCCCACCTTGGTGGCTACCTAGGACCGTAGAGAAAAGTGGGCCATGGCAGTAGGTGAGAGAACAATGTATCTGGGACAGACATAGAGCCTCGCTGAAGAGAATCTAATTGGGAAAGGGAATAAGAACACCGCAGCTAAGGGAACACAGGAGAGCAGCAACAGAAAGAATACCTTGCAAGCACATGGAAACTCACCTTCCAGTCTCCTCCTCAGTCTGTGCTATGGGAATAAAATTCTTGTCACAATCAGGAGTTGGAGTGCTTGAAAAGTAATTCTAGTGGTGCAGGAGGCTGAGGAAATATGGGGGGAAAGTTTTGCTGAGCTGAGATACCACACGCTGTATTTGGAGCAGCTGAGGTTCAAGCATTCCCTTCTGCTCACTCTGCCAGACAGGCATTTTTGGCAGAAGAGCAAAAAGGACACCTGGAGGCAGCAATACCTCAAATTACTAGAGGCAGGCTTGCGAATGCTCTTCTGGCAAAGCCCGACTCGTAGTAAGAACATTCACTGCTCTCCAGTAGTCAACAAACAGAGTCATTGCTGTATGGTATCAATAGAAGCAGCTGATGCAAGTAGTGAGTCTAAAGGAGATGAACAGCAGAGGAACATTAACAGCTCGTAATTTGGGCTTCAAGGTCTGCAGCTCGGCTCAGTATCCTGTAATACAGAAGATACATGTAAAACTATAGCTGTGTTTATGCTAGCATTGTTGCTGAAAGAAATTTAAGAAACTTTGCACTAATGAATTCTTATTTACTGTTGGGGAAAACAACTGATGATGTGCAAAGTAAAATGTGCGATCAATGTCCTGGCAGCCTGAGAAAAGCAATCACAATTATTATTTACCTTTATATTTTATAAAAGGGATTATATTAAAGTGAGATACTACTTATTTATTACTTAAATATTAATGTCATATAGAACACAGCCTAGAGTCAGGCACTTCTGTAAGTAAAAAATGAGTTTCGGAAGTTAAATATTAAATACTACTTGTATGGTACAGTAGAGGAAAAAGTAATTGTAAAACTCAAACTAGAATTAGGAGGTTTCTAGAGAAAATCCTGTGCCATAATGTTAGAGTATTTCAATCCTAGATTTTGTAGTCTTTGGTATAAAATAAACCAACAGTTGTGGTAAAAATCTAATTGAAATATATATAAAATACATATTTATTTTCATAATTACAAATTAAATGAGGAAATTAATCTCAAAGTGTGGAAATAAGGGGAAAATGAGCTACCTTTTCTGAGTAAACGACTGCTGTTGTACAGAATAAAGAAACAATCTAGTCAGTCAGTCTGTTCTTACTGGTGAAACCATCTTCATATCACAGGACATGAAAAAGTTCATAAAGTGAAAATGGAATGAGGAAAGCATGTAACATTTAGGGAGAAATCAGATTTGCAAAGGCTAAGATGTATTTGTAAATAGGTTTTTCATTCATGTAAATAGGGCGTGGCTTGCTGTACTTCATCTCTGCAGTTAATGACAACCAAGGAAAGCAGAGCAGCGAACAAGAGGTGCACAGATGTTGCGATAGTGAGTTTGTGGTGGAGCAGAGTGCTATAGGCAGAGGTCTTTCCACATCCAAGGAGCTTTGCCAACCTCTTCTAACATCCCAACACCTCGAAGAAACCTATTTTGCCTTAAAGCATGGGTCTTTTAGTTAGTTTCAAACATAACCATATCTTATCTGTCTGGGGTTTATGCCTTATAACGTGAATCAAAAAAACTGGGTAGTTTGGAGGACTGTCATTTATCTGATAAGGCAAGAACTATCTGAAGAATTTTTTGAGTTGCTGGAATTTGGGAACTGGGAGGGAAAGGCAATGTATTTGGAGTCCAGCTGCAGTGGAATGTTTTAGTTGACCTGAAATGTATAATTTTTAGAGAATTCAGTGAAACACTAAGTTGAGAGCTTTCTGTTTCAGGCTGAGTTAGTTGTTTCTTTGCCCTAATTAATTTTCAAGATTTTAAAAGAAGTTAAGATCATTTTGAAATTATACATTTAACCATTTAATATGAAAAAATTCAGAATGAAGCAATGGATTTTATTGTCAGTAACTGTTGCGAGGTTTGTTGTTTTTGCTGCATAGTGCTTATCCTTGATACTGATGGAAAGATTAACTCAGATTGGTTGTGTTTTGTCTCTGGACCCTCCTTGTGTACCCATCTTCCAGATCAAATGCCTCCTTGTATATTTAAAACTCTGTCCTTACTTCCATGCCCTGATTTTTGGAAGATAGGGGTAAATCCTTTATCTTCTTATTGACTAATAAAAGGGTTAATTGAACTACATTGCTGTAAGAAAAATAATTTTTAATCAAGTGCTGCCTCTGTGGTCTGCTGTGTATACTTTTGCTTTTCACAGATTGTGCAAGTAACTTCAGCAGAAGTTATATGGTTCCTGAGAGTTCAGTTTTCACTTATTTTACATCTGGCATATTGTCTCATCATTTATAATGCTCAAGATTTTAGAATGAGAGTGTAGTTAGTTTATAAAGATGTGAATGATTTTGACATGCCTTTATTTAAAAAAAATCTTTGTTTCTTTCAAACATACCTAATTTCCAATCTGATGTTACTGTCTAAAGGCATAGTAGCCAGTAGGAAGGGGAAAAAATTGTCAGTGTTCCATGGCTATTTGTTGGTGATGTGAAATGAGATGCTGGTCTGAGCCTGTGTTTGTTGTACTTACAGAGGCCACTGTCTCAGTTGTCACCCTTCCTCAAATGCTCAGCAGAGAGTCAAAAAAGGGAACTACACACTCATTCTTTCTGAAGGCAAACTTCCAAAAGCAGGTTTGAAGTAAATCCATAGGGGAGATGGGGAAGCTTCTTCTCCCACTGCCCATATGGAACAATGTGATCTAGGCATTTACAGAGCTACTAAGCCAGCTTTAAGGTAGAAAAGGAAGGATTTGGTGTTAACTTCAATTAAGAAGAATCTAAGTTTTAACTTTGGGATTAATGTCTTAATCCAAATTTAAGCAAGTCCTTAACTGCTAAAAACCAACCCTTTTGAGATTTAATATGAAAATCATGCCATGCTGGCTGTGGTGCAATAACTGAGGGTCCAGGCCAGATGCAGATCACTTTTTCTGTGATTGCCTTGTCACCAGACTTTAACATTTCAAAGGCAATGAGTAGGATCACATTCAGTGAAAAAAATTACAAAATTGTGTAATCAGGTAGGTTTTAAGGACATAAGGAGGCTGGGAATAATAGTAACAGACTGCTTCAGTACTCCTGGTGCCCAGGAACTATCCACTACAGCTAACTTGAGAGCTATTGTTTACAGCTCATAGTTATTTTCCTATTTAGTCAAGCAAGTTTAAGGCTAGAGGACATTTATATTCTGGCCCTTGTCAGTGGGGTTGAATATGGCATAGATGAGCAAAAGATTTTATTATGAAGGTGTTAAGACAATGAGTTCTCATCTGGATACTACGTTAGCGAACAGGCTTTTAAAAACCACTGTACAAATGGGGAAAAGTCTTTAAACCTTGCTGTCTTCTGTTTATGCTTGAGAATAGCTGTCTAAAATGGTTACAGATGTTCCGCCATCTGTAAGTGAAAAATTTAGTAATAATAATAATAAATATGAATAGTAATAATAGTGTTGAGAAGCTTCATTGTTTGTACAGTGCTTCAAGACTGAAAAAATAGTAATTAAAGTTTGTGCATGTAATAGAAAAACATGCCAAGTGACTTAGATTGGAAAGCAGTTAGTCAAAATTCAGCCCCCCTTTAGTCCATTTTTTCTGGAAAAATGAAGCCCAGGATTGTTATTTTTTTATACTGTGAAAACTGAGTAAGAATTAATGGGTGTTTTATAATTCATTGACAATACACCACATTCATTAGCATGCACTTATATTTGCATGTATATATGTAATATATAAATATAGATAAAAACTTGTATTAAATAATACACTGATTATGTATACTGATAATGCAATGTATATATAAATAATTGTGCTGTGATGTATTTTTATTTTTTAAAACATTCATGTGCTTATATATTTGAATGCTGCATACATGCACAACTTCTAGTTGCATGTTAAGATCTGACATTTCAAATACTCAGAAAACAAAGTGCTGTCTGACAGAGCAGACAACAGACTTGCAAAACTTTGTACTTGAAAATAATGAATTCAGGAAATACCTTGTGCCTGACCCCAGCAACAATCTCTTCCTCCCTAAGAGTGATCTGTGTGCTCTGTGCTCCACAGTAATGGCAAACACACAGGCTGGAACGAGGGGGACATGGAGAAAGAATCTGTAGCTAATGCAAATATCTCATTTTTATATGGATCCATGTCGCCATTTTTGCTTGCATGGGCCAAAGTTTTTTATTTCTTTCAGGGAAACTCTGCATTCTGCAACTGAAGGCACCATTTTATTCTCAAAGAATAGGCAAATACATCCTAAAGCTGCCTAGGATAGCAGCCGCAGCAGGATAACATTTTAAATCCAGTCTGTCTCTGCTATTCAGCCACCATTTTCAAATCAGTATTGAATTATTTCCATAATTCTCCTCCTCTCTGACCTGACTTCTGCTCTTTATGACCAAGTGAGCAAGGAATCTATCCATAGTTTAAGAGAGTCAGCATTATTTCTAGGAATTTGGAAGAATGAGATAATGTGGAGTTGTTTTATCTTTAGGATTGGTTATATTTATTGATATAACTGTGAAAGTAGAAAAGAAGAAATAAACATGTGTTAAAAAAATCCCAGTGATTTGCGTTGGTGGACACCCCTTCCACCTCCCCGTGAGGGTTGAACCAAGTATAGAAGGAAACATGGAATGTCCTTGTTATTGCTTGCTGATCATCCTGAGTTTTCTGTGTGTTCCTAACCAGGACAGACAGTGGCTGTTACTCTTTATTGCCTTGCCCCTCGTGAAAGTATTTATAGCAAAACAAAGTGGGCATAAGGTGTCTGTTACCTAGAGTCTTCAAATAGATCTAAATCAAATCTTCAGTAGTTTTCTAACACTGGAATAAGTAATTACCCAGAGCATGGGGAATTCATGAGTCCGGTCCCACATCTCCCACATCCCAGACTACCCACTCGTCATCCACTTTCCAGTAATGGATAGCTCGGGTAGTCTGCAAATCAAGGCAAGAGGTTGTTCTAGTAATAGTCAAGATAGTAGAAAGTCTAGCAGCAGGACCACCTCCAGGAACATTGCAGTCCTGATATTGTCTCTTTCATTAAAACACTTTGGTACCTCCAAAGAAATAAATCCTGACTGTGTTTGGAAGAATGGTTCTGCAGCTATGTAATTCCCTATTACAGGTAAAGAAAGTTCTAATTTGCTTTCCTGTTGCAAGGCTCGCCTGTCCACACAAAGTGTGGTTCTCTTGGCCAAACTAAAAATCTGGATTGGACCAGATACATATGTATGTATATATATATTTCTGTCAGTCAGATGCTTAGATCAGATCCAGTTCCTATTATGAATGTTTGCAGGCTGCAAATGCAGAGTTTTCTGTCTGGTGACTGCCTCTATGTTTCTATTTTCCATATTTCATACAGCCATTATCTATTTCATAATATTTGAGTAGCCTGCCAGATCACTTCAGCAAGGTAGAAAGAAAAATGTCGCTTTTTCCTATGTGCCTGTAACATTTTCTGTTGTCTCTCCTTACTTTTCCCAGTTAAAACCAGCAGTAATTAAACATGAATAAGATAACAGATCACTACTATTTTTATTTCCTTGTGTATTAGCTGTATAATATTTTAGATTCTTCTGTTTACTTCTAGGTTGTAAACTAAATTATTTGAAGTTATCAGCATATCAAAGTAGAACAGTAACCAGTGTGAAGGGAACAGTACTGGTTTCAGTTCTCAACTCAGCTCTGCAGTGCAAAGAACTTTTCCCTGTCCCACTTGAAGATGTGTCATGTCTGTCATGTTGACCACTGAGGTTTTAAGACATTACAGTGAGGATTAGCTGACAGCAATCAGTCAGGGTGCTGTGCACTCTGCCGTAATCACCAGGAGAATAGTATTCACCTAGTTTATACTGTTAATGCCTGTTTAATGCACTGTTTTTATGTGCATATTTATGTGCAAAATTTTATCTGCAAAATTATATAGATATCAAGACCTAAGGTCAAAAAACGCATTGAAACATCATTCCACCTAGTGGCTCTCTTGACCCTGCCTGAATCAGTGCTTGTCAAACAACTAGTGATTGCATGTTTCAGTAACATTTTATTTAGATGTTATTTCTTTATAGTAAGTCTTGTTTCTGATACTGCAAGTATTCTACTCTCTCTGCTGTTACAATCAAAAGCAGTATTAAGTTGAAAAGAAGACCTAATTGGATCTCCCAAATGTTGTATGAGTCAACTATTTTAAAAAAGAATTGGTGTAAAGATCAAGATTCCAAACAAGTAACATGAAATATGGGCAAAACTATCCGACTGTTTGGATCATGCTTCAAGTATACAAGCAGAATGCTTTGAAATCAATAGTAATAACTAATATTGGATCGAATAAAAGCTCAAAGTATATAATATCCTATTTAAATTCTGAGGGTAAAAAAAT
Organism: Bombycilla garrulus; assembly: GCA_013400315.1. NCBI lineage: Eukaryota > Metazoa > Chordata > Aves > Passeriformes > Bombycillidae > Bombycilla > Bombycilla garrulus. The sequence goes on along the minus strand of VXBU01011956.1, from coordinate 52,657 downwards.
GTTGACAGAATATATGCAATAGCAGGTTTTTTATAAATGTTCAAATAAGTATGGAGAACTAACAGTAGATAAGGAACAACCATAACACTAATATAGTATTAATGCCTCCTTTTTCATTGGTAGGTTCAAAATAGCTTTAAAGTATGATCCCAGGATTATCAGTGTGTATTCCACTGAGAGAGGAATGAATTCACAGTGGAGGAATTACAAAGTGGCAGAAGCAGAACAGAAACTGTATAGTTCTTGCACCCTGTTAAGTACCCTTTTTTGATAGGGTGTTCAAGAGGACAAACTTAAAACTATGTAAGTTTTCTACTGGCTTTGGAAATGTGGATATTTGTACTGTAATTCTTTTGTTGAAAGGAAGTAAGTTCAAGATTAGTGTACAGTTTAGAGTCTAAGCTGTAGTAAGCTGTAATGGTGGGGAAACTGATCCACAATTAAAATGATAAAGGCTATTCCAAACATATTAGCAACCTGTTACTGAAGTTTTAAGCAAATGAGTAATAATATGTATTTCAGTGGATGCAGAAGTAAAAGCATGTATTGTCAAACTTAATATGAATAGACTCCTGTCTATTGTCACAAATAGGGCCTTTTTATTGCTCAAATGTAGATCTCAAGCTTTTGTGCAAAGTGGTTTTCTTTTCCATTCCTTTCTTATAGAAACTGTATTTCCTAAGGAAGAATGTTGAATAGGCAAAGAAGAATCTTCTAGTGATGTTCTTAGTTTAAAGCAAAACACATCTCGTCTGCACAAACCACACTTTGTGAAGGGGCTGTAGAGCATTTTGGACAGATGTAAGTTAACTGACAAATACATCCCAGGACTGTACCCATCTCTGCAGCTTTTTTAGCTGATGCCCAAGAGCTGCTTCATTCCTGCAAATTGTATGGAACCCTAGAGCCATAGTATGAGAAGTGTAAGCACCCCTCCAGTTAGGTTCATCTAGAGGTAACTTGGCCCCCATTGGATTCAGAAGTAAAACGTCTGATGGTTTAAGCAAAACCAGAAGTTATTCCCTATTCCTGGGAAGCCTCGTTAGGGTTGGAAAAAGGGTTTTTGTGATCCACATTCCACTTGTGTTTGTGAACATGTATCTGCCTTTCAGACTGAGCATACTCATACAGAAAATATTTTAGGGGGAGTTTTGACTTCCATGCTATTGCTGAAACGCGTTACGAACCGGTGAGTTTATATAAATACTGCGTAACAGTGATAGCCTCCAAACTTCAAGGTTACTTTATATATTGCCGTGACTCAGAGGCTGTTGGCAACGCAGCGGCAGCTCTGCAGCACTGGAGGCTGTGGGCGGGCGGTGGAGTGTTCTAAATACATCACATACAAACTTTCCGAAAAAGTCAAAATGCGATTTCCCTAATTGAATACAGTTTTATTCCTCGTGCCGCGGGGTTTTGGCGCTCCCTCTAGCGGAGAATTTTAGCGTTAGGAGCTTTCCTTAGGGGCTTGTTCTGCTCGGCGAGTTCCAGAGCTGAAAGACAAGATGGCCGCGAGAGCCTTCCGAGCTGGAGCTCCTCCCGCGCTTCGGACCGGGCTGTGTCCGTGAAGTTAAGAGAAAAGTTAACACTCGCTAAGCCCGAACGCCAAGGCTTTGGCAGGGCTCGCTCCTTGGGAGCGACCGCTGCCTTTGCTCCGGCTAGCGCTTCTCAGGGCGCTGCCGGGCAGAATCCGAGCCGGGCGAGTTTCCCGCCGCGGGCCCCGCTCCCGCTGCCTCCCCCCCGCCCCCGGGGAGGTCGGGGCCATCTCCCCGCCGCGCTCGGAAGCGCCGCACGCGCACGATAAGGCCCCGCGCTCGCCGGTGCGCGGCGGAGGCTGAGGCCGCCTGTTAACTACGGGCTTTAAAAGTCTTGAGTCCTACTATAATGAAACCCGTTTATTATTGAAATGGGAAGCGTTTTAGGGATCTCGCTTACTCGCGACTGCTTCAGAGAAAATACTTTGCTGTAGAGAAGACAGGTATTTTTTCGCTTTCCCATTTTTTAGTCTGTTTTGCTTCCCGGTTCTCTTGTCTCAAAGCAGCTGAGTCGGAGATGAAAATGGATTGCTACTGTGTATTTCTACCAGTCTTAAATTTTAGTTTCCTTAGTATTTTATAATTTTATTTTATTTTATTTTACTATATTTTTTTTGTTTCTAGGTTTTTTTGAGACGATATTAATATTGTTTTTAATTATGCGTTTGATGCTCATTTGACCAGACAGTTCCCTGCTCAAGCTCACATTGCAAGGAGAGTGTGTGCTTGTCATCCGAGATGTGTGTTAAACACCCGGGGAGTTCCTGCGAAGAGAAATGGACGTCTGGGCTGCTGAATACTGAATGCAGCAGTTATCTTAGCTGCAAAAGTAATTAAATATGATTATTTTTCTTATTATTATACTGGCACAAAATGAGAGTGGGAAAATATCACTGAAACAATTAAAACTGGCAGCGAAAAATAAGAGGTTTTTTTTTTTCTTCCCATACCTCCAGCATAGTTACATTTGTAACTGAGTATGTGTCTCTTGTGGTCTCAGTTACATCCTGTGTTTTTAGCTGGCAGCGTTTCCTCTGCAGAGGCCCTGTTCTGTGTGCCAGCATACATTTCTGTGTATATTACAAGAGCAGAATCAAGATGAAATAGTAAATGAAACTAAACCCCCCACCCCCCAAAAAGTGAGAGTTTGATACTAATGCTTGGCACAAAATAAAAACAGGTATATCTACCATGTTTCTTTTTGCAAAAGCGGCGAGTCTGCTAGCTTTGTGTTGCCAAAGAAGATGGAGTAATTAGTTTAAGTCATCAAATGTGTTCTACAGACCTCTCCCATTCTTTAGTATTTAAATATTTGAAGACTGTATTTTTTCAGTAGTGTTTTCTGAAAATGGAGCTTGGCTGCAAGTCCTCACCTACAGAAACATCTTTTTTTTCAGTTTGCATTGAAGCATTTTTGGAACAGTGAGCTTTGCTAACAGCTGTATTCAATCTTGAGTAAAATCACTTCCTGAAAAAAGTGAAATTAAACTTAATGCACAAGCTTGCTTGGAATATAATACCATGGAGTTAGGGAACTTTGTGATTATGAAACTGAATCCATTCACCCTGCTGAGGTAATTTCTTGTAAATTGTACACTATGGAAATCTTTAATCAATGTCAATGTTTTTAAAGCTAAAATTCATAGGATTCAAATGTGCTTTTTTTTTTCCCTCACACAGAGAGTTGGTGGGTTTGCTTGGTTTTATATTTTAAAAAGAATTTTCTGCTGTAGTTTTGTGAGCTGGGAGAAGAGTTAGGGCATGTAGAATGACACTCTTACCTGCCCTAAGTTTTTGGCACCATAAGTCTGGTCATGAAAATCATAAGACTGATTAAAAAAAGAGAGAGATTTAAAAGCTACATCTGATTCTATTTTAAAAAAATCACGACATCAGACTGTTCTTCAGTTTAATATTGCAGTGTTACACAGAAGAGATGGGAGATGTTCAGTATTTTTCAATGTATTTAAGATGAAATACAAGATTTGTTATGTGTTGTGATTTGTTATGTTATGCTGTGATCCAGGGGTAGAATCTGAGCTCACCTGCATATTGGTGAGCATCACTCTTGTGGTATAGACTGAAACCATGGAATAATGCTCAGCTCGCGGCCAGACTTAGGCCATGGAGACTGAACCCCACCTCATCTGCTGTGTGATAAAGTCCTCTTGGGAACATATTTTTTTTTTTTCTTAACATGATTGCTCTTTATTTTATCCAAAATCATGTAACTAAAATTAACGTTTGGACCACCCCAACCATTCCTTTTTGTTTTGCTGCCAACAAAAGAGCATTTTTTTCATTCCTTGTCCAAATTGTTAAGATGCCCCTGAGGACCTTTGTTTGCAGTGTCTTCTCATTCTTTTTTTTCCTTGACATTCTCCCCTCCCTCCAGCAGTGAGATACTAATTAAAGAGAGGACACAGTGACCCTGGGTTGTTTAGAAGTCACAGGGGAGTGGTGGTGGCACAATGACAAAACCATCCCTGCAGGAAGTAACCAGGCTGGAGACCCAGCACAATACTCACTTCCATCACCTGAAAAACCCCTTCAGTTTGGAGATCCACCCCAGAAGCAGATTTATTTTCCCTTTAATAAGGTATCTTCATTACAAACAAAGCCTCCGTATCTCTAGTTGTCAGTCTGTTCAACAGGGTTATTATACAAGTATTGTTTTTCTTAAGCAATTACTGAAAAATATTTCTCTTAACAGAGTTTGTAAAGTAAAACCAGTTTTAAGAATACCATGTTAAAAAACATAATCACATTTATGTTTCATTTCAAGGAAGAAGTAGTTGGTTATCTTTATATCACCCAGCAGGATTATGGTCTTATCTAGTATATAGGAATTTTGCAATTTTATGGTAGCTGTTATTACTTAATTACCAGCTCATTGAGCCTTGTGGTGTTTTACGGGCACCTAGCAACAGAGAAATCCAGGATTCATTCCCCACTGGGTTTTGTAAACTGGATCAAAATGTCACTTTGGATTGACACCTGTGAAAATAAGATTTCTGTTTATCCAGAGCATTCTGCCACACTCTTTCCAGTGTAAGGTGAAGGCTGGGCCCTGCAGTGTGTGGTGGGGCTCTGCCTGCTCTGGTGCAGAGCTCTGCGGAGGCTCTGTTGGAATGTGAGTGCCGCCAGTCAGAGAGATCAGCAGGCTCTAGGCCTAGCCCTCAGTCTTCAGTGTTATCTGTACACTCTTATCTTGTACCCTAAAAGAATCCAGCTGATTTCAGTAACTCGCCACTCGGGCTAGCCTGCGCAAATCAGATTGCAGCACTGAAGTTAGCAACATGATACCCACCATTCCATTAAATGGAAAAAAACTCCACTGTCTGCGAGCCGGATCAGACCGCAGACAACATGCACTTGAAAATGCATAATTAAGGGATTTTTTGATTTTTATCTTTATGGATTGTTTTTCCCCAATTAAGAACAAAATTAGCTATGAGAAACATGTAGAAGAGTCTTGTATGAGGCAGAGAAGAGACCACCATTGTGTCCTTTTTCACAGCCTGAACAGACCAGTGTCTTGAGGTTTTGTCTGTTTGGTTTTTTAACCAAGTATTCTTGGAGGTATGGTGATATCTGGAATAATTACAAGTTTTTGTGTGCCTATTTCACTGAGCATCAATCTCTGCAAGGAGGTTTACACTTAACAATTAAACATTGTTTCTTTAGCCCAGTGTAAAGTTTTAAAGTAACCCAAGTATGGCAGACATGGATCCACTGGGTCAGCTGGTTCCACACATTTAACATGCCTTTCACTTTTGAGTTAAGGGGTGTAAAACATATAAGAAAAAAAAAAGGCAGTATATATGTATTTACAATTATTTTGCAAAATCTTTGATTATACCAGTCAAAACTATCCCAATGAAATGTAAGGTTTTCTTCAAGAGTATCTATGTTCTAGATAGTAGGCACCAGAATTTTGACAGCATTTGTTCTGTAAACTCTTTTTTCATTCTTACTTTTTTAATGACCTATTGATGCCTCAAAAACTAAAATCCTTTCTGTTTAGATGCAGGGCTCGTGGCCTTGTATCTTCAGGAAGGAACTATGCCCCAACACCTAAACCATCCTGGAAAAGAGATTATGCCCCTCCCTGCCGTGACTCCGTAACCCTTCGCACCTACCCGGAGTGTGAGCTGGCTGTGTAATTAGAGATCCACAGAGTTATTACTGTCTGGGCAGTAGGAAAGAGCTGAGAGTATCAAATACTATCAAAACCTAACACTGACAAGATCTGTGCCTGGTGGGACTGTGGCTATGCAGATATGGCCCAGGTCAGGTAGGAGCGCACAGGAGCTGCATTGCTGCTGCTGAGGCAGAGCATACAGTGTAGGGCTCACAGCTGTGGAGGCAGAGTGGTACCTGGAGCCTGCCCGGAACTCGTTGCAGCTTGCTGCACTGGTGCCCCGTTGGCTGAATGCCAGCAGTGTCACAGTCATGCAGCCATGCGGGGCTTCTGGCACTGCTCGAGGAACAGGCTCAGTGTCACTGATGCAGCAGGCGCTGCCCTGCGTGAGCAGTAGTGACCAGTGTGCTCCCAGGTGTTGGCTTTTGGCTGTCTGGGCATTTGGACCCTATGTGGGAGGCAAAGACAGGTGTGAATGTAGTGACTGTCCACAGGAAAAAGCCTGTTTAAAATGAGAACACTGACCTTTTGGGCACCACTGGGCACTGCGAGGTTGGAGTATAAGGGAGGCAAAAAGGGACTAAAAATGCATCCATTTGGGTAATCTTCTGTTTCCGAGCAGGACAGATGTTTGAGACGATAGAGGCACAGCTATTTTGAAAGTTGTCATCTTTCAAAAACTTGGAAAAAGATGACATGCAGTTTGGTTTTTAAGTAACCTTTACCAAGGAGAGCCCATTTGTGCCGAATTTTCACTGCATCATACCATGCAGCTTGTGCAGCTTTGATCCAGCACAGAGTTTACTTGAACTTCATTTAGTATCTCAGGGAATCACAGCATCATTGATTCCAACCAAAATGTGACAGCCGGTGTTCTTGACATTGCTGTTGCTTATTGCACTGCCCATTTGACTGGATTGTTATTGTTCAGATTCCTTTCTGGTTTTGTAATGGCTGCATTTCACATTAAAGTTCAATGGTTTAATTAAGGAAATGACTGAATAGGAAGTTACTGTAACCATGATTTCAGCTGTTGAAGGAAGATTTGTCCTGCACATGAGGAAATTTGTAAACCTAAGCTTTTTGTTAGATGGGCAACATCTCCATATTGTTTTTTATACCACTGATATTCACATTAATAAATCACACCGTTTTCCTTCTCTTTGTGGAGCCTTAATAGTTTGTTTCCAAGCACAGGGTATACCAGGGTGTCTTTCACTGAAGCATGTTTTTAAACAGAGGTTATTTCCTTTGCAAATTTCTTTGAGATTTGAAGACAAAACTAAGGACATTCTGTGTTTGCAAATGTCTCTCAAAATGAGAATATTTTATGTGCAGCTGCGTAAACCCCTAAGTAACTGCTTGCTTTCAGTTTTGAGCCTGGTCAGGGTTCTACAGTCAGACTGCATCTTGATGTTGCTGTTCCCTCAGCAATTGGTGGGATTTAGAATTTCTGCCTCTTTTCCCAGGTCTAGCCAATTCTGTTATGTGTAACAGCTGCTCTCTACAGAACATTAGGAAAACATATATATAAATATCTACAGATTTAAACTATATCAGTTTTCTTTTTCACTTCATAGCACACCCACATAAAGCAGTTGATTCAGTCCCGCTAAGGAGTGTGGTAATGTCTGCTTTGAAAGGTGGAATAAGTGGCTGGCATGGATGTGGAGAGGGAATGCTATGGCAGGGAGAGACATCCCTTAAATCAGGTCTGCCACAAGTGAAGTCTCAGTGAAGAAAAGGAGCTCACATCTATTAAAGTAGTCCCAAGTCTCCATTCTGCCAAACGGTGTGTTTATTGGTTTGATCAGCTACCAAATAATTGCAGTGGCACAGTAAATAGTATTAAGCACTATCTGTCTTCTGAAGCCTGGAGTTTCTCAGCTTGTAGAGGCAGGGTTTCCCTTCCTTCCCCCCCCTCCCCGTTACGTTTACTTCATAGTTTACGGTTCATGAAAGAAGCAAGGAGGACACAAACTGAGATCTGTAGGTAGATACCATAAAGTAATTTCCATTGTAGGGTGAGCTGCTTAGCAGGCAATTGACAGTGTCAGTCCAGAAGTAGCTGGTGGTTAATGAGAGGCACATTGCCTGGCTGGTTTAGCATTTTAACAAAGGAGTTCTAGCATAGTTTTGATTCAACTTGAATTTCATCAGCTGAACATAATAAGAAAACAGTAATTAGACAATTTTAAATATTTAAACCAACTATAGCTGAGGAATCTGAAATATGGATTATAAGAGGATGTACTATTTTAAATGGAAATGTTATGGTAATACATTCTAGAATTAACCTTTTACTTAATTTAAGACTGCCTTTTGTTTTGTTAAAAAATTAAAGGTCGTCTACAGTGGTGACATTTCAAAGACTTAACCTGATTTTTTTAGTGGAAATAAACAGATTTTTTCTATATCCTATGATAACAGTAGTAAAAAACTGGAGCAAGGAAGTCCAGCATAAGTTGTTATTTGTGATGCTGCTTAGGCCAGGTATTTTGATACAAAAAATGTAATATTATTGTTTGTTTTTTTTTTTTCTAAACAAAGATGCAAATTGGGCTTTATTTTCCAGTTTGAGTAATTTTTATCACAAAGACTCAGCTTCTCCCATTTTTCTTTTCCATTTTCTGAGAATAAAGAAAGAAAAATTTGGTCAAATCTGCTGGTGAAACTAATGCTTAGCTCACTAAATATAGTCACCAAGAGATTCATGCAGCTCTCTTGTCTTTTTTTCACTCTGGCTTAATTCCTGCAAAATCATGTGCTTACATGACTTATGCCCATGAACTGTCATATTGCATGTTGTCGCTAGGAAAAAAAGGTTTATTCTATCTCAGGTTACCAAATACTGAACCAGATTTAAGAAAGTCAAAGACCTCTTAGTGTCTGAAAAAGGAGTTGGTTGCTGGTGGCAGGAGCAGTTGAAGTTAGTGTTACAGCATAAGGATTTTTCTTTACTCATACCTCCTGTCATTACATTTGTAGTTGATTTCAGAACACTCCTTTTTCTCTATGTAATGTCACTTCCATACGTGCTAGCACAGAAGTGAATGGTGTGCCTACACAGTCTGAGGCACTGTTGGGAACAACCCTTCTGTGGAATGAAGTAGCAACTTTAGTGAAAATATAATGAACAAGGGAATTAAAATGAAAGCATTTAGGCATATTTAGATTTTTAACTTTCATGTCTTTTAAGTGATGTCTGTAATTCTGATGAAAATTCTTCTTGAGTTGTGAAGCAGTGGGCTCTACTCAGGAAAAAAAAACTAAAATTCCTTGGATGCAAAATGTATTTTTTCACTTAGTGCAGAATGTGATTTGTATAACATCTCAGCTGACATGATCTTACATGTTTTTATGAATTCCTTTGCAAGGCAAAAGTGCCTCTAGTTGCAATTTATAGTAATGAGACTGTCTGCTATAGAGTAACTGATTACAATGAAGGTCTAAGAAGCAGGCACATTTGCCTTTCCAACTCATTACCATTGCCTTGCTTCTCGAGTACCTAAGCTCGTGCTCTGGAGCAGTGGTATCTGTGGGTCTCCAAAAGCATTCTGTTTGTACAAACACATTTTTGTGTACTTCACCAAATATCGTCAGATGGCATTTTGGACTGGAGTTCAGCTAATTGGGTTGAATACTATATCTGACAGATAAATTTGAAAAATAAAACAAAGCTTCATCTGTAAACAAATTATGTAAACAAATATTTACATGAGAACATTTCAATGATGTTTAGAATAGTGAATGGTAAATTGTATCTTAGAGTCAAAAGCAGTATTATGATAGTGCCCAGTTGTCCTCATTATGTACTTATGGATTATATAAGGGGACAAGTGGACCAGGTCCAGATGTGGGCAGTTGTTTACTTGTGGTTTTGATAGATAAGTTTCTAAAGCCTGATATGCATGCTTGGGCATATATTCACAGATTCATGTTAAAATACTATTAAGAAAATTATCCAAATATAAGTCCTGGTCCTGCTAGAAGAAGATCATATATTTCTTCCTAGTAAGTGCTCGTAGAAAGTTCCTGTAGCCATTTGCTGAAATAATTTTTGTCTTAGAGCCGAATTTCAGCAAACACAGCTGGGAGTTTTGTTCTTCTGAGAAATGAGTGTAGCAAGCTGTACTTGCAAGCATGGAAACATTGTGAAGATCTGGCCCCTGGGGAGCTTAGTTCAAAATTCTTTTTGAACATCCCAGAATGGAGAAAATCCTGACTATGCAGAGCTTCTCACAGAAGCTGCAATAGTGGAAGATAGGGGGAGGAGTTGCCAAGGCAGTGGAGAACTTCAAAGAAAACTGGAACTAGGGGCGAAAGTTCAGCCTAATGTGTTATCTGAACTCGCTCACCCACCTCTTGCACCGCATCTGCATAGCACATCTGGGGGCTGGTTGTTGCAATAACTTCACTTTTCTGTAATATGACTGGAAATGTATTGTTTAAAACGCTGGTTGTCTGTGAAAATGTTTTGAGTAAAATTCCATGAGGGAGGCCTAGACTGAGTGAAGCCACCCAGCCTCCTCCCAGGAGGGACACACACCTTCCCACGTTGCATTCCCCCAGCTGTGTGCTCCTGCCCCTTAACTTGGGATGGTCTTGTTAGACACCTCAATGACTCAGCTCAACTCCCTGCCATGGCAGAAAGAAAAGCTGCTGGGTCAGTAGCTTGAATCAGTAAGCAAAAGGAACAGTGGATTAAGCAAAGGGCTCATAACCATGAAGCTCAGAGCAGGAGAGGGGGAAAGAAGTAGAAACTTTCTTTCTTTTCAGCATCTCTGAGCATTAAATATATTGAGGAGTAAGCTCAGTAAATCACAAAAGTACAGTGTAAGTGCTTTCATTCTGGGTGAAATCTGGGACTTGCTGGTAAATCTGTTCATCAGACCAGGATTTCATTTCAGGTTTTATCTTTGATTTATGTGCATTGCTATTTGTGAGAAGACCTTTGAAATATGGTTGTGCAGTGTCTGATAAATAGTTTGAATCCAGCTCAAGAGAATGTGTTGAAAACAACTCTAAGCATCTATTTACTTAAATAAATGTAAAACTTAATTATGATGCAATAAAATATTTTCCCGCCATGATTTGTGCTGCTGCCAGCCCATGACACTTAGTATGGAACATTAGTAAATAAGTCTATGAGTTACTCCCTGAAATAAATTGTCCTAGACATCTTGATTAATTTACTGATTGCTGAACATAAATATTCAGATCATATCTGAATTTAAATTACAGAAACTCAAATGCTGACAGTGAAGATACAGACTTCGGGTAGCAGTGCAGTTGGTTGCTAGTTTAGCTCAGTGTAGAAGTGGCAGAAACCCCCTGTTTGCAGCTGATGGACAGACAGTGTGTCAGAAGATGGCTTTGGTGTTCAGCTCCTGCTTTTCACCCGTCTGTGGTGTATCGGCTACACCCTACACCTTCAGGATCCTATAGCCCTTAGGGGAAGGGCTGCATTAGCAGGAGCTGCATCCTTCTTTCACCTCTGAGGGTGGGCTCTGCAGGTTACTGGGGCATGGGGAACCTTCCAATACCAATGCTGAGTGCCTTGATGGTGGAGATCTTTCATTGCCATGACCATGAGCCAGATGACTTTCATGAGCACTGAATTTACATGGGAGGAAGAATATTCATGTTCTGAAGATGCATCTGTTGATCATTTTGTTCTGTGCTATATTGATGTTGCAGAGGTGATGCAGATGTAGCAAGTACATGATTTCAAAACTCAGAGAGGTAGAGCATGTACTTTTAGAGGAAAAATAAAATATATAGCTTCTTTGGCAGGCTGAAATACATAATGCCTCTCAGAAATGTAAGCTATTCCAGGTATTTCAGGAACTATTCTATCAAGGTTTGTGTGGATATATTTGTATTTTAAATATATTGAAAATGAGATAAGATTAAGGCTTATTATTGAACGTTTGCTTAACTTCTGACACATGACTTTGTTTCTTCACTTTGTACTCTGAATTAGGTCATTAAAATCAGATTGTGCATTATAAACAAACATCTTTCTGTTTATAGGTGATTATAAAACAAACACGGAGAGTAAAAGCTGTAATTTTGAAACAGATAAAATTTATGTGCCCCTTTGAAATCCATATGTAAATTAGTTTCTCACACTCCAGCTGTGATGATGTAAATGGACCCCAGAGAACTGGTACAGTGTTGATGGTGTACTCAGGGGAGTAGGAGCACTGTAAAAACATTTGCAGGTCGAAAATGAGGTTAATTGACAGGAAAAATTTGCACAGCACTTGTCAGTGGGTAGAGCTGTCAGTTCGTCACTTGACTGCTAGTATTTGTTGAACAAACATGACAGGACTTCGTTTCAGGAAAGGGAAAAAAAGCAACAAGAGTCATCTTAGGACAGCAACTTTGGAAAGAGTGATGTTTTGTGGTTTTGTTCCAAGGTACCCACATGTATGCACCTACTGTACACAGTGCCCAGTGTGGCTCATCGCTGCTGGGGAGCCTGCTGTCTGCAGCAAGGCTGTGCAGAACAGGACCTGCTCTGGCTTTTCCTCAGGTGTCCTTCAAGCCCATGCTTGAGTGTACAAGCCTGATTTTGCACTAGTGATGACAACTCCATCTTTTTGATGTATCATCTTATTTCTAAAATTCTCATGAAATAGTAACAATTTAAGCCTGCTTAATATGGTAAATAATGTCATCCAAGAAAACCCAGCACACCAAAATTGAACATATTGTAATCAGAAAGAGCCTTTTTTTCTGGTTAAAAAAGGGAACATATGACCTGGCTTTAAAACCCCATGAAGTGAAGTTTTAGAAAAAATGTTCATGTATTTCCAGACTTTGCTTCATCTTTTATTAATATCTGTATTAAAATGTAAACATGAAAATATATAGAAAATCAAATAACTGCATGGATCATTGTTTCCTAGAAAACACTTAGCAAATTTTTTTATTTTCTTCTTCTATTGTTCCCTAAATTTATTCTGCACAAAATTTAAAAATACACAGTCATAAAAGCATGACAAAAGAGTAAGCTATTCTTAGTAGTCACTGTTAAAAAATAAATATTATTCAATATAATGTTGATGAACTTTCTACATAGTTAATAACAGCAAAAAAAGCAATATGCTTTGTCATTTTGGACAGATTTTTTATTTTATTCTATAATATATTCGGCAACTGTTTATGCACTTTGACTGCTTTATAGTTGCAAACAAGTGTCTGGCAATATTATCAGGCTAATGGCAGAAATGAGGTCCCTAAGAGTAATTTCAGTTCATTCCACAAATGAGGATTGGATTTTGTCTTGTGTTTTGATTACTGATTATGAGCAGCCTCCTTAAATTTCTCTTACATGGTAATCCTTTACAGTAATTATGTTACATACTAGTGCTTCCCAGAATATACAGGGTATATTTAGGAAGGGGATTTGTTTGACAGTGGAAATGCTTCTATAAGGAAGTATCTTGTTGTGTCTTTCAAATAATAAATAGTGCTTTCCATAATATAAAATGCTGGCATGGCATTAACAGGAGATTGTGTTGCTCACTATTTAATGTTCTTAATAACAGTCATCAGTGAAGGAACGGCAACAATTATGTATAATTGTGCAGTTTATATCAAGTGTCTTTCCAAGAACATTTAAGGAAGCATGGAAGGAATGAACAGCAAGCCAAAATGAATAGGAGTCAGTGCATGTCACTGGAGGTGCAACCCCAGTGGCCACAGCAGATGCATTCTTTGAGCACTGCAGGGAGCAGAGGACTGTTCTTTTTTCACAGTGAGCTGTTGGATTTAAGGGAAAAACCTTTGCAGTGTAGGTGATGGGAAAATCAGACAGGTTGGAGGACTCCCAGAGAGAATGAGATGATCCGTTCAAATAAAAAAAAAAGTCTATTACGGTGATTGTGTACGCGTATTTTATAATGAGTAATAATACGTTTTTTTATTTTGTATTCTAGTGTAGAGTTTAAGTAATTTGGTACTTTGGTACCAGTATTTGAAATGGTACAGCTGGAAAAGATTATTTGTTTTCCCTTTTCAGGTCATCATGGAGATTTTTTTTCTTATTATTGAATATATTAATGTGATTATTTCGAAGACTGCATTTTTAAACCACAGCTTCTCATTGTGTATGCAATACCTCGCTCTTAGCAGATCATATACTTCTGCAGAAGTCATTGTTTCATAATAATTTCTTTTTTCTAATAAAAAAGAAAATTTACAGAAGATTTTACATATAAAGTGTTTGGCATGTTCACAACAGTTACTGTATCCCATTTCTACTGACCTCTCCTCATCCTCACTTAGCTAGATACAGATTTCTTTCATTACCTGCATACTGGGAATACTTAAATAAAAACAATTAATTATGAGACAATTAATTATGAGAACTATGTAGAAAGTTCATCAACATTATATTGAATAATATTTATTTTTTAACAGTGACTACTAAGAATAGCTTACTCTTTTGTCATGCTTTTATGACTGTGTATTTTTAAATTTTGTGCAGAATAAATTTAGGGAACAATAGAAGAAGAAAGTAAAAATATTTGCCAAGTATTTTCTAGGAAACAATTAATTATTAACAATTAATTAAGTTATTTCTGAAGGAGCTTCCCATGTAATGAAGTTTACTCTGTTCCTTTGGCTGTTAGAAATTCTTTTCATGCTTTCAGTTCTAATAGATGAATTTAAGCCAAAAATTAAAAATCTGCTTTTGTATGAAACTCAGCTTCATGTATCTCTTTATTAACACTTTACAGGAAATGCTTAATATCTTTCAGAGTTCAGCCCTGCATTCTGTTTCCTTGGCTTGCATAGGGTATTTAAAAGTATTTTTGCATTGTTGTGGCTCAGCTTCCTGCCTGCTCTGGTTTTTATCTTTCTCCATGTGACCTGGTGTGATGAGAGGATGGATGCTCAGGGGACTGAGCATTGTGGTGACAATCTCCTCAGTACCCTCAGGGTGGGGAAATGAGGTGCCCACAGTCACTTTTCCACTGGTGGGTTTTCAGAAGGCCCTAAAGTGGTTAAGAGAGCAGAGTTCTAAGGAAATTCAGGAGACCCAGACTGGATTCACAGGGGTTTGCAATAGACTGTAAGTTTCCCATTTTAAAGCAAATCCAGGGCTGAGAGACCATCTGTCCTACAGAGGCACTGAATGCCCTAAGGGGAAATAGCTACTTTGGTTGAATTTTGAGATAAGTAAGGGAAGCCATGAATTTGATTTAGAACAGAAATGGTAAAGTAGCAGCTTAAATGCGTAGAACTGTTTTTAAAATAATGGCTTCATTTTGCCAGTCTACTATTTGTTAAGATTGATAAACGTTACTGGAAAGATTCTTGAGTACTTTCAGTTGTCTCCAGGTTTACAGACGAGTCTTTCTTTCTGTATTTACACCATCTTTCTGCAAACTGGCAAGCAAACAAACAAAACAGAACATGTAAATTGCTACACTGTATTTCCAAAATGCACCAGAGCTGTTCATAAGTTTTTCTTTTTTTTTCTGAATAAGCAACTCTGGGTAATTTAAAGAAGCTCTGAATGATTTATAGAGGCACTTTTAGACCCTGTGGTCACCTTTTTCCCTCAGGATCAAAAGGAATTGCTTATTTATAACTGCAAGCAGCAATATGCCTGGCTGCCTGCAAGTCTGTTCACACCTGTTGTATGTGGTTAATAACAAAGTCCTTGAAAATAGGATTTTGATGATCATATTTGCATACATTTTATAGATTAGACATCTCAGTTTTGACATTGCTAAGTCAGTAAGAACGAGACTGTTCTTTGCGAACAAGGCATGCTTCTTGCATTTCAGAAAATATGTAGGAAAACTGTTGTCAGTACTTGAACTGATACATCACTGCACAAGTACTGAAAAGTCCAGGCACTTATCTTGAGCTTTATCAACATAACCTCAAATACAGGGTTTTACAAGAAATAATTTTGCCTATGTTCTGGAATAAGAACAAAGCAGATTTTTTGTATGAGCATAGCTTCAAATTGTAGGGACCTCAGGGGAAGTCTAGTCCAACCTCCAGCAGAAAGCAGCATCAGCAAAAACATCAGGTCAGGTTGCTTTGGGCTATATGCATTCTGGTCTAGAAAATGCTCAAGAATGGAGAGTGCACAGCCTCTCAGAGCTATGTCTGGCTGTCCTGATGTCCAGTCAGAAACTCTCTTGTTTCAATTTAGCTCTGCTGTCCCTTTCTCTCCAGACACATTGCTGTAAGGATTCTGGCTCCATATTCTTGATAACGTTGTCAAATCTATTGGAAGGCAGCTATTTCCCTGTTTGAGGCAAAAATGGGGCTCAAGCCTTTTAAAAATAACAGATAATGTTGATAGGCACATTAGCATTTAGGAAATTACATCAAGTTTTCTTCCCAGAAAATTCTGTAATGAGTTTTTCCTTTACAAAAATAAATAATCAGATACTATTAGAT
Source organism: Bombycilla garrulus (assembly GCA_013400315.1). NCBI lineage: Eukaryota > Metazoa > Chordata > Aves > Passeriformes > Bombycillidae > Bombycilla > Bombycilla garrulus. The sequence goes on along the minus strand of VXBU01011956.1, from coordinate 36,541 downwards.
TGTGATCTACTAGATGTTTACAGGACTATATGTGTTGTTGTCTTTTCCTTATATGTTAGGAAAGAGAGTATGGGTAACAGAGAAATGTGCCACATACTGAATCTAAGAGAGGGAAATGGTGTCCAAATCACAGGAAGCTTTGGGACATGTGACAGCAGAGAGGGCAAAGACGGCAGTGTTTCAGATACTGCTTTGGAATATTCTTGAGAGGCTTCCCTGGTATGACAGTGACAGACCAAATCGAGCATATAGTGTTTATATCCCTCCAGCCTCTTCCCTGGGGGATGGGGCAGGAAGAGAAGAGGGAAGGAAGCAAGGGATGATTGATGGCTTTTCCCCGCGAGGGAAAGGTGTGGTCACGATATACATCTCCTGCTAACAAAGCCCTCCCGTAGGTGGAGCAGATAGATGTAACCATTGTCACCCCTTCGGGGTGACTGCAACACTGTCCAGAAAATATTTTTCTTGTTTTTCAGTTGGGAATAGAGATCTGTTATGAATAAAAAACTGGGCAGGAGATTTTACTCCTTTTAATGCCTTTATTAAGAGGATTCAGCTCTGGGTAGGTGCAGAGATTGAAATCCACCGCTGCTCCCAATTATGCCAGCTCCAGCGAAGGAGGAAGTTCATAGTCCTGCTGATGAGCAGGGCTGAAGCCTCCCGTCCTCATAAAAGTCGCTCTGGGTTGGTGTGTTTTACCGCCCGTGGCCGGTCCACTCCATATTCCTTCGCGTTCCCCGAGATTACAGCGACACTCCACTAAAGCCCCAATCTACAGTCCCGCATTTTCCTGAGTAAGGCGCACTGCTATTTTCTTTAAATAATGCGTAGTTTTGGAGTTTTAAGTCCTTTTTCCCTCCAAAGTTATTACTCTATGTCCCCGCGCGTCTTTATTTGCACATGCAAATGCTCAGCCTTTGATTGCGAAATCTGGGTTTCTGATTTTGCAATCGAGGTTCTCTTGTGCGCCTGCTCCTGTGTCTCTCGGGTCCTTCCAGCCG
>VXBU01011956.1:0-33481 GCA_013400315.1 Bombycilla garrulus | reverse complement strand
GCCCGCGCCCTCCCTCTGCTGGGCGGTGGTTGCGGCCGCCGGGAGGTGGGGCCGGGCCGGGCCGGGCCGGGCTGGGCTGGAGCAGCCAGCGGCGGTCAGCGGGGGCCCGTGGATGGCAGCCTGGGCGGCCGCCGCGGGATAGGGTCGGCGCTGAGCGGGGCTGGGCCGGGCGGGGGCAGAGCGGGAGTTCGAGGATCCGCAGCCGGCGGAGAAGGCACGGAGGCGGAGAGCGCCCTGCAGCCCCGCCGCGCCGCAGCCCGGCGGCCGCCAAAGTTGCTCCCCATCCCGAGGGGGAGCGGGGGATCAGGCGGGGCGATGATCTTCCCCAGCAGCAACAGCAGTGCGGCGGGCGGCGGTCGGACCCCCTATCGGAAGCAGGTAAGGGAGGGGAAGTGTGGATTTGTGGCTCTCCCGCTTTCCCCCCGCACCCCGAGATGCCGGGGGAGGAGTGGGGAGAGGGGTGGCGTCTGGCGGGAGTTGCGTCTTGCAGCCTGCTCACTTCCCGAGAGCTGGGATTTGAATAAAGAAACCGTCTTCTCTTTTTATTTTATTTATTTTTTTTTAACTCCTCTTAAGAGCCGCGCCGTGACCTTGGCAAGTGCCGGGGCGGCCGCCGCCAGGTCACCTTCGCGTGGCGTGCGGCGCGGTGCGGGGCGGCAGCGCGGGCTGGGCGGGTGCCGGCCCCGCCGGGTTCGGCAACAGGTTGGAAAGGACCGGGTGTCGCAACAGCGAAACTTGGGGCTGGATGTTTTTCCCTTTGCGTGAAATGAGCGAGTGGATCCGGACGCATTTTTTCTTTGAAACAACCCTCCAGAAAACCTCCGCCGCCCTTCGGGTGCGCCCCAGCTCCCCCCCGAGAGGGACACAGGGGGACCCTGTGACATTTTATGGCAGAGAGATCTCTCTGATAAGCTCGGAGCACTCGCATCTGTGGAGCTGTACTGAAAGAGACATTTCTTTGTTTGTTTGTTTGTTTAGTCGCTGGAAATAAAATATTTGAAATAGTTGCGTTACAACCTTGCTGGACCGTTTGTCTTGGCTGCACTTTTTACGCACACGAGATGCAATGTTGTTATTAATTTTACATTATTTACTGTTTAGTGTATTATTTTTAATTGATTCTTCGATTAAACAAAACAAAAAAAAAACCCAACAAAATCCTTACTTTTTAAGTTAATGGGAAAGCGTGTTCTGTGTGTGTGCTAGAGGGTAACTAGAGTAGAGGTCTCTGACAAGCTACCGGCTTGACAAAGCCTGCCAAAAAAACTATGGCAGGCTTCTTTCAGGGTGAGGAAAAAAAAAAATCCTTCCGTGTCTGCTGCACTTGGTAGCTGAAATGAGTAATTTGACGGGTTCAGTCAGCAGTACCGGGGCAGTTTGTCCTATTTTGCTTGGGGTCAGAATGCATTAACGGTAGAAATAGGAAATCAGATATCACTGCTGTGCACAGTGAAGGGTTTCATATAAATAATGAGGACGTAGGCTTGGAGATTTTGAACTCTTGGTGCATTGTTGGGATGACATGTGATCTGTGTAGCTAACCTGCATGACAGTGGAAATTAGACTCTCATATTTTCTTGAAGCTTAAGTAAAAATTGCTATTTCCTTTCTCCTCCCTGTAATTTTATAGAAATATCTTTTTGATAAGAATCACTGGTGTGTTATCACAGCAGCACTCTGCAGATGTTGCCCAGCAGTGCAGTAGGAATTATCTTTGCAGGAGTTATCCCTGCATCTTGTGCTCAAAGCTTTTGAGTCCATACATAACAAAACATGATTGTTGTGTGCACTGGTTTTGGTTTGTTGTTAATAAATGCCCTGGATAAGGCCATGCTGATCATCTTGTTGGGTGCTCTTGCATACTTTATAAATAAAGCTAGTGCATCAGATACTGTTTCGTGCTCTCCCTGAGAGGACCATTAATCAAGGAAAGCCCCTTGTGGGGCAGGGTGTTGGCAGGAGCCGAGGACAACGGGGGCCAGGCCTCGTGCTGGCAGGGCTATGTTTTATGTGCGGATGTGAGTTTGCCTGCTGGTCTGGAGCAGGCTGATAAGATGCTCTTCTTTTCACAGTGCACTCCTTAGATTCAAAGAGCTAAAAGGGTTGACTGAATCAGAAAAACAAACAGACCCTTTTTCCCCAATAGGCAGAGAAAGAAATTAATGCAGGGGTATTATATGGGCTTAAGACCCTGGGTACCAAAGGTTTCTTTTGTTAGTGTGTAGCTATTCTCTGCTCAAACACTTCCTACATAAGGAGCCAGTGCTTTTCTCCAGTTAAGTCCATGGAAAACTCCTATTAACTTCATTCATGTAGACAAACGTTGATTAGTGATTGGCTTTTTGATCTTTCTTTCACTCGGACTTCACCTGCAGGGGTGATGTCAAACAGTGCTGAGGAGCACTGCAAGCCTAATTTTTCAACCCTTGATAATTAAGAAAAGTTGAGATTAAGTCTCTGTATGCTCTGTGTAATCCATATTCAGACAATTGCATTGTAGTTGAGCTTTAGCCTGAGACACGAGGTACTGTTAATGTAGGAAAAGTTGTCAACCAATGTCTCTAAAAGGAGTGACTGGATTTCCTATGCTAACAGTGTGTAATATGTGAAGCTGAAACAAATTTAAGTAACTTATAAGATAAATTAAAATCTGTTAAGCAGCTTGTATGTCTCTGTTGGTATTTTAATACATATCAGAATAATAAAAGAACATGTTTAGTACTATCCTGTTTCATTTTAAAGAGTGTATAGCAGATTCAGTTGAAAAATGAGTGATTAACTGATAAAAGGCAAGGTGAGACTAACCCAATTTACTTTTAAGACATTGTAATATAACATGGATTTCTACCTTAATTTAAACTGTTGACAAAATGCCATATAGGTATTTTCAGATCTTTACCCATGCTCTCTTTTTGTTTTCCCAAATAAATATGTTTTGTTTTACGAACAGATCTGTGCTTATACTCTTATGTATTTTACCCGTTGTATCTACACTGTGCAACTCAGGCATGTAGGAGCAAGTCAACATTCTCAATTTCAGGTCAGATTTGATTGGCCTGATCACCTTCTCTCTTCTAGAGTACTTATAAGAATACTAAAATGTGGTCTCTGCTCAAAAGGATTTCCTGCATTTTGGGTAGACAGGCGTATTAAAAATACTCTTACCACGCTTAAAATTGATACGTTGCTTAAATGAATGACAGTTCATCTGAGAATTAATTTGAAATGCAGATGTAGGTCTTGTTAAAGAATGAAAGCCGTGTAATATCTTCAACAGTAACCTGTCACAACGCTCATAGCCATATATCTTGTCTGGAAAAGGTAGGTGTAAGCTACTATTTTTGCTATCAATCTATTGATAGCAAAATCAATAATAGCTTGAGCTATTGCAAAGAACGCACATGTGTGCATCTGTAATGAAAAGGAAATGACATACAATACACTGCTTAATACAGGCTTTTTTAGCTCTTGGTTTGTTGAGAACAAGATGATTCTTTGTCCCTTCTCCCACTTTTGTTGTTCTCATGTAAGTTGGGAGATGCTTCTCTGAAGTAAATATTTCTACACTCTGTAAAATTATCATAAATGGAAAATTAGGCTTTCTCCTGCCATCTGCTCTTTGAATCTACAGATCTGCTCCAGCTATTTGATTAGGGATTTCAAATTGCTTTGTGCAGGGAGGTTCCTCTGCTCTCAGGTTTCTCGAAGAGGAAGCCAGCAGCAGCTCTGGAGGCCTGGGAAGGAGGCGAGTGCAGCCTCCCAGCAGCACAGCCTGGGTGCTCAGCCCGGTGTCTGTGCCTTTTAACAGCTTTGCCCAGTAACAGTGTTTTTTGTTACATTTTGATGAGTGTAATGTTTATCTCGCCAGCATAAGGAGATTTACATAGTTTGCTGCTTTCAAGATTAACTGGGTGTAGCTGAACGTGAGGAATTTAACACTGATTTGATGTTCGGCCTGTGTATGGAGGGACAGACAAAGCTTTTGATCAATCTTTTCATGTAGCTCTGTTAATATCAAGTGTTGTGTCGAAGGCTGGGTTTTCTAAAAGTTGAAGGTTAAGGTGGTTGTCTGAGGATAGTTAAAATGGAGAAAGCTTTTTCCAATCTCCGACTAAAAGTGTAGATTGGCCTTTCACTCTTTTGGTTTAACCTATCAAGAAGCTACCCCTGTAATCCTACTTTACAATTTCCCAGTTGGCACTGTGTGTGGTGTCCGTGTGTGTGAGAAGGAACCTCATTAAACTTGCAAGACCTGGACATGGTCATAACTCAAAACATGTGTGGAGCAGTCTGTGCCCCGAGGGATTTGAAACGATGACTCCTGTGTGTATGGATGGTGCTGCGGCCGCGGGAGGCTGAGGTGCCTAAGATTGAGCAGATATCTGTGGTTACAGAAATAAATGGGATTAGTTTCTTTTTGTTTCTCTCAGAACTGTAAGAATTGTAATTTTGTATCAGTGGCTTGAGAGATACCTATCTATTTCCCTTTACATGGTATACAATGTTAAAGCGTCTACCTGGCTTTCAGAAAACTGAACTCCTACATTAATGAACCACATTAAGTACCAGCTACCTTAATTTTTTAAGTGCATCTAAACAATTGTTTGTGAAGTTCTGCTTTATTCTCAAGGGAACAAAACTATTCAGTCAGTGGGTTTCTAAACTTGTACCAAAATGTGAATGAAAGAAATAAAAGGAAACACCTTATATTGTTCAGGTGTTTATGATGGTATAGACTATGAAAAGTGATATAATTGTCTTATCTGTATTTGGCAATTTGAAGTTTTTGTTTAGTATTTCTAACAGGATGAACAATATATTTTTGTCTCTCTGGAAATGTTATTGTTTAAAGTGTGTGTCTTTGCCATTTAGTTTCACATGGAAGGGAAGACAGAAGTCTGTGTCTTAAACATCTGCTGTTTTGTTTTGGGTTCATTTTTTCCCCCTGAAACTTCCAACTGTAAAAAAATTGCTTGAGTTAACACATTTCAGAAGAGTTAGATCCTTTAAACTGTAACTGCTGGCAGGGAGGAGAGGGGAAGGAAGGAAGGGAGGGGAAAGTCCTTTCCTGAGAGCTTGAGATGACTCCTAAAACATCCTCACAGTGCTGCAACCAAGTAAATAAAAATAATGATCATTTGACATTATAGCGTTTGGTCTGCATTTTTCATTTTAAATTTGTGGGTGAAATTGACTTTTGCTTGTTGCACGAGATGGTATATAACAAATAGTAGAGACTAGGAACCTCTAGTGGATATTCCTCATGGATCTGTTTGCAACTTCTTATGAATGTTTTTCTCCTTTTCTAGTCAGTTGTTTTAAAACATCTTACTTGGTGGACAGTGTGAAGGCTTATAAATCGGTAATGCATGGAGATGTGTTGGTCAGAAGTATCCTAGAAAGCCAGCAGAAGCACATCTGAAAGTTCTTGAGCCTTGTTGAAGTAATTGTGAGTTATTTTGCATACGTTTCAGAATTGCAGTGTACTGTGGTAATTATAACAGCCCTGCAGAAGCCATGGTATTTGCAGCTTTCTTATGCAGCTTTCTTATGCAACAGGAAAGAGAAGGGATGAGTTAGAGGAGAAACGAGGAGAGGAACCATGGATTAAATAAGCACAAACCTCCCAACCCAGCAACTTAGGAAACATACAACAGAACACAACAAAAAATCATGTGCTGTAAGGACTGGTTACTGTGACTAGCACAGCTTTAGCTGTTTCCCTCAAGAGATTGCAGTTAAGGCAGCGTAGCTGCAGCTGTGTATTGACTCACAAAGTAGTTTTAAACTGCAGTTGCAGTAATTGAATGCTGGTGAGAGATTGCTTTAAACAAAATCCAGATTACCTAGATTTGTGGCAGTTTGAGTTACTTTATTTCTAGGAATTTAAATTTAGAAACTTTTATTACTGTTTATGTAAATTGATTTTAATAGTAAAACTCTATACCAATTTTTAAGACTTAACATGTGCACTAATATGCGTTGGCTTAAAAATATCTAGCAAGTATTTTGAAGTCTTACAAGCTATTAAAAACAAAAATATAGTTGCAACATTTCAAAAATGTCTTTTTGGAATTTATGATCTAGTGTAAGGATATATTAGCTCTAAGGTCTCTTGGAAAATAATACCTGACAACTACTGAAATGTATAAATATATAATAATATGATTTATAGTAATACCTTTTTGTTCACATGTCCTCATAAAAGCCGTGTTCTATGCTTAACTATAATTGTTTAGGAAATCACTGGTGTGCGGTGTCTTATTTGTTTAAAGTATTCTGCTCTAGAAAAATTGTGTCAAATAGAGTTGATATTTAGAATTTACTTATCTGATAGAATTGTAGTGAGATTGCAGTGGAAACAAACAGCACAGTGTTCTGGGGAGCCTCATTTGGGCTTCATTTTCCTTTGCTGAAGAACAGCAGAAACACCAGGGCAAGGTGAACATCAAACTTAGTCTAGCCTGATGATTACCTGCTTGTGAAATGAAATGCTTCTTTACTGCAACTAAATATATGTAACTTTATTTCACCATTGATTCTGTTTCTTTACATTGTGTCTTATTGGCAATGGCACTTTCACACCTTATTGTGTGGGGTTTTTTCTGCTTAGATGAGAAGGGGATTTCTTTCTTTCCTTACTTTCTATTGTTTTCCGTCCTTTTATATCATAATCTCCTCTACCATATGGTGCTTTGTTCAATAAAGTGGAAACACGAGGCCTTTGGTTAACTATAGCTCATATATTCTGTCATTTGAGTACCACAGCATGACAGTGTTAGAATTCCGTAATTTAGAATGTTAGAGGTATGTGCATGGCACTTCCATTTTTACTTTGCTTGAGGAGTGAAATTTAAGGATTCAGGTGTGAGTTTGGATGAGCGTTACAAGGGAGCTTTTCTCAGGATTGTTTGTCGCTGCAGGGCACTTTTCATGCCTGTGGTCTTACCAGCACCCAGGAAAGCTGCTGCAACTTGGTGAAGGATTATCCAGTTATCTTTGAAAATCTGAAGCAGTGTTCATAGATTCTTGGCTACTCTGAGGTGATTCACAATCCTGCTTTAAGGTTTACTTGATCCGCAGAAACTTTTTCAGGTTGTGCTTGTGCCACTGCAACAATCCAAAATCACTTCAAACATCAGGCAGGCAAGGGTGAAAGCAAATGCAGATAATTTTTAACAAGTCTGCAAATAAAAATACGGGGTTCTTAAACAGAGAAATGAAAAAAAACCCAAACAAAATAGTGGTACAGGAGCTGGAAGTTTCCTTTACCTTATATGCAGGCATGTGGCTCACAACCTCCAGTCCTCTCAGGGAGACTGGTTATTGTCCAACCCTGTCACCTCAAGTTGTGTTTGGAGAAGAGACTCTGATTTAAGGCTCTGTATTTCTCTGTGTTTTATTTGTACTTAACCCACACAAAGGGTAAGGGGTAGATAATGCTTTTTACTTTGTATGTTGGTGATGCCTCTTTCACCAGACCATCGATTGTTTTTTCCTGCTTTGGAAACAGTGATGTCTCCTGGCATCCCCTGGTGCAATGCTAACTGCCCAACCTTTGGAGTGCTCTTCAGCTGAACACTAAAGAGATGGCTAGTGTGTTGTAAAGGAGTTCCCATGTATGAAATGATTAAGGAATTTTAAGTCTTGTGGTGTTTTTATTTCTCTTCTGCCTATGTGTACAATTTGCTAATAATGCTTTAAACAGTTGTGCAGCAGATATTTTGGTGGGCTGCTGTGGGAGTGGGGGAGACCCTGTCACTCCGTCTGCTGCAGGTGACTGGCACGTGCATGTCACCTGTGTGTCCACCTTTGAGCATGGCAGTAGTGACCCATTTGGAACTGTTTGTATTGCCACATGCATGTGTGTTGTTCTGGCTTAGCTTAGTTTATCGCTTAGCCAAGGTTTTAAATAACCTATTGCAACATGCGACTCTTTGAAGTATGCAGTGTAGAAGTGACATACAGTAAAGTCTGTGTGAGCTCAGCCCCCTGTGGCTGTGCTGTAGGAGAGGAGGGGCATGGCAGGTGTGCCATGGCCTGGTCAGGCACATGACTCCTGTGAGCCTGGGAAGGCAGCGGCCGCACCAGCTAAACCTGGGCTTTGGCAGGGCCTGCATGTGATTCCATAGACTTCTGTCTGGTATGAAAGCGGCCACCAGCAGACAAGATCCTTTGAAGTGTTTAGTGGTCTGTCTTCCAAATGAGTTCAAGAGGAGTTCTGAAATTGTGGGTCAGAATATTAAGGCTCTGGCTTATGCCAGTGCATATTTACATAGCCAGTGGTGCCACTGCATGGGGTGAGACTTCTGACATCAAAAAGTGCTTATTGAGACAGAGAACCAGAAGACTTCTGAATTTCCCCAATGAGAAACCTGAGTTGAGTAGTTGGTATATCATGGGGTTAGTGTTAAACTCACATTCAGAATTCATTTATATGTAATAAATTGCTTTAATATTATTCCACCCAATCTATTTGGCTTGCATGATCCTCATTTATATAATACTTGTGCTTATTTAAAAGTACTTCTGTGTAATTTGGAAAAAAAATTTGAGATGGGTATTAAATACAATTGCTTAGCTACTAACCTTTGAAGCAGGGACACTTTTTTGGGATTTATTTAGTGTTCCAGGGAATACATCTCTGAATGCTACTTGTGAGAAACACTTATCAAAACTGGGGTTTAAGAAAAGTGTTTCACTTAAAGAAAAATATAAATTGTAAGATTTTTTTAATTGTCTTAGGGTAGAAATGCCTCCAATGCACACATATACATGTAAATATTCCAGAGTTAGGGACATTTTTTGAGATGAGAGAACCAGTTATATCCTGCAGTACTGAGGAGCTATAGAATACATTTGAAATCTTCAGTAATTTTAATGGTGAAGAATACTAAGATATAACTCAATATATAGAATTTCAGCTGGTTAAAGGTGCTAGTGGTACCTAGGGCACATTGTGGCACCAGTAGAAGAATGCAGGGGCTTTTTAGATTTTTTTGAAGTGCTCTAAGAGCTGCCTCCGTTCCCAGTTACAATATTCTACAATGCTGTGGACCCTAATGCAAGATGGAAAGGGTTAAGGAAGTCATTGTTTCAGCATTAGGTCAATATTTTAATTGCTGTAGTGACAAAATCATGTTAACTTCGGAAGCAGACTTTGTCAGATTGCCAGCTAACATGCTGTTCTTAGATCTATCAGGTGTTGAGTGTCATGGTCTCAGAAGTCACTAAGGGCTGTAGACTGGCCTAGTCATTATAAAAGTCACTCTGGCTTTTCGTGTAACCGTTCTTTATGTATTCTGGTAAGTTGTTGGGAATTCCCTGCTCTGAGGCTCCTGACAATTTGGTGCTTTCTGGTTTAATGTTTCTGTTGCAACTTTAGTATTGTTTTAGTATTATTAATGTATGGTTTTGTATTTCAGTATATTAGATGATGTAAAGACACATATAGCCCATCTGTGTCTTAGCCTTTTATCTTTTGGTGCGACATTTCTCTGTTGAGCTTCTTTCAAAGTGACTGAATCCATCTCCACCTTCTTCATTCTCTGAAATAAGTGCTGTGTTGTGTCATTGTCCTGGGTAATAGTAGAAGTCCCAGGTCAGCCACACCTATAAAGGTTATTCATAAGGATTAAAACGGTTACCTGAAGTTCAAAAATGATGCTATCACTGATATTTTGGATAATCTTAACTAAATTGTAAAGGTTTGACTCTTCAAAAGGTACTTGCTACTATTAGTTTCCTCCATCTCAGATTTTGCACAGAAATATGCTAGCACCTGCAAGTGGTTCAAATACTAAAGCAATTAGGACTAAATATTCTGAAAAAAAATATTAATATACACATGCACACATACCTACATAGATATCTATGTAGGTTTGTTGTCCCCTGAAGCTCAGGATAGAGCAGATTATTTGGAATGATAGAACTGTGTTCAAACTCTGCCTGTGGTGTACTGTGTAAGTAGTTTCTTTATGGTCTGTGAGAACATTCATCTGAATGCTATTATTGCTACTTCCAGATTAACAATAATAGCAAAGTTCATTTTGGCAAGAAACTGGACCGTTGAAACTATGTAGAACTGTTGTTTTGGAAAAGAGTAAAGGTTGGTTTGCTGTTAGCAATAGGTAAGTTTCTTTCTAAGTCGGTGTTTGTTGGGCAGAAAGGTAGTCAACCATGAAACTATTACTGAGAACAGGAATAACTCACTGAAGTTCAGTGGCTTAGATTTTACAGAAATTTAATCTAGTTATCCTTAGTGGTTTTATGGCCTTATCTTTCCTGCGAAATGAACTTCCTTTGGGTTTAGAGTTTTTTTCCCCCCTTTATTTTTGTTTCCTTTTTTTTTTTTTAACTGGGAAGTCCTTATTCCAGTATTATGTTGTCCCATTTAAATTTTGAAATCCAGTTAAATTGCATAAATTCAAAATTCAAATATTTAGTGGCTCTGGTTGTTTTTGTTTTGTTTGTTTGGGTTTTATTTTTGTTTTGTTTTGTTTTTGTTTTTGGTTTTTTTTGGGTTTTTTTTAAAGGAGATGCAATACACGGCCATTCAATTTATGGTGACTTTTGTAGTGAATCAGTGCTGGTGTACAAGATTATTAGTGTTAAACATCCAACTGTTGTGCAAATGGATAAGCTGCAAAGGTATAATTAATGCTTAGAAAAGTGCAGCTGAACGTACTTATTGAAAATGTGATTCCTTGAAATTGCCCACAGTGTAAGACAAACCTGAAAGCAGTTGCTAAGCACTGAGGTTGTGCAGTAAGCAAAGTGATTAATTTATCTTAAAAAGTTAGCCTTTAGCTGGGACGATTCCCTTTTACTGCAGTGTTTTAAAGTTAATTATCAATTGCAGGTGTACTTATTAGAAGTATTTTCTTTCATCTATAATTTTCTGGTACTTTCAGAGGTACGATTCCTCAGCTGAATTCTTGTACCAAGGGTAAGAACATGACTATTAAAATTGTGGATGAGCTGGGTTCTGTGCCCAAATGAACTGATTTATTCCTGACTAGTGTTTGTCATCTGTCCATACATAGCACCAGACATGCTTCAGGCCACGTGTCCCTTCACCACCCAGAGGAGGAGTCTGTGTCCCACAGGTGCTGCAGCTGTTGTACCAGCTGTGCTGATCCATGGCCTGCTGGCTGCAAGGGCCTCTGAACACTTTGGTGGCCACTGAGCGCTCCTTGGATCATCTCTGCTTGTGGCTGTGGCTGCTCACGTGTCTGAGTCAGACTGTTACCTGCACTGCCATGACCAGTTCTGCCTGGCAGTAGAATTTCTCATGTATTATTAATGTTGTATTAGTAGTACATCTGGAAGCTTTCTTAGGTGTTATCTAATTCTTGTGTTTTTTCATTGCAGAATTGACAATGATTCATTGTGCAGTCAGACATTCCCCCAGCAGCTATTTGGATGCACCGAGGAATGGCGTCCTGCATTTGCTTAGCATGCAGCTGCTAAATCTTTGTAACTGATCTTCAGAACTAAATTTCTGGGTGTAAAAGGGATTGTTCATTATCATACACTGTGAAGTCATGAACATTTTAATTTAGAACACGTCATATTGTGTGGCTTGGCTTTCTGACATCTGAATGATATTTTTAACTGCTTAAAACCTCTTTTCTCTCAGAATTCAAAATCTGATTTAAAAAGTAGCTGCATGAGTTAGAACAGTAGTTTGCAAAAGAAAAAAAGTTATGTCTCTTGGTTCAAATCAAGAGTGAAATTTTAAATTAGGAGGCAATATGTGAGAAAAATTGATGAAGGCCATGGAAGTGACTTAGAACAACTCTTCTGTTTGTATGATTCAATATAAATTACAGCTATCCAGAAGAACAGGAAATGATAAATAAAGTAATAACACTGGGGCTTTTTGAATTGCGTGCACAAGGATTTTGGACAAGATTGTCATTTGTGAAAAGTCAGCAGTCAGAAAGTATTGGATCTAATTAGTGATAAGCATCTACTAAAACATCATCCTTTAAAGAATGAGAAAAGACTGATTTGGGTTTGTTTCAGATAAGGCTGTAAGGGAACTGACCCTAAGGCCACCAGAGCAGCATTGCTGCATGTGGTATGTACACAGACTTCACTTACTTTTAGCACACAGGTTTGTGCATGCTGCTTGCCATACTTGTAAGACTCAGCCAGAGGTACCATGTCTGTTTGCTGCAGTTGTCTTAGTTTGTGTATGAAAAACCAACGTTGGTTTAGTTCCGGATTCTTTGACAGCCTAATGCTGTTTTGTTACCACTTTCATGAGTCAGCACCATTGGTAAATGGAGCAGTCTGAATTTCCTTTTTCTTTCTTTCATTCTCCTTGTTCTTTTGATGAAGAAGGGGGAGACACCAGGAGGAAGAGTAAGCAGCCATAGGGGCAAGGATGCTGCTTTTTGGAGTAATGCCAGCTTAAGCAATTCCTTGAACTGCCCTCTTGGTCTGTGGTTCCACGATAGCCTCTGTTGCACTAGGATCTTTTCAGCCAAACTTGAGGGAAAGGTTGACTTGAAAGCTGAACTGCCAGGAGGACCAGCAAAGCCATCTTTGTTCTTTATTTGGTACTGCACCAAAGCCATTTTATCAGAGCAGCAGATCTAACCACCCGTCTTAAAGCTTTTTGACATCCCTATACCGCTCTTTTCACTATCTGCACATCCTGGATATCTCAGAAAATGCCGTTTCTACTTGACAACTTTATCAGGAGTTAAATTTCCATGTTAACACACCCAATCAGTAATGTTTCAAAGATTTCATCTTTCCATGCTGTTGTTAGTTGACCTGGTGCTATGTTCAGGCCATCAAAGGTCATTGCAGACAAATCATTCCTAATGTGCAGCTAGACATCTGCTGGGGAGCTCGACCAGAAGTTACCTGCCCTTGGAAATGGGGCTCTTGTTTTTGTGGATGAATCTGCAGTTTTAATTAAAGGCCTACCTTTACAACTTTGAGAGTTTCATCCTTCTGAAGAAATACCATTTTACTGATTTGTAAGGAGAAGCAGACTGTGATCTATAAAATTAGGCTCATGTGCTGGATTTTGCTATGCTGATTTTAGAAAACTCCTTGCTATGTTTCATCAAGTCCCCAGATTTGTTCACAGTATTGTAGTGAATTGCCTTAAGGTATGAAAGAATTCCTTCTCATCTGTGCACCCTTGATCACTTGCATTTGGGAAAATATTCACATTTTTCATAACTTTGCATAAAGAAAATTAGATTTACTAATCAGTTAGATTCTCTTACTACTGCTACTACTTCCGATTTAAATATGTCATGCTCCTATTTGCTAGGGCTTAAAATTCAAAAGAGTCCACCCACAGATTGTTTTAAATGAATGTTCAGCAACTCTGTGCATTAAATTGGTCTAAAATTAGCTTCTCTAGGCTGTGGATGTAGACATGTTGCCCAAACTGGCTTTTATTAAACAACAGAATAGTTTTACTAGAAGTAGCCTGGATCTGTTGAGACTGATGCTGAGCAAATGCTAGCAGGCCCTGCTTGATCCAAGCTGAATGGGATTAAATAGTATTTGTATTGTACTAAGCATTGTGTTCTGGAGTATCGTAGTCCCACTTCTCTGAAGTGATGCTGGAAAAGTGATTACTCCATTAAGCATTCTGGTAATGAAGCAAGTGATTTTTGTATTACTGTAACATCTGAAATTCTCCTTAAAAAATGAAGCAATGCTCCTTTTTTCACTCCTGTGCATAAAAATTGTCTATGGAGAGAGAGAAAAATGTGTCAGCGGGCATAGCCACTGGGTACTGGGAGACAAAAAAGATGTACTGATGGGAAATGTAGACAGGGAATGCTTCCCTCTAACTTCTAGGAAGCTAAACTAAACCTAACCAAGCAGGTTAGGATTTTGGAGATATCTAAAGACAAAAATTATTACTTTCTTATCTTTTCCAGGATAAAATTGTCCAAATGTAAACATTTTCCTAGCATTCTTTGTAGCGGATGGTTTTAAGAAAGCACCTTATAAAGGCTTGCAGAAGATAGAAAAATTAGGCGATAATGTCTTAATCCATAGTGTTCAAACAGTCTGTAATTTAATTCAAGATTTGAATATATGGGATAAACAGATTTAAAATAATGTGCGTAGAACTGCTTTGTGTGTGTATAGTTGAACTCACATACTTTCAAGGGCAAAGAGGTAACAAATGAGGGAAACTATGCATATTTCTTACTGTTCATCAAGCTACATTTTCTGCTGCTAGTGTTTTCTGATCAGCCGGGAAAGTCTTGAGTTTGTACCATCTTAGAAGCATTTTCTGTAGTAACAGCAGCTTCAGGAAAGGTGGTGATAGATATCTGTCTGAACCATTCACTGGCTGGATGGGCTGTTCTCTTTTCCATCTTTCCCAAGAGTTAAGCATAGCTGCTTTTGTCACAGTAAACTGATTGTAATTTGTCCTGTGATGCTTGTTCATGGGTGTAAATCTCTATGTGCTGCATAGGAGAAAGTTGTACAAATTGTTCTGGGCATGACAGACCACTCCTTTTTTCCAGAAGAGCACGGGGTCAACATACATCTGGAGAAAATGGACTTTTAATGTCAGCTATGCTGGATATGTTGTAGCTAATGTTTGGCCAAAAAGGTTGGATGTGGTGGGCTTTAGTATGGCTCTCAAATGGTGCAGGATCATCTGTGAGAAATGTCAAAAGTATCATGGTCTCCACTGGCCCCAGAAATTTGGAAACAGATGTCCCCAGTGCTGCCTGCACACAGCTTTTTCTCAACTGGTTATAAGGCAAACTTACAGCACTGCAGTGTTCATTGTCTTCCATGAGAGCACAAATTAGACCTTGTCTGTCCTGGAGGTGTCATTGTGCATGTAACTGCACTCATACAGTTGAACTAATGAAAATCTTTGGTAATTCTGCTGCTGTGTCACACCCTCTCTGCAAGCCCCGCAGCCAGGTGCCCACAGCGAGACCACACTCCCTCCCCAATGGGAAATGATGCAGGAGACAAAAAAAAAGGCAATAAGTTAAACTCCAGTTCTTTTCTAATGAGATTTGAGCTTCTACATTTTATTTTAGGAAACCATGTAGAGTGTTAGGAGTCATTTAGAAGACTTTGGGAATGTCATTTATGGTCTCATACATGCTACATGCAGTCTCATTACAATCCAAAGAAAATTAGTGTACGTGTTGTAGCATGCAAGCCAAGCAGAGTTTGCTTGCTGGTGCTCTGTAGAAAAGCCCTGTGTAGAAAAGTTTTGCTACCATTTTGCTGCTATCTTCTGGTCTGTCAGTTCTATGTAATGTTGAAATTCATAAAACTTCTGGACAGATTTTCAGCTTGTGCAAATGAATGCAGAACCACGGGGCGAGAGTGGAACTAGACTGATATGTGCAAACGCAGAAAACTGACAACTCCTTACATAATGAGTCTAATGGTTTAAAAAAATTCTACTGATCTTGCTCGTGTTTTAAAACTGTATTGCTAATTTAATAATACCTCGCTGCTTCTGTACAGTTTAGTGGTTTTGCCTGCTTCTGTTCAGTTCGGTGGCTTTGCCATGGAGGAGAATCACATTTATGGAGATGTGGTCACTCTCCCATAGCAAATTATAAGTTCAGTGTCAGACTATATATATAAAATATAAATAATATTAAATACAAAATATATATATAATGTCGTGTATACATACACCACTTGCAATAACATAGTCTCCTAGCTGAAATTTAGTTGATAGTCACTTTAACCTTTGCTGAAATAATTTTAAAAGTATCTTGTGCTTCCCTTTTTCTAGACTGTAAAAGGCAGTGGGGTATGAAAGCCTGATGAGTTTGACACTGTTAATATTTCTTGAATTTGGTATGTACTTTTCTGGTTATACCTGAGACTTGCTTTAGTCCTTTACCCGCAATGCTGTGCATGTCCTGTTTCAGTGTGTTGATTATAATGAGTTGTATCTGCTGCATTTTATCATATTGCAGAATATTAAAACCGTAAGGACACTTCTTGAAATTCCAGAAGTGAGGAGTAAAACGATGAATGGAACTTTCAGTCCATCACAGGTCATGCTGACCTTAATTCTATGGCAAATACTGTCAAACACTATGGAAATAATTGCAGTGGAATAACTAGGAAGGACAGTGATGCTCTGAGTATGCTTTCCTGTTCTTCAGCTCATGGAGAAGTCATTTACTCCCATGGAAGATGCTGTTCTCACTGAAACTGATTCAACTGTAACTTGATATCAGCACATAACAAGCTGCTGAGCAGCAGAATTGGACCTTCTTGGTATCAAAATTACAGTAAGCTTTGTGTTGCACTCGGGCAGTGTATCTACATCTTTGCTGATTACATTAGTTAGGCCTGGAGACACTTAGAAAAGGAAAAACTTTTGCAAAGTGAGTAGGAAGGATAAAATATTTAAAGCGATCTGTGCTTTGAAGCATAAATTGTATGCATAATTGCAGCTTAAAAAGCCTTTTCGTGGGGGCATCCAGATTGAATCTTGATGATGAAGTCTTATAGTAGTGGCTTTTTCTACCCTTTTTTTTTTCTGATGTTCCACCTTTCCAACATCAGAAAAACATGGAGATGCTGGCTGTAGTGAAGAGGGTGTGGTCTCTCAGGGAGATTAAGATTTAGGAATGCAGAGGAAAGAGCCAGAGCCAGCTGCCTAATTTGTTCCATCGATGTTGTTAAAAGAAAGCAGCAGGAATAGACTGGACTACCTATTAAATACTTGTGTAATGGTCTTACCAGGAAGAACATACATTTCTTCTTTAGAATAGAGCAGAAGGATTCACAGTAACAGTGCTGCTGCTACGCTGGGTGCAGTATATTGCCCATAAGGAATCGGCAATCACAAAGGGATTTTGATAGGAATTGACTCCCTCATGCACGGTCAGGCACAAGTTCTTCAATTTATTTAGCTTGAATAAACAGAAAATGACATAGCCATGTCAGCCAAAAGAGCCATCTGTGGTCTAACCCTGTGACAAACAGTATAGCAATAATTCCAATGCCACCAACAATGTGGAGTTTGCCAGAAAAGCAGATGCTTCTTTTGACATGCACCTTCAGTGCAGTGCCATTCCTATCCTATAATTGCTGTCTATGGAGGGAGGGTGGATAGGACAGCCAGATGAGCAGAATGGTGACATTGTAGTTTCTGGGGAAAAAGCCAGCAGTCTGGAAAATAATAAAAAAGGAAAAAGAAGTATAAAAATAATTTTTAAAAAGCTGCAAAAGTCTCATGTGTGCATCATGAAATCTGTGACACCTTTTAAGTAAGAGACAACATTTGTATGGATTTATCAGAAATCTTAAGTCTAATTAATTATGGAAGAAGAATAAATAATGCTTCAGAAAGTTCTGTGCAGNACATTCTTAAAATAATTTTTTTTTTCCTGTCAGCTTTTTTGATACAGATAGTCAGGCAGTTCTTGAATAAGCCAAGGTGTCTGCATTTATACTCTGCTACTTTTTAACCAGTTTTATGTGATATACAGATTTAGCAGGATTAACCTCCAAAATACAGTGATGGATGGCATCCCTAATAGTTAAGAGATGGCATATTTACTGCAAAAATGTAATTACCCACAATGACAACAAAAAAATTTGCATTTTAAGCATCACAAAAAGAAGCTCTTGAAAGCAGCACATTTTTGATCACATTGAATATTGTCCATGGCCCTTTTTGTTGGCACTGGAAGTTAAAGTTCACAACAGATAATGACAAATAAATTGAACAAATAGCTGTGGAGCTGGAGATCAGCATTCTTCGAATGAGAGTCTGTCCTCTGAACAGAAGTAACTGCCTGATGTGGTACAGGAATCTCACTGGCGGAGTTTAGTTTTGTGGAATTTACTTAGAGTAATGGTTACCTGGTGTCTTGTATTTTCCTACAAGGAAGCCAAAAACTATCCAGGATAAAGCCATGTCTCTCGTTTTCCATACATTTAAGTCCCACTTCTTCCCATTGCCCTGTAAGTGCAGTCAGAGAATAATGCATATTATTTATTTTCAGATCTTAGTACACTGACATCTGAAGAGTTTTTAAATGGAAGTAGTGAGTAGGAGTTTCCTGTTTAATAAATGCTAAAGCAGAGTCCTATATACAATGAGAGTCCTATATACATGAGACCACTATGCTTATGAGAAGCTTATTGAATGATTTTTTACTTTAATTCCATGAGTACTGTCCTCTGAGCTGCCATTGAAGTGCTTGTGAGCTGTTTGTGATGTGCAGGCTCTGATGTGACTATCTGTGATCTAGTCTAAACTACTGAATGACCCAGGAGTTTTCAAAGTTAATTGCTGTTTCAGGTGAAGCATTTCTCCTGCCAAGGGTATCTTGAATGTTTCCTGTTATGGAGAACATGGTAAGATTTTATACCCTGCTATTAACGTGTACCAAGAGATGTGTAATGCAAGGGTGTAATTATAAAAATAAATTTTTATTATTTGGATTCAGTGTCACGTATTGGACTTGCTACCTTTCGGGTGTTTGCATAAACCATTAATATGCAAGTTACACCTCTCTGAAAATGGATGTGTTTTCTTCTAATTGTAATTTGAATCCTCAGGCTGGAACAAAAACCTCAACATAGTCTGGATATTCAGTACTCTGTGCTTTCTGGATCCTGAGCAAAAGCCTTGGCTGGTTTCACTGAAATAAACAGGTGTGTGTATGTACTAGAATCAAGAAGGAAGCTGGCAGTGAATTCTTTTGTGTCTACTGCTCAGTGAAGGGCTAACCATAAAAACATAAACATACATATTTTTTTGGTCTCTCTGTTAGATCTTAGTACCATGCTCTCTTTCTTTAGGTACTTCAGCATCTTCACTTGCTTTTTAGATTCTGTTATTGTGGCCTAGCTGTTGGATTGCTGCAGCTTGTTCATATTTCCGAAACTTAAATCTTTTGCTTTATATGTCTATAATTATGTCATGGCTAGGGCATGGTACCAAAGCATTGTTTCAGGGGATTGTCCAGGAAATCCAGGTATAAAACTGAGAAGGAAGACAGACGCTGTGATTCACTATGAGCAGGTGGAAGGGGCAAGGGAGGGTTCATGACATCTGGAAAAGAACAGGATGTGGCGCAGTTCAGCACTCCCCTTGCTCTCCTTTGGGATAGCTTTTGTGCTGTGTTGTGGCTAGGTTTGTGTATTTTGCACTTATTATTTGTCTCTGAACTGGGGGAATCAGTCAGTGGAGCACTGAAAAATCCCTGACAAGCGATAAAGTTAATGGAATAAGTGAGTTCCTGGGAACTTAAAAGCTTTTCTATTTATCACTGAGACTCTAGAAGAGCTACTTAAACCAGGAGTTTCTTGCGCTCCTTGCTTGCTTTATTGTTATCATCTTGCCTGCCAGCTCCAAGTTAGAAAGCTTTTTTCTTGAGTAATAACAATAACAAATTCTCCACACCCTCCCTATTCTTGGAGAAAAAAATCTGTTCAGAAGCATCAGTGTGGGTTTTGTCATATACTTCAGTGGGGCCAGGATTATGCTCACACTTCTTCAAGTGTCTTCATAGAGAGGATATAGGTAGATTTTGAGCTTTCTTTCATTGCTAGCAGAAGATTGCTCTTGCATTAAGCTTTAAATGTGTAATTTAAATAATACTGTTCCAATTTCCTGTCAAAATATGAAAATGTGATGTTTTATGACCAGCTGGAATGGTTTACTTCAATACTTTCTGGTTTTAGTATTTGTTGCTTTCTGGTCAGAACAGGTTCATTCCTGCTATGTTGCCATAAGACCTGAGGAAAGGAAGCAAAACAGCTCAGTGGGGAATGAGCTTGGGTTATAATCAGAAGAGTCTAGAGGTGAAATTTTTAGGAGCATCTGAGCCATGACTAGGGCTTTATGCTAGACTTTGTCTTGTTTCATTGATGATAGAGTCACTCTTCATGAACATGTTTTTAAAGGAAGCTGCAAGAAGTACCCACTCATTCATGCATTTCTGTATTTCACATAAGAGGTTCTTCAAGTGGCTCAGAAAAAATACATTCCCTGGATTTTGCCAGGAACATTTTTCTTAACGGCAAATTGCTTCAAATTAGTTAAAAGTGCAACAAAGAAGAAAGAGAATATTAAATAAAAACAAATATCAGAGTAAAAATAACTTTTTTCTATTATTATCTTCATAGATGCATGATGATATCCACCCATGGTTTTGTTTCCTTTTGTTTCCTTTTAGTATGGAATAGACTATTATCTGTATTTAGAAAAGTTGTTTCCATAGGACTTGGCTGTAACATACAGGCAAGAAGAAAGGTATAACCCTATATTTTTACTTTGCAAAGCTTCTCTTAAAACTTATCTGTTAAGGCAAGGGGGCTTCCCTGTTCAGTGTGATGTTTTTTTCCTTGATTACTTAATTTTCATCCTATTTATTGCAGTCCATCGTTGCTGTAATTCCAACTGTAATATTCTGGACATAGTTCTTTCATACCATAATATGGAACTTTCAGAGTGTTTTTGGGGTGAAACTCAGGGCTGGATCTCCAGGTGGTTCTGGTCTGCCTATGATGTTTTGTAACAGGCAGAGTCTTTGCCTGATGCCAGCCTCCACCCTCCAGGTCCTGCATTTTTCCAGTAGTTGTTTCTACTCCATGTGGCTGAACCACTAACACCTGTCATCGCCACCTAAAGAAAGATGGAATAGGCTTGCATCCTGGGTATGCACATAGCTCTATCTGATCACAAAACACCATATCCATAATTTCTGCCTTGTGCAGTACACCAGTCCTTTCTGGAATAGTCCTGTTGACTTTTCAAGTGTCACTATGAGATCATATTTTTTTACCTGTGCAAAGAGAAGTTAAGATCGGTGGTTTAAAGGAGAATAAAGGGATGGGTATTTTTCTTGCCTGAGGAGATTTTCAGCAGAAGTCTGGAGCTTCTGAGATACTCTTTATACTGGTGTCATGCTGAAAATGCTTAGATTTGGTTGCTGAATCTTCCTGTAACAAGTGCTTACAGGCTAAAGAGGAACAGTTGGAGAAACTACCCTAAGGCAGGAGATGTGAGTAAAGCAGCAGCAAAACTTTCTGTTTCTACTGGTTGACTAATGTCCACTGAGAATTAAACTTGGAGGAGCCTCCAGAAATTCAGTTTTGCTTGCTGTGATGTTTCAGACATTATGAGGAAAAACATGAAACAGAATAATGCAGGACATTCAAAATGGCATCTCCGCTGCAGCTGTTATTTTGTTGGCATAGAATAAGTGATCAAGGTTTAGTGTTTTCTTATTTAAAGAAAGGTAATAAAGCAACTGTCTTCATCCATGAACACTCATTTCTGTTAAGCATTTGGAGTTCTTCTTTCTGCTAGGGACATGATTTAATTCCAGACGAGTTTCGATTTCCTAAGCTTGCTTCACTAGGTATGACATCTTCTATTCTCCTGAGCTCTTGTTTACATTGTACATGTAAAGCTCTCTAATCCAAAGTGTTAGGTAGATTGATAAATAAACAAGCAACCCCTATTTAACAAAAGGTAAATCCAGATTTAATACTTTTTCTCACTGTTGCACACATCTACACAAAATGTATGGTAATTTTTATGTCAGTGCCAGTTACTGAAAGTGCTGCTTTCAGAATCAGGGAGGTTAGGCAAAGTTAGGCAGGGTAAGCAGGTGATGGTAGCTTAGTCACCTGAGGAAAGCTAGGGAAACACTACTGATGAGATTTTGATACTGTGAGATGATCCAAGTAGCAATTCTGGCTAAATCTGATAGTTAATGTATGCTGCAATTTATGGTTTGAATTTAGAGTAGATGTGTGAGGACTAACTCTGTTGTTAAAAGTCATGGTACTTTTCCCATTAGGAATTTTAACTTTATATGCATACTTTTATTGCACAAAGTTATAGACTTAAATGGATTGCTACTGTTGTGATAATACTCTGTTTTGGGACAGTCATTGTCCAAGTTGTCTTCTGCTCATTGAATTTCTGTTGGAATTCTGTAGTCTGAAGGCAGCAGGGATCAGTATCTCTCAACCCCAGGTCAAAGGAATTTTTTGGAGTTATTCCATTTTGGTTTGGTGTCTTTTTTATCTGTTGATAGCAAAGAGATTCTTCTGTTCCTTGGTAGACAAAACCATGCTCTGACTCATTTGCAGTCCTTCAGCATAGAATGGTTTATAAGAAAAAACAGGAATGGCTCATGTAAGATGCATATATTTGCTAGCTGGTTTTCAGTACTTGCAATTATTCCCATTTGGGGTTTATATTGAGAGGAAAACACAGGCAGATAATTCTCCTTTTTTTAAGGCACTTCACGGGGACTGCTCAGTCACTGAGCTTTTCGTTTTCCTAATAAGTACTGTGGTTTCCCAATTGCTGTGGTGGGGCTGTGGAGGGCTGGAGGGAAGGTCCCTCAGAGATCAGGCAGGGGTGTTGGGAGATCTTCACAGCTGGCTCCAGAATGGACTGGGGAGATCATAGAGCAGATGGGCTGATTATTCTGTCACTGGCCTTTTCTGCTTAGATGTTTGTTGAAGATGACAGGAAGGAAACTGCTGTGTAAAAAGAACGATCACCTTTTGGAGTGAAAACTAAGGGGGAAATGGCAAACCAGTGTGACAATGATATTGTGAACAGGAATATTGTCACAAGAAATTATGGTCTGTTGCTTACATTGATTCCTCCTATCCTTGAGTTCTATCTTTTAGTTTAAGATGCAATGATAACAAAGCAAAATTAATAGATGTCTATTTTGTATGTTGCAATATTGCAAATTATGAAGTCCATATAGTAAAAACTTAAGAACAGCTTTTGATACAGATTTTTAGTGGAAACTACAGTTTGTAAACCAGACCATTTAAAATTGGATTTCAGTTTCTAGACAAAGCGCTCAGTTAAGGTTTGTGGCTGTTTCTAAACAAACAACCCCAAACTTTGGCCAGGTCTCCACTGCAGAATGTCTTGCCAGCAAAGCACTGTGTATCAGCCAGGGGTGTGGAAAAAAATCATACATCCTCGCTGACATCAATATGTTGGCAAAAGCCCAGGTGTGGATGCAGCTGTGCAGACAGAAGAGAGCTTTTATCAGCTTGGCTGATGTTGTCTGGGGAGGTGTTGCAACTATGCCAGCAAACAAAGTCTTCTCCTGGCCTGCACCGCCAGTGTAGGAGGCTCCACCAGCGCGGTCACGGCATCGAGGCTGCACTGCCAACCAACCCTTTGCAGCAAGAGCAACTGGAAAAAAAGGCCCCTTTGAACAACAGAGGGACCTCTATAATTTAGTTTTTACAAGTAGTCATCAATGAGGAACAGAGCGGAAAAAGGGATTCAAATTCTAAATGTTTTAATGTAAAAAACGTGTTTTAGTTGTATGGCTTTTAGATGTCACTGTCCCTTTGATGGCTGCTTGTCATTGGGTTGCAGGCTTTGAGAGTTGTAGGACACCCAGCACACAGGTTTTGTAAAGCCTTTAAGGCGTGTAAAGGTATGAGTCTCTCAGTGCTCAGATGCACTGGAAAATCTTCTGTCTGTAAATTTATTGAGACAACTATAGTCCTATTTACATTCCATCATGTTCCAATGTGACCACTAGCGCTAGAACATCTTCATGTTTAAATAGAAGTTTAAATTTCTCAGAATGGAGTGTTTATGTTTTACAGACAGAATTAGGATTCCTACTCTGTCTACACGCGAGACACACATTTTACTCTCCTGCCTTTGGCCAGCTGATAACAAGATTTTAAAAAACTCCAGTTCTTCATAACATAGACAAACAAAGGTTTTAAGGGAAAAACACTGTAAGAACTAAAATCAAAACAAAACCAAAGATACTGAAAAACTTAATAGAGGCTCTTAGCCTTCAGTTGTAATTACCAGTTTAGATGAAGACAGGTATGTGTATGTTGAGTTTTCTGGCAGCTCTATGTGCACATTTTGAAACCATGAACAGAGCAGTTTTGCATTTGATCACTGTTTACATTTTTGAGAACTTCACTGAAGACTTTTTGAAGAGAATATCACTGTGCCAGACTAAGTTTGTTCTGCTGTGAACATGTTTTGAAACTAGTTGCTCTATCATTCTTCATTGCTTCTAACCCTAAAAATAATTGCCTGGTGTTGCTGGAAGCAGAGTGGTCTGACAGACTGACTTGTGCTGCTATTGTTAAAATCTGTCAATGTTTCCATTGCAGACTTGGAAAGGAGCATTTAATCTTTTTCCCTGGAAGAAATTCTAGATCAGTGCTTCAATTCCAAATTTAAATATTTTGGAAGAGATTTGATGTTTCTAAAAACATTTAATAAAAACAACCAAAACAGAAAAAATCTCTAACCCTATGGCAATGAAATGTTGATATTCAGTTTTGAAATGCTAAATGATGGGGAATGTATTTCATTCTTTTTTGTAATTTTTACTTCAATTAAATTAGGCAGCAATAATGTTGCTGCTTATCAGTGTTGATTTTATAGCAAGTCTTGCAGTTGGCTGTTCCAGGCCATTATAGCTGTATAATAAACTTTGTAACATGCCAAATTGGAAGTTTTCAAAACCTTCCTAGGGAAACACAAAAAAGAAACACATAATTACCATAATGTATCTGATATAAAGCATGCCATTGTACTTTTCTCCCACTCACACTTCCAATTCCAATTTCTTGAGGTTATCTCCAAAAGAGTTTCACTTTCCTTGTGTGTTTCCTTGTGTGTTTCCTTGTGTGTACTTTCATGGGTGCTTTAAACAGAGGTGGACTCTAATCCTTTCCTCTCTGCTTTCACATTCCTGCTCCCTGCCTTGTGATAGCCAAAGCTTTTGCATAGTGCAAAGCCCACATGTGGTGTACCAGATCAGGGAAAATAATTTTTTGGTTCAGTTTGTTGCTATACAACTGTTTGTACTAATCCAAGGAAGAAGGTGGCACTGCAGTAGGAACAAGTGAGTCTACACTGGCATCTCACTTTATATTCCGTTTTATTTTTTCCCCCTCTTGTGCCTTTCCTCTGCATTCTTTGCTATGAGTTTGTGGTGGAAGCTCAGGCTTTTGCAGGAAAGGGGCCACATGCAGCCACTTTGTCAGTGAAAACCGTGTAGTCACAAGATGTTTACAGGCAACTTCAGTTCTCTAGTATATTTTTTGAAGTATTCCTCTCATACAGCACCACAGCCATATTCATAGTACTTTTTGTACGGTTCCCCACTATACTTAATGCAAATGATTTCTTTACTGTAGATTTCCTCTAGGATGTTTTTGTGTTCCATTGGGGTCTGCAATTTAATTTTTTACCATTATCTAGAGCCTTTTTTGTGACAATTGTGAAATAATCCACAGGTATGGAGACAAACAGTAGTATGGAAGTTCTCCCAAGGCACACCATTCATTTAAAGTCTGGTCTTTAAGCTATCTATGCTACTTCTCTATCTCTAAAAACTAATAGCAGTATTGTATGAAGTACTTAAAGCCAGAAGAGATAGAAAAGAGGCTTCTAATTATTTTAGTATTTTTTGATAGATTAAGTAAAGAGCTTGGTCTTTGTGTCTGCCACAATTTGACATGTGAAACAGTCATAGTGATATAAACTTTGTACTTGCTGGAACACAGAGGAACAGTAGTTCCTATTTCATTTTCACATCAGATGACACAATGAAGAGTGATAAAATCCTATGAGTAATATTCAGTGGAGGTTATACATAATTTGACCCTGTGTCATGCATCAAATGGTAGTTGGAGATATTAGGATGTGCCTGTGAATCCTGTCCCAAATGTGGTGTGAAAGCAGTTGTATTTAAAATCCATGGGTAATTAGGAACAGATTGAGCACAGTCCTCTAAATGGTAAGCAGGCTGCTGTAGACTGAGCTGATGTGCATGCTGTGATTGCTACCTGTCCTTACTCTAACGTGCTTTTTCCTTTGCAGCAGTCCATTGTACCGGCCCACCCAATGGCTCCTCCTAGTCCCAGCACCACCAGCAGTAATAACAACAGTAGTAGCAGCAGCAACTCAGGATGGGATCAATTAAGTAAAACTAACCTTTACATCAGAGCACTGCCTCCAAACACCACTGATCAGGACCTGGTAAAACTATGCCAACCGTAAGTACCACATTTAAATATAAATTATAATGTCATACCTTAAAAACTTACAGTAGGTATCCAAGATGAGTGTTTGGATTATGAGGGAAGAAAACCAGATTCGTAAACAAAAAACCTCATGCTGTGATTTGGTGGCAGGTTTCAACTTGGTTGGCAATCAGAAGGAAAAGATTATTGGATGCTTTGGAGGAGCAAAGAAAGTGGGAATACAGTGGTGAACTGAAACATCCCACTGCTTTTGTAAAAGCTATGATTACCCATAATGCTGTTGAAATCACAGATAAAATTAATACCTAAATGTGGAACTTGATACTGAGAGCCTGCATAGAGGGTCTCCTCTGTTCACTGCAAAGGGAATCTGTTGATACAAACTCGAATAATTGTTCTGAATCACTGTACACTACAATGTACATTTGAAGGCTTATCCTAGTTTCAGACTAATTTATGGCTGTACTTTACTGCACAGTTATTTTTATGATTAGAAATAGCTGATCCACATAAGGATCCTCTCTAGTGGCTGAAGTTCTGGGTAGACTTGGCTTAGCAGAGGGCATTTAGGCAGTGTTGTTAACATAAGATTTTTTTGCTTATGACAGTTATTTGTTCTGGTTTTTAATTTTTACATCAGCACGTGCCTCTTACTTTCAAATATGGGTTATGTGTCAAAAGACTGTGCACCTGAGTTGTTTATAATACACTGTTTTTAATCACCTGCTTTAAATGTTTTACTGTATTTTTAAAATGTCAAAATCTGTCTGTTTTGGGTGGTGAATTATTAAGATTTGTATTCTTAAGATTTGTAAGATCTTAAGATTTGTAATTCTACTGTCTGAGATTTAAAAAATAATTTTAGTTCATTTTGCAGAGAAGTAACTAGGAGTATACAAAAATAGAGCACAACACAAGTGAGAAAAATAGATAGCAAAACCTGTACATTTTGGATCTGAACTTATGTCAAGTACCTTTGATTTTGAATATTGCAAAAAATCTGATACCTAATTTGTAGAGGAGATTTTTCTATTTTATTTAAAATATTGGACTTTCAGGGTAGTAGTCACATATAAGTCATCTTAGTATTATGATAAAAACAACTTGCTCTCAGGTCTTTAAAGAAAAATTCTATTTGTTCATTTCTTCAACAGCAAATGAAATACTTGTGTTTTACAGAGAAGAGATTAGATAATCTGTGAAAAGACTTGCTGATAAATTAAACATTTTTTGCAGCTTCCCATGTTACAATGACCTCTTGTAACTTGAATTTTAGTTGCAAATGCATGTTTTACAGAAGTGGATTTTTCCTTCCTGTTTCTGTCTTTTGAACTGATGAAGAAACCTTGGCCTGTGCACTCATGTTATGTTAGGACAGAGCTGTGAGGTTGTTTTGCACTGGAGCTGCCCCAGTAACTACTATTTATGCTCTGGTTACTATAGCTCCTTAATCTCTTTCTGAAGACACTTTGGTTTGCACAGGCTCAGATGTCATGGATGCATGAACAGCCAAGAAAAAAAAAAAGTTGAATACTTTGCTGTAACTGGTCCCCTTCCTCTTAAATAGCCAAAGATCCCAATTTTGTTGTTGCTGTTCAATATATAATTGCAATTGGAATAGCATGAATTGTATACATAAAGAACAGGCAAGAACTTCAGCCATGAAGTTAAATCAATTCTGATGTGAATTTACAGACTTGGAAGGTCATGACATTTAGTCGTGTTAGATATTTTCCTCCTAAGCATTTTGCTGAAGAGGAAGGAGGATTCTGTCTCAAAATTCTCCATTTCTGCTGAGGAAGCAAGTGAGATGTCCAGAAATTTTAGGCTGGACAACATAATTCCTTAGCAATTAACTGGATGTGGCAATAAGGTAGAAATGGCAGCTCTCTCCCTGTTCACTGCAGCTCAGTAATCCACTTCTGCAGACTATAGGAAATTTCAGATGCAAACCTTTTCCTTCTTATAAATCTGCCTAAGCTTTTAGGATGTAAAAGGCAAGATATTCTTAAAAGTGAACCTGCCATGTTCATTGTTTAAGCTGAGATAATACAAAATAAATGGAGAATAAAAATCTTGGACACACAGAAGTCAATGAAGAGACTTTTGTTTACTCCAGGTCTGTGAAATATTTTTCTTAGCTCTTTCCAAATTCCTAAGATTTTACTGAAAGGCTTTTAGAGTAATTTTAGCTCATTTTCTCCATAGAGAGTGGGTCTTGGTATCCTAAGAGGGTGTCCACTGCAGTGCTTGATGCTAAGAATGGATAGAAAAGGCTGCTCTGCATATTGTAGAAATGATCTTGCTAGTTGGCAATAAGCAGCTTTTGGTGGATGTACACAGAAAGGTCACTGGCTTGTTTTGTGTCTTTTGGCTGATGTCAGACAAGACAAATACCTGCGGGTTGAGGAAATAATGGTTGAAAACCACTGCAAAAACCAGAAATATCCCATCTGCAGAGATTTTTCCTTCTGATCATCATAGACTTGTATCATATATACTCCATTGAAAAGTTATTTTCAATGATGGATATTGTAGAGAAAGATTGCTTTTGATAGAATCCCTCAGAATACAAGCTTGAATAATCTACAGAATTCTTTTGTGGGGGATTGTTATATTCTGACTTTGATTTAGTCAGGATTTGCATTAGTTCTTGTCATGACAGCACTACTAATTTTGGCCATGTTTTTACTTTGCTTAATTATTTTTGGGGAATCACTAGGAAAAAACCTTATCAATTATGGAAGTGTTTTGCTTGGTCTCCTGTTGTAGCACAGCTGTGCAGTATTTACAAACACAGTGAACAAACCAGCTTTGTGGAAAAGTATTTTCCTGGCAAGAGCATGATTTGCCAGTATACATATCTACAAATCTGTCTCCACCTTAAAATGATTGGTCCTCTCTGATTTTCTATTAGGTGAAGCTTTTTTCCTCTTTTCCTAGTCAGAAGAGCACATTATGTTTTTGTTGTGAGGGCTTGGGAGCAGGACTGTTTTTCAAAGCATATTACTGGCTTTTGTGTGGGAAATGAAGCTGCTATGTTTCTGAATAGTTCATTCAGACTTGAGCCTGCTACTCCGGTTCTGCATTGAGAAAACAAATTTCTTCATATCAGTTGTGCCAGAGGCAGAAGTGTGGGGAGGACTAAAGTAGGTATTGTTTGTCACATGGATGTCATAACAGTCAGCCCAGAGCCAGAGGAGTGTCCAGGGGACATGAAGTCAGTCCTGGCCATAAGAGCTTCCTATCAGGTATGTGGGAGTAGGCAAAGCAATCAGTGCAATGGCCCACAGATCCTGTCTTTTTTGTGGGAGTCTGGACAGGAGCAATCAGCTAAATAGGACAGAAGCAGAGAACAGGAGCCAGTGAGGTTTGGGAAAGCCTGCAGGAAGCTGCCTGACTGCTGTGTGGTTTCTTTTCACAACCATAGAGTGCCATTGCATGGGATCTGCTGCACTGAGCAAGCCTCTGCCATGAAGAGCTGGTTTGACAGGGTTGCGGAGGCAGTGGTTACTTCAGCCCTGTCTAATTCCACTCCCTTCTCCTGGTGCATATCAATACTTGATGTGCTTTCTTCAGCTCTTCTGTTGGGTTTTGAATATATTGTTATATTGTTTAGGCTTTAACTTAACTTTCATACTTTCTTATTTGGTGACTTTTAGTCATTTCTTCTAACTTTCTGAATATCTGGATCTGAAGATACAAGATTAAGTCCATTCCAGCTATTCACTGAAGTTGTTGAGCCTGCTTATCTGATTAGGGACTTACGTGATTGGGTCTTAGCAGATTCAGTCAGGAGTTTGTAACTTGCTTTGACATGTTTTCTAGGTAATTTCCAGACTCACTAAGCACTGTACTTTGCTGAGGATGACCTTTATGCTGAAGCCACATGGTTCCAAAGCCCTGTACTTTCCACTGTCTTGCTTATGATTTACTTGCTGGCCTGCAGCAGCATTGTGTCAGTGTAATGCTGTTTCTTCAGAGACCTCCTTTTGTGACATGTACATCATTAAATGAGGATGATGCAGCAGACCCTTCATCCTCCTGACAATCCCCAGTCCCTGGGTGAGATTTGAAGCTTTGAGGCTTAACCCAGGTCTCCTCTGTTCAGTTCAGCATAAATCATTTGGTCAGCCCACCCTTTGGTATTCTCCCTTCCAGGCTGTTTTCTCACACTGTGCTGCTTGTACCAAGCTGTTTTTTAGTCTATATGGTATTTTTGAAATCTCTTTTTCCTCTAGACAGTTTCACTTAGTTGGCCTTCCCCCTTAAGTTATCGCTGTAGGGTCATATTGTGAGCTTTTAATGGGATTACACTCAGGAAAGCAGCTGCTTTAAGGTAACAAAATACAGAATTACCACAGCAGACCATTGTTCTGTGCCAGGATGGTCTGCATACAGAAACAGAACCTTGCAGTGGTTGCCTTTGCACATGTGTATTCTAAAAATCACCTGTCTTGTTGAGAGAGTGATTTAAGGGTTCCTTGTTGAATATTCAGCATCATGAGCACAGGCATAGCTAAAACAACTGGCAGGCTAATGGTTTTCTTCAAAACATATGACCCAGATGTGATACACAGCTTTGCTCCAAAACATACTTAATTATATACTCCAATGTTTCCCTGTTTTGAGGCAAGATAATTTGAAAGTTGTTTCAGTTCCCTGTTCTTAATATGTATTTTCATTGTCATGTGACATGCATTAAAGTATTGTTTCCTTGATCTTCACTGTGTAATTGTGACCTCTTCCATGTTGCCATGTCTCATCTCCTTCAAACATAGGTCTGAAAAGAGGGCAACTGGAGCTCAGACATTTACAGTAGCAGGGAGCTGACACCACTGTGGTCACTTAAGGTCACAAAATTTGTTAATTTTACTCAGCATACCTCATTAGAAAAAAAAAAAAGACTGGACTTTAGAAAGTAGTCTGAACATCTCTTGCATTTAACTCCGTGGGAGAGTAGTCTGGGCAGGTCATTGCTGCTTAGAAATACTTACAGCACATGAACACAACCCCTTTACACAAATGGTGTGTCTAAGTGAAAGTGGAATGGAAGTTTTCAAAGCTAACTTGTCCAAGTATTTTTAAAGTATTTTCTCTTTATTCATTTTTTCTCAATTTTTCTTGCATTTTTTTCTTTCATGGTTTGCTGGCTGCAGAGAAGTATTGCATTCATAATTATGTGGAATATGATTTCATGTTATATAATTATATGTGATACATCAGTGTCTCTGAAACCGTTCCCTTTGAGAACAGTATTAATACTGATTATATTGTAGCAAGAGCCTATCTATTCTTATCTTTTTAGGGTAGAAAGAAGCCCTCTGCAAATTTTTTCAGAGTTACGCGTGCATTTTTCAAAAGGGTATTATTGCATACATGTCTGAATAAATAACATCAGGTTTACAGAATAACATTTGGTTCTAGGATGAGATAGATTCCTTAGTGATTGAGTACTGATTTGTACTGTTCAGCTCTATTGTGTAATACCAGCATCATGTTTTTCCTTTATTCCCTGTTTAAGGACTATGGCATGGTTTGGGGGTTGTATTACCTGCAGTAGATTACCCTTAGCTGCACTTTTCACTCAGTTTTGCTCTTCAGACCAAATGTACCCTTAGGGTGGTGAAGGTGTGCTCCCTGTATGTATCCATTGATTGTGCCAGTGCTGTTGCCTGTGCAGTGATGTGGAGCACAGTAGAGTAACACCCACAGGAACCCTGGGACCAGATTGAGCTAATCTCAACTGTGTTCTGCCCAGATGATGCACCCAGTTTCTCAATCAGACAAGCTGTCAGAGGAGGAGTGGCCTGCCAGTGTAAACTGGCTCTGCTGGCTTCTGTCTGAGCTGGTGATTTTCTGAGAGGTTGCTGTCAAAAATAGGGATCCCATTTCTACAGCTGAAAAGAAATAGAATTTGTTATTGGATGTTCCTTTTGCCAGATGCACCAGAGAGATGTAGGCCTGATATGGAGGCTGAAATGCTCCTTTTGTCAGAGCTTGACTTCCACAACAAGTAGCGAAGTGTTTGCTTGGCATGCCATGGGAATTGTGATTGGCCTGGAGATGTGATGTTTGGATTAAATAGTCATTTCCTCTATTGTTTAGTAACTGATTTCAGCAGTCATGTCATGAAGTGTCTAGTCTGGCATGATATGAAGGAAGACTATCTTCCCCTCAATATTTGGACTTGAATTAGCTAGAAATAAAATTCAGACAGCTTAACATTCATGATCAAATGAAATCTACACTGAAGTTCTCTCTGAGAAGTTCCAGGGTGGGTTTTTTTGCAGTAATGCTTTCTTGTAGAATGTTATTAGCGACCCATAGATATTTTCAGGGAAATTGTAATTGAGAGAAAAGTAAAATAGCTGTCCTGTCTTCCAGATGCATATAGTCTCTTGACTTGCCTCAAATTTAAAACAAATATAGTTTTAATATTCTCTTTATATTTTTTTTAAGCAAAGATTTTTCAAATTCAGTATTTCATTTAGCCTAACTTAAAAGCAGTTCCCCTCAGCACATTGTTTAAAAAACAAGTAATCCAAATACCAACACATGAGGGAACTCTGTGTTTGCTCTGTGCTCGCAGATGTGGAGATCCAGTGATTGCACAAGCTCCCTGTCCCCTGGGAGATGAGAGTTTTGTTGCAGTATGGGGCCAGAGGAATGGTGATCCCATGGAATTTCCTTGAGGAAGTGGGGGCGAGGGAGGAGAAGAGAGTGGAAGGAATGTTTCAGCTGCAGCTGCTTGTAAAAGAAGCACTAGGAAAACAGATTGGTAAAAGTTACCACCATCAAAGATCTCTTCTTGGAAAACAAAAAGCTGATTTGGTAGTGCAAGGCCGGTTATTTGTTGTACAGAGGTGGAGCCACAGAGCTGCAGGAAAGAAATGTCCAGTGGCAGCTGTTGGAGTGCCTTTGATCAGGGTCCCAGTCCCCAGCTCCCCAATGGCAGGGACCTGATGCAGATGGGAAGTGATTGCAGCAGTTATTCATTGGAATAACCAGTAGTTCAAGAACATTTTGAAGGGGATAGTTTAATTCCAGTGGACTTCTAAAAGTGTTAACAAGTACTAATCAAGCTTTTTAGTGGGTTTCATGATGCCAAAAACTGCCCCTGCTGTCAGAGACCTCTTAGGCAGGCATCTCAGTCAGAAACCAGTCCAGAATTGAGTCAGCTTAGAGCCCAAGTTGGTTTTGGCCTCAGCATGCTTACATCAAGCTCATCCTTTCCTTCAGGAAACCATTCAACGTAGAAATCAGGATCAGTATTTGCAAGGAGATTCTTATATCAAATGTCCAGTATCTCATGTGGTTTCACATAATTTGTAAATATCTTGTGAAGTCTTAACTTTGTTTGCTAAAGGTTCATTCAGCTTAGCTCTGATTTCAATAATGCTAACTCCTTGAAATTAAAAAAATGAGCCATTGTGCTGGTTTGAAAGCA
>VXBU01011944.1:0-12534 GCA_013400315.1 Bombycilla garrulus | reverse complement strand
TATTACATATATTTTTATATTACCCATTTATAAAATTAGCTTACAAGTTCTACTATTTAAACAGATCCACCAGCATAGAAACTTTCATAAAAAGCTCTCATCTGTCTCACAAAATGGCTAGGAAATCCTGGATATTTGCAATGAAGTTTCTTACAGCAAAGAAAACTTACAAGTCAATATTAGGAAAAAGCTGCCCCAAATCCTACCATAAGGTCCTACAGATCAATGGTAGGGAAGAAAAGTATTGAAACACCAGGAAGGTAACCTGTTGCAATGTTCCCAGTGTTTCTGCTTTTTGCATCTTCTCGTATGAAGTATAAAATCGATTTTCATACCAAAGACACAAGGAAGAGAAGAAGGAAGGATAAGGATATCCTATAAACAGTACACATGAAGACCTATACGCTTTTTGTTCCTTTCAGAGAGTTTCTTTGTCAATTTACAGTGGAAGAAATGTGTGGGGGGAATTACATCACATTGAACAAAAAATTCTGTCAGTGACAGCAGACAAGAGACAGGATAAAACATACAGATGTTTGTGCTATAAGTGACTTGATTGAAAGAAGACATGAAGTTACATAAGGTAATTGGATGTTAGAAAAGCACTTGTGCACGTTCAGTGTCTGCCAGTTACATTACAACAATAATTACTCCTAGACCTATGATGCCTGATTACAACCTTTGCTTTAGTCTTTGTGTAAAAACACTCAAAAATATATAAGCAATACAAGTGTAAATATTTATAATATGTAACCACATTATATATATATATAAAATCATTTAGTGTGCCTATACTTTGATTGTGACATAAGCATGTCCTCATTAAGCAAGTTATAGACTTGTTTTTCCTTCCATATACCAGACTCTTTGTCTAACTTTAAATCCGAGTTTAAAAACTGTAAACATGTAGCTTAACTATTCACCAAAGTAATCATACCGAAACAATAGAGCCTGATATGAGTGTGGGCATATCAGATAAATCTTAGTGGCTCCATGTCAATTTTTTCAACCTTAGGCTTTGTATCATGGGAAAATTCAACTGCACAAATGAACCCCCACAAACAAAGAAACAAACAAACAACTCTCATTTTAAACCAAACCAACAAACCAATTAACTGAAAAAAACCCTAAGGAAAAAAAAAATGTTTTTAAGCATTTGGTGCACATGTATCTCAGTTTCTATGTTCTACTTTGAATCATTTAGAAAACAAAGTACTAATGTAGACCTCCTGCATGTACCTCTGTATAGTTTAAACAGGCACGTTTCCAAATCCTACGAACTGTACCAGTAATGTACGCAGCCTGAAAGCTCATTTTAAGAGGAAATATTTGGAGCAGTCTCTGATGATACATTCAGTCTGAAAGACACCTGATTAGTCATTATCAGGCTATAGAGTACTTAGATTTTTAATTTCATATATTTTAAAAATATTCCAAGTAGCCAACATTTTAATTAAACATTATGATTCATAGAATACATCAAGCATCTAAATACAGTAATTTCATGGTAGTAACCTTCTGAGAAAAGTATGTTAGTACAATAAATCTGTAACAATGTGTTATGAAAGTCCAATGGTTTCAGGTTATTTTGAAATTTAAATTGTCCGCAAATAGTAACACAGAATGCTATGAGAAATAGTTTCCGGTTATAGAGAGTAATTAGAACTGGAAGTCAAAGAAAAACTTATTTGAGTTATATCTATTGAAGGACTAATCTGAACCGTTGTGCGAGGAAAACATTTTTGATGTGATTTTTAACCTTGACGCAAGGTAAGGGAAGACATGGTGGGCTACTATATTGTGTCCTTAAAGTAGGATAGAACAACAGTACCTTTGAAGATTATTCATTCTTTTGTTTGATTTATTTTTTATCCTCTCAGTACTATAGGAGGTCTGCAGTATGATGATCTATCAAATCATAATTACAACATGAATCAGGATTTCTAAGTAACTGTATATGCCATCTGATTACTTGGTAAGCATTTTATTTATAGCATGCCATATTTTCATTACACTTAACGTAGTTAGAGCTAACCTTTTTGAAGAGAAACTAGTTTAGGTCTGTTAAATTCGTCATGATGGTTTACTTTTTTTCTCCCTCAGCTAGTGTACAGATCATCTGTGCCTCTGGTACTCTTAAATAGTCCCTTAGCATCTTGATTGATTTCTGAACATTTCTACTTTAACCTTCAGCCTTCTAGTAACATTTTCAGATCATTTAGTTCAAATTAGAGACATTCAGGTTTCCAAACCCAATTCTTGAAAATCGAGTGCAAAACAGCATCTCTAAATAAATTTCATCTAGTTGTTAGTTATTTCATGAAGCTTTGAGGCAGCTTATAACACAGAGCTTTCTGAATAGACCCAGTGCCTGCCAAAGTAGACTCACATGCAGATTAACATGGTCACCAGGGTTTTGATACTGAAATTTCAGTGAGACCAAGTAGTAACTTTTTCTCTTGTTGTTTTTCATTTGTGTTTTTTTTTGTTTAGTTGGTTTCTATGTTTACTTTATTGATTTGAGTGGGAAACAACTTTGTAGAAAGAACTGTCTTTAATTATTTTCTTTTTATGAGTTAAAGTAGTTTATCTCATTTCTAGGTGAAGGAAAAGTATATCACCCCAGGGATCCTCAACATACTTTATACACAAGGAAAAGGAAAAAAAAAACAAACTATGGTAAAGCTTTTCCTTTCACTCCCCCCTTTGTTTCCTTGTAGAAGAGCAAATCTGCATTATTATGAAAGACAGAATGGGATTGAATACACTGCCTAGTCAGTAAATCTGAAGGCAGAATGTGTGCTTTCCCTTTCACAGCTATAAGCTATAAGGGTAGATATGTGCAAGAGCTCACAGTTGTGCTCACTTTTTAATGTCATAGAAAACCAGAAAAAGGTATATGAGAGACAGAGTATGATGACAGCATGTTTATATTAGCCTACCAGACATGCTTCAAGACATGCTGCGTTCCCTAATATCTTCTTGAAGCAAGATAGCTACATCAGAGGCAACTAACAAAAGGTGAAGTGCTGAAAACATGGATTTCAGCCTTTACAGGATGCTTCTATTAGAATTAATTTTATCATAATCATAACTGAACACTCTTCCTTAAATATTTGGTTTCAAATTTTACTGAAGTGTTTCTTCTTTCTGATAAATACATTTGGCACTTAGTTTTGTTGGATTTCATATAGTTTCCTTTGCCTGAAAAATTTTATTTCACAAAATCATAAGATCATTTATGTTGGAAAAGATCTCCATCAACACGTCCATCACCACCATGACAACTAGTCCATAGCACTAAGTGCAAAGGCATTTCTTGAACACCTCCAGGTCTGCTGACTCCTCCACCTCCTAGAGCAGCCAATTCCAGTGCTTGACAACCCCTTCCATGTCCTGGACAATATGTGCACTTTGCTTGGTTTAGTTTGAGGCCATGCCTCTTGTCCTGCCACTGGTTGCTGTGGAGAAGAGACTGATGCCCACCTGGCCACAGCTGCCTTTCAGAGATCTCGAGAGAGAGGTAAGATCACCCCTGAGCCTCCTTTTTTCCAGGCTAAGCAAACCCAGTTCTCTCAACTGCTGCTTATAGGACTTGCTCTCACCTCATCATTGTTGTCATGAGGGGCCCAGAACTTGATGTGTGGCTTTGAGTTTTATCACCTGTGGCTATGAAAGCATGAACTAGATTAATTACACATCTGTGAATATTTAACTTTGCCTTGATGGGAAGACTAATTTAATTGTTATTGTGCATGGCACTATGTTATTAATAAGAAAAACAAAATTGCAATTTTAGAAATATTGCAGAAAATATTACTGTTAGTTATTTACCAGAGATTGTATAATTTTATTTCCTGAGTCACTTTGAAGTATGACCCAAATTAAAGATATTAAGTCTTTGTAGAGCAGGCAGAAAGAAAAATCTTTGTATAAGACTATGAAACATTTAACTTTCTCCTGGGAAAAGTGTTATTTTCCTGTTACTGAAGTGTCCAATATCATAATTGAGAGTGATAATATCAGTGTAATGAATTTATTTGTACAGACTTTTCCTGCTAAAGATAAATGGACAATCAGTATATAGTGGATTTTTATTTTACTGTGACATCATATAAAAACTGACTATTTTTCTGGTTCTATGTTGGCACATTTCAGTTAATGTTTTTATGGCTGTAAAACCTTCTGCTCCCTCAACAAAGCTTGAAATAGAGAGAGCAAATAATATCCACAGATATTAAGTTGTCACAGTAAAGAGTAGAAGTCTACAGCTACTGGGGATAGACAATTATTTAGAATTGTGTAGACAAAATATTAGCAATTTTCCGAGGGTCATGTCCAAGACAGAGTGGGAGAGGTATGTCCTATGCAATGACCCAAAGAACCCTTGCATCCATCCAATAGCTTCAATCCTCTCTGTATCGGGAAGATCTGTGAATCTTCTCATTTTCTCCCACACATGGATTTCTTCCATCCCCAGGATTCATCTCAGGATCAACTGTAAAACTGGCAACCCCCAAACTGTACCAGTTTCAATAAAGCTTCCAGGGAAGTCAATTTAACACCAATAGCCAAATGTGGAATGTCTTAACAAAGCAGAAGGAAGTATGATTGTATTAAATGCTCCTCTGTTTGAAAAACAGAAGGACAACATGACTCATCACTGTACAAGTGGATTGAAAAGTAGAACCATGCTAAGAAAAAAATTCTGAAGGCAAAATATGTTTTTTCAGTGGGATTTTATATAAACATACTTTTAAGTATAAATATGCATACATTACTTAGACTACCTAAAGTTCTATGTAATATATAGTATTCTATAATATTCACCAACAGGCAGAAGGAGATGATCTTGGAGGGGTGTGTGGGGGAAGCCGAGGAAACAGAAATAATTTTTATGCTTCTGGCCATGGGCAAATCCTCTCCTGACCTATCTCACCTTCCTAGATGACCTTATACAATAAGTATGAGGCTTTAGATCTTGAGGACCAGGCATGAGATAAGGTGTACAAAGGTACATATAGGTTGGAGGAATTGCTTAGAGTCTAACACCCCACAGTCACAACCACCACAGTTTAGAGAAGAAATAAGGGTAGTTGTCATCAGTGACTCCTTTCCGATGGGAATAGAGGGTCCTATACGCTGACTCCACACAACCTATAGGAAGGCCTGCTGCCTGGACAGGACGGAAGTAAGAGACCCTCTCCATCACATTTGAAAAGTTATGGAGGTCAGGAAAAATAATCCCTGATGAGTTGAAAAAGGGAAACATCACTCCTATTTTTAGTAAAGGGGACAAAGTAATACATGGGGAACTACAGGCCTCTCACCTCTATGCCTTGAGAAGATTATGGAGCAGATTCTCACAAAAACAATGTTAAGGCACACACAAGTCAAGGAGGTGATATAAGACAGCTATCATGCCTTTACAAAGGGCAAATTGTGCCTGACCTGTCTTGTGTCCTGCTATGATGGAATGACTGCAACAGTCAACAAAGACCAATCGATGTTATCTACATCATACCTAGACTTCTATCAGGCATTTGACGTGGTCCCACAAGACATCCTTATCTTCAAACTGCAGAAACATAGATTTGAAGGGTTGACTACTTGATGGATAAGGAATTGGCTGGATGAGCTTTTAGGGCTTTAGAGGCTAGGAAAGGAAGAAAGAAAAAAAATGACAGCAAAAAAAAAATGTGGCATCTCACAGTGGTAAAATAAATTTGATGTTAGCAGTCTTATTTGGAGAGTTCATGATGTATCCAAAGGTGATGAAAAGGGCAACACAGCTAGGAAAGGGCCTGGAGCACAAGTCTTATGAGGGGCAACTGAAGAAACTGTAGTTGTTAAGCCCAGAGAAAAAGAGGATAAGGAAACATCTTATTGTGCTCTACAGTTATCTGAAAGGAGGTTTTCACAAGGTGGAGGGNGTCAGGAAAAATAATCCCTGATGAGTTGAAAAAGGGAAACATCACTCCTATTTTTAGTAAAGGGGACAAAGTAATACATGGGGAACTACAGGCCTCTCACCTCTATGCCTTGAGAAGATTATGGAGCAGATTCTCACAAAAACAATGTTAAGGCACACACAAGTCAAGGAGGTGATATAAGACAGCTATCATGCCTTTACAAAGGGCAAATTGTGCCTGACCTGTCTTGTGTCCTGCTATGATGGAATGACTGCAACAGTCAACAAAGACCAATCGATGTTATCTACATCATACCTAGACTTCTATCAGGCATTTGACGTGGTCCCACAAGACATCCTTATCTTCAAACTGCAGAAACATAGATTTGAAGGGTTGACTACTTGATGGATAAGGAATTGGCTGGATGAGCTTTTAGGGCTTTAGAGGCTAGGAAAGGAAGAAAGAAAAAAAATGACAGCAAAAAAAAAATGTGGCATCTCACAGTGGTAAAATAAATTTGATGTTAGCAGTCTTA
The DNA here is from genome assembly GCA_013400315.1 of Bombycilla garrulus. Taxonomy (NCBI): domain Eukaryota; kingdom Metazoa; phylum Chordata; class Aves; order Passeriformes; family Bombycillidae; genus Bombycilla; species Bombycilla garrulus. The sequence goes on along the minus strand of VXBU01011944.1, from coordinate 6,087 downwards.
TTTGGAGAGTTCATGATGTATCCAAAGGTGATGAAAAGGGCAACACAGCTAGGAAAGGGCCTGGAGCACAAGTCTTATGAGGGGCAACTGAAGAAACTGTAGTTGTTAAGCCCAGAGAAAAAGAGGATAAGGAAACATCTTATTGTGCTCTACAGTTATCTGAAAGGAGGTTTTCACAAGGTGGAGGGTTGATATCTTCTTCCACATAACATGATAGGACAAGAGAAAGTTATCTCAAATTGAAAGGCCTTTTCCATTTCTCTCCCCATCTTTTTAAACTGCTCTTAAAAGAAGAATATAAATTGGAGGAGTGTGTTTGTAATCCTGATGTTTTTAAAAAGCAACCATGGACTTTTACTCAAATTGTCTTTCATCATCTAAAGATACATCACTAAAAGTGATGTGTCCATTACTCTCAAAGAAACAACTGCTAACCTGTTGAAAATTTAGCATAGATTGGTTATGCTTAGTGACTTTCCTTTCATTCATATGTATAAATATATTGGACAAATTCTGCATATTTCAAAGTTTTCCTTCAAAAGAAGGCAAGTGGTATTCTTTCAGTCCCTTTTTCTTTCTTTTCATTATTAGTTAACCTATTTGATGTAGTTTATTAACAGGTTCTGATTCTTCTATGGCAAGGAGTCTCTTTGTAGCAAGCGCCATACACTAGAAGACAATCTTTCCAGAAGATCTCATTACTTCCACAGAATGTTCAACACTGAACTCTACACTTACATAAATGATCTTCTTTTTCAGTCCAGTCAAAAGTGAAGCAGAAAAGACTAATCTCAAGGCTACTAAACATTTATTCTATGTAAACAATAACCTCCTTGAAATCAGTCAATTTATTTATTAGGTAATTATCTTCCTTTGCTGCAGAAGGGTTCTCAGCCATCTCTGATGAGCTAATCTATGACTATTATGAATGAATTCTCTAACATCAAAGACACAGAATTACAAAAATACTTTTAAAATCCCCTAAATTCCTGAAAAGACATATTGTCAACATGTTTATGTAGCACACAAAATCACCATTTCATTGGGTGTACTTTATAACTTTACATAAGAGGAATGGAATTGTGTCATAAGGAGATCATTTACTGTTAACTAATGGTAAAGATATACCAAAAATTACTGTCAAATTCATTTGGTTTTTAGAATACAAAACATAACAAATAGAGCATCATCTTTCATCTAGGTCAACGTAGCTTGCCATGTGTTGTAATGAAAATGATTTTATTTAAGACTTTGGGTCAGAAAAAAACTGCCAGTTCTGGTTTCTTCTCAGGAGTATTTCTTTCTGAAGTTCTTGGATTTTTTATCTCTAAAATCTCCATGATTTTCTTCTCAGATCATAATTTAAATCACTTCAGATCATAAATTATTCCACTACAGAGAGGCATCCTTCACAAAGAATGAGTCCTATCCATTTTAAGCCCCTGTGGTGTCTTGAAAATCTATTAACTTCCAAAAGATAGAGGACTTCTTAGGGTAGGCAGTTGATAATCAGGAAAGGAGTCAGTCACTTTAAAGAGGTTAAATTAATCCCACCTTTCTACTTCTTCAGATAAAATCTTTTGGATTAACTTTGCCCCAAACACACAAAATTGCTTAAAAAAATTCCATTTGGACTCTCATGACTATAATAAGTCATTGTAAGAACTGAAATAGCACAGTTGCCTGTCTCAAATGCTTTTAAAGCCACAGAAGGACTTTGCCATGAAATAAGCACAGAAAGAAGTGAAAGGATGGTGCTAACTCCAGGCCTGTCAGAGGTGAGACCTGGTTAATAAACCCTGGGCAAGGTATCCAGACAAAAATTGCCGCTGTGGCAAACTGTGGAAAGAAGAAACTACTCGTTGGCATATCACTGATCAAACAAAGATCACCCCAGGTTAGGGTGGAAATGCCATCTGTGAGCACCAATGACCACCAGGGCTCCCCTGAATATACTTCCATGTGTACCTGGAACTTCTACTATAAGTTAAACCACAGTGATGAGAACTTGAGAGAAGATAGAAGCAGTATTATTGTCCAGATGTTATCTCAGACCTAGGAGAAGAGCAATGCTGTGGTAGAGGAATATGTCACTGGTAATAGAGACAAAAAAATACAGAATTTACAGGCCCCAAGGAAAGACAGTCCATAAATTGTGTTGAAGTCAGCTCTGACTGGGAAATTCCAGCAGGGGGAGGTTGTGGCCCACCAACCCAAGAAACTCATTAACTCAATAGAAGACTGAGCATAGGACTAACTAGCATAAGAAACAAGGGAGTCATTTGTGTAGAATACTACAACTGTGTAGCCAGTGAGCATTCATACTTTTGTTCTCTTAAGATGTATGAATAGTGAACAGTTTTGAACAACCTGTAGACCCCCATTTGTGAAAAGCCCAGGGTGAAGAAAGACCAACTGGACATCACTGATTCCATGAGTGGTGACTATCTTCTTCTTGATCTCTCTCTCTCTCCCTCTCTCTCTCTCTCTCTCTCTCTGTCTCTCCTCTCTCCTGTCTTTTCTATTTCTTTCTATTTCTCCACATCACATTAATTGTTAAATGAAATCTGTACTTCTGACTTCAGCATATGGTCTCATTTGCATCCTAATTCCGTCAGAGGCGTCTCTCACTAATTGGATCTTAACACTCACCTTATAAGTTTTATATTTAGCACATCAAAATTTTCACATATTCACTGCTGGCCTTTCTTAGGATTAATGCTGTAAACACAAGGTCAAAACTGTCATCTCCAGAGACTGTGCGAGCACTGTAACTGTATCTGTCTCAAACAGCATGCTGGTTCAAAATAGCATGCTGGTTCTAACCAGCAATAATACCTAAAAAACTTATGTTACACGAACTTTCTATTTGTCCAGGAGTACCAGACTGTGCTTGAATGCAGGTGAACACAAGCCCAAAGACAATAGAATTATGCAGAAAATCTTCTGTCACCTGTGCTTTTGACAAGAAAAAATTTGAGTGTAGAAGTTTTCTAAATTTCTGTTGGACATCTTTCAAAAAATGATCAGAATCACAGCTGAGGAAGCAATAGTCAAACTGGATTTGTTTATCAAAACAGAAAATGCACAGATGGTAAATCATACCCTAAAATATTTGTTACCTGCTTTACACTGGCAGATTTCAAACTAACAGAAGGAGCTAAAAGGAAAAATCTAGGACGTTGTTAAATTTGGTGAACTGAAATCAAGAAAAAACAAAGAACAAGCCAAAAAAAAGAAGCAAGAGTTAAAGAGTAAAGGGAAGCACAGTATACTATTGCCTTAGGGACAATTGCCTTTTTATAAGAGTTCATTTGCTTTCCTAACATACAAATTAGACCTGTGGTGTAGTTTTGAGTGTAATGTCCTTGAGACCCTTTATTTTTCTCTTTCTTGATAAACCATAACCATGAACAAAGATAACAAGATCCTACTTAAAAGCATGCAAAGTCTAGGTTTCATTCTGGGATGCTGCTGAATGGCTTTTGTATAATTTGATTTTATTGAGGGGTCTCCCAAAATATGAGATGTTCTGGGAAAAAGTGCAGTCAGTGGAAGAGCAGAAAAACCACTGTGGAAGCAAAATGTGTTTGTTTCAGTTTCAGAAGCATTCCACAGAGAAAACATCCAAGCCATCATTACATCCTACCAGTTTATTCTGCAATAGTTACTTTCTCTATACAGGATAACTGCAGTAAGGTTTAACTGATGTTGGAAGAAGGAAGAAGGAAAAAAAAATCTCATATTCTCACTTATAAAGCAGATACATATAACCTTATAAGTCTGTAAATAATAAGAGTGTATGTAACATGCTTACTGTTACTTCTTAGACTACCAGAAAAGCCACTATGCTTTAAAATACTGCAATATTATGGGAAACAAACATTATAGCTAGAAACAAAACAAAAATGGCACATCCCAATTTGACTTGTAATCTACAAATTTCTTTTATTTTGTTTGCAGTCTGGAGTCAAATGAGAAATTAATCAATGCCAGACAGAGGTAAATGTATTCTATACATAATATTCTTTCTCTCAGATAAGTTATTTCTAATATTCACTTCTATGTATTAATTGATTATAATCAGAGAAAATGTACTAGGAATTTCATTAATTCCATTTTCACACACATTGACTTTTGGGCAGGTCATTAGATTTAATTAAACTTTTTCCATCTAATATTGCTATGTAGAACAGGTTCTACAGTTCAGAGCATATTAAAAGAAAATACCAGATTCGGCTGCGTACATCTTTCGTGAGTCTCTGGTTGATAATCATACAAGATTGTTTTCATGGCAACATGTTGGATTTTTAATTAACATTGTAAATCTGATTACTTGCTGACCTCCAAACCAGTCAACCATTTGCTAACTTATAATACAATTTAAAGATGGACTCATATGCATGAAAATTGCAGGTGTTTCTGGTGAGATTTTAAACTGTAAATGAAGGTCTGATGAGAATGTTAATTTTCAGATTTAAAAATTAGTAGTAAGATTATGAATATCAGATCATGTATTGTTCTGAAATCACAAGTATTTATCTTTATCTCAAATAATCTTCCACCGTAACTTTTTGCCTCACCTTTGAGTCTCTACATGTGAAGAGAAAAATTCCTTTTCAGGTGTGGTTTGTCATTTTTTTTAAAGTGAAGGGGTTAATATAGGAGTAACTGCATAGGAAATGTGACTACCAATTGATAGACTTTTCTACAGTCAGATAAGATTTGTGTGTTCAAGCAACATGACCTGAGTAAACAGTAACTTAGTAACAGAGTGAGGAGTTTCCTAAGACCTGTTTTTTGCTTGCTGCAGACAAACCATCAGAATTAGTACTACTTGCTTTGCTGAACACTAATGGATGCATAGATGGAAAGATACAAATCTGTGAGGAAAATAGGATTTGCAAACCACAGTATTTAAGAAGTGGAACTGTTATAGTATTAGTACAAGTATTCAAGTGAAAAGAATTTCTGTGGTTTTGTTAGTGGCCCAGAGTTCCGCTAGTAGTAATCGTGCTATTGGCTTGATTTAACAGGTAACACCATATGAAATTTACTTTTTGTACCCATGTGGTTATCATTCTAATTCTTTCATGAAAGAGGTAATCTGGAATTTCTCTCATGTTGCCATGCATTCTCCCTTTTCAATTCTGATTTGTAGCTATTCAAGACCTTTTAAACCTAACTTTTTTATGACAATGGTGTTAGATTTTTTTTTTATTTTCTTTAGTGGGATGTTTCATATAGAAATATATCTCTAAGTACAATCATGCAATCATTGAGTTTAGAAGATACCTCTGGAAACAACCAAATTTTGTGTTGGTCAATCAAACATCTGCCAGCTTCTCAGGCTGCTCTCCAGCCTATCTATCTAGGGCATCCCTTAAAAAATATTGGTTGCAGTATGTGCTCCAGAGACATACCACTACTGACTGGTCTTCAGCTGGACTTTTCTGCTCATGATCACAGTCCTTTGAGCCTGGCAACTAGAAATTTTTGATCTATCACACTGTTCTTTATCTAAACTATCCTTTATTTATGGGGATCATGTGGGACACAGTCAAATGTCTTTCTAATGAGAAGATAAACAGCAATTACAGCTCTCCTGTCATCCCCTAAGTTAATCATGTAATTATAAAGGTCTAGCAGTTTGGTCAAGCGTGAATTCTCATAGATTTTGAAGTCTATGCTGACTATTCCAAATCACCATCTATTCCTTAATTATATTTGGAAATGTTTTTTTCCTAGAATAAGATGCTCCATCAGCTCCTCATAACTAAAGTGAGGCTTACTGGCCTGTGGTTCTTTGGAGTCTCCTTGTTGTTCTTCTCAAAGACAGCAGTGACACTTATTCTTTTCCAGTCCTTAGAGACCTCCCCTACCACCATTACCTTTCAATTATAATTGAGAGGTGCCTCAGCAAGGACATGGGACAGTGTCTTGGTTTGGGCAGATTTGGGAAACAACTTTTAAAGGAGTTCCTTCAGGGAAAAAAAAAAAAAAACAAAAAANNNNAAAAAAAAACAAATTCAAATGGCCTCTCCCCTAATTGATTTGGGAAAAGTTTTTTCAGAGAGAAGTGGAAAA
>VXBU01011943.1:3395-38412 GCA_013400315.1 Bombycilla garrulus | reverse complement strand
AAAATAACCAAACAATAACAAAAAAGCCCCCAGTACCCAAAATTTCAGGTACTTTGCTGCTGTCAAAATGAACCTTTAGATATAGGAAAAGAAAAAAAGACCACAAACCCAAAACTACTTATTTGTGGAAAGGAGCTCTTTCTGAAAACATTTCAACCTTTAAGCTGTAATACTGTCCTTCTTCTCAGCATTCCTAACCAGAACTTTCTGGTTCTGGACTTTTTTAATGCCTTTTTTTTTTTTTTTTTTATGTTNATTAGTTAAGAGAAAGCAATGGAAGGTCCTCAGTAGGAAAATCGGAAGAACTGGGAGAGCAGTTCTGCTTATAAATAATTACACTACTTCTTATAGGGGAAAATTGCTACATTTAACACATACAGGTAAATTAGTTTAACAGTACCTAACACTAATAATAACCTTCACAAAGGAAAAAGCTCCTTTCCAGCAAGTCCCTCTCCTTGCAGAAACACTTCTGCTTGATAACCCTTCAGGAAAGGAGAATGCCAAGTTACACTGAGATAAAGTATTAAAAATATATGGCTGTGTATGGCTGTGCAGGATGCAAGGTTATCTTTGCAAGCTTAAAGTGAAATACACACACCATAAGGCAGTGGAGTGCACCATTAACATGCTTGAAACGAAAGAAAATAAGGATCAGCCATTATTCATTCTCTCTGCCACCAAGTTTGTCTAAAAAGGACAATCAAATTAAAGCCCTCTCTGGTAGGTTATCCAGTGGTGTGTGTCCTACATAGTCATTCATCATGAGGCTGAACAATAAAGTGACAGTGCTCTTTACATGCCTTAAAGATCCTTAAAGACCCCTGCATTTAAGTGCTGAAATTCCAAGCAGATGGAATGCAGCATCAGGGAACCCCATTTTCTTCCATGGGTGCTTCCCATACCTCTAACTCAATTTCCATTTTTTTAATCTGAGGTAAAATTTGCTCTTGGTGATCTTCTCAGTTCCTTCACAACATAGTAAGATTAGCACTCTGAAGTGGATGGAAGAGGAGCAAAAACAGCAGCAGTAAACATCTGCAAAATACAGGCCACCTGAAAAAGTCCTGTTCTACACTCTTAAGTGGAACCAATTCAATTTGATTGTCCACAACACCTAAAATGGAGTTAAGCCTCCTGCTTTTCAGTAGTTTAAATGCTGCAGGGTTCTTGTCAGTCTCTAGTCAATTTAATGAAAATGAATAGCAATCATATGCTGCTGTATTCAGCTTTATTAAAAGCAGTGTCCATCAATTTTATCACAGTTCAGTGCTTAGGAAAAATATTCAAAATTTACTACACAAAAATGATTTCATATGCCAGACCCCACTGAGGAGCACCAAACTTCCAGCCTGTGGAGCAAGGGTCGATCTATTTGTCAGTCATGAGGCTTGCACTGACCTCACAACAATAACAAGCTATTACTCAGCTGAGCAATGTCATTGTTATTGCTCAGCACTTGAGCCATTGTCATCTAATGAACAATAATTACTTCTACTGGGACAGAAAACACACTTCTCCGAAGAGTCTTTTAACGCCTCACTTTGCTGCTCAACTAATTTTTTCGTCCCATTAGATGTAACTGTCATTTCAGGTAAAGTCTGTGTAAGTCTGGTATGATGGAAAGTTCATCAGCTGTGGCTTTTAGAGGCTGAAGCAGCCTAACTGAGATATAGGTTTAGGATCTGGCAAAAGTCACCAGACCAACAGCTTTATAAACAATTTAGCTAACCTCAAATGTATAACAAAAAATACAAATCAGTAGCACAATTATCTGGCTGAAAAAAATTGAATCCAATGACTTACTAACACTGGGAGTGCAAAGACTTACACAGTTATGTTTATTAGGAAGTAGAACACTGCTTCTACGGGTCAGCAACTCTGACTAGCTGACAGGCTCAGAGAATTCCTAATGAATCAGACAGTTGTAGAAGCACTATCTAGATTTGTTAACCAGTCACCGCATCTCACCTCTGCACTGCCAAATGAAGATTTCCCACATAAACCACAGTATCTTAAAGCAACATCTAAAAATAGCTGATTAGTGCAAATGTTAATCAAACAGTGAGAGCACATACGTTTATAAAAGCTGACACCAGAATTTCTCAGGGTTCTTACTGGTTTTTAGGAGGAGGAAGTCTCTTTGAGGTGATAACACAAAATGCCTCCCCGAGGCATGTTTAGAGGATGCAAGGCACCATGAGGCAGGAACATGTTTTTTCTCTGATGTATGCCCCATGAACCTTACAGCATCCACAGATGTTAATACCAGACAGAAATCCTCAACTGACTCATAAATAAGAGTCAACTCAAAAGACTCTTAGTCATGCTGAGCTGCAACTACCCTATGAGCAATCTCACTTTATTCAACAGAAGTGTTCTCAAATGAAGACATTGCTCAGTCTGATCAAAAGCACCAAAACTTGGCCCATGTGTGGCTTATAGCACACATTTCCTTTGCAAGAAAGTATTTTCTGAAATGCCAACATATAGTGATGATCCCATTAATTAACATACTTGACACTTAAATTTTAATTAAGAGACTGACAAGAACTTGCAGAAGTGGCTTTGGGGATGCAGTGCCCCTTCAAATGGAGGCATTACAGCCCGTGTTTCAGCAAAATATGCCTCACAACACACAAAGTGTAATAAATTCAAGTACTGATTTCTTCAAACAGGTGATAAAACAAGTCTTTATAAACAAAGTTGGAGCTTAGCCTCAGTCTCGGAAGATCAGTTAAATTGGTAACAAAATACATAACAACAAACAAAAAACGACAGTAATTTTTTTACACCAGTTTGAGACATTTCACATATACCAAAGAGCTGTCAAGGGATGAAAACTGTTTCTTTGTCACTGGACCCACTGCATAGAGAGCTGTGGGTAAGGCTGAAGGGCAGGGCAGAAGCATGCTGTTCATGTTTCATTATTGAATATTCATGCATATAGGCAGCATAAGAAGAAAACCCATTGGGGCATTCACATCACACAGTAGGATTTCACAGAATGGGGAAAATCAAGGAAGGAGATACCTTCTGTGACTGTTATTCCTCCCCCTAACTCCCACCCCCTAGAAGTTATAACATGACTGCTGCAGGGTAGAACACATACAGTTTTTAGTATCTTGACCTCAAAACCACTTTGACAGTCCTGCTATGCCAGCTCAACTAGTCCCTTTTAGCCTCCGGCAGCTTTCTTTAAATTCTAACTTCAGGACAGGAAGGAAAGCTAGCAGCAAAATTATTTCAGGTGGCTGGATGAATGCACTTGAAGAAGTGGTTTTGCTGGTTTAAGGTCCCAAGGCACAGCAGGAGCTTCTCTAAAAATGCTGTATTCAGTTGGAATTGCCTCCTGGTTTTCTAGCACAGTGTGTCTTCAGCCCCTGGGACCTGACGTACAGTCCTCCAAGCTTAGTTATCCTCTACAAACTTGGGCAAAATCTTGGACAAAAGCAAAACCCTCATTAGTTCTCCAAAACAAGCACTGAGCTTTTCACAGCTTTTGTCTATTTTAATAATGGTAGAAGAAGATAAAGTGTACTAACTTCCAGGTCAGCAAAAGTCTCTGCGAGCTCCAGGCCAAGGACCTTGCAATTAATTCACCCTCCCTATCCATGAGCCATTTAAACTTCTTTTCATCACTGCTGCCAACAGCTTCTTTCCTTAAATCTCAGATCCCACTGAGCCACCATCTACTGAACCATTCGTCTCTTCTGAAAAATACACTTTCTAAAATCTTATAACCAAAGCACATACTAGCTAAAGAGGACTACTGAAGTAAGAAGGAAGGAAAAAAATCTCAAAAGGACACAAAGAATGTTTTTGATGCTATTCTATATTTTTTTATGCTAAAAACGTTTTGAGAAATTATTTAAATCCAACTTTGCAGGTCATTAGTTCATCGTCTTGCCCTCACCGCTTAATAATACATTAGAAATTTGCATATTTTTAAGACAGCATGTTTGCAATATAAACTCTTCAGTTTAAGAGCTTTCATAATCCTGTTTTTCTCACTTGAAAATACTCTGCTGCTGAAACACTCAAGAGCCAAGAACAGAACTGGCAGGCTGAAGTGCAAAGACTCCCTTGAACGTCTACCCTACTTCTTCAAGTCTTTCCCTTTCCTAAAATGAAACTAGGTCAGCAGTACAAGATGCCCCTTTCCTAAAGCACCATCTGACCAACCAACAAGGGTCTGGGCTACAGCACTCCTCTTTCACGAAGCCCTCACCAGGAAAAAGTCTTCCAGCTACCAACATTCTGTTTCTGCTGCTTCCTTCTCAGCTGCTGTTTAAACGTTACAGTTAGAAGTGTGTTTCTCATGATACTGTCAAGCTAATGGAGTTCACTTGGAAACACCAGTAACACTGGGCCAAGCCTGACTGTAAGGATGTTAAAATNCCCTCCTAAACCTCTCACTAACTAATACTTAAACACTCAATTTCCCCCCCAAATACCCAAAAATGGAAAATAAAGCTATTTAGGACACTAGTCCTTCTTTCAGTAGTGTAAAAATGTTAATTAGTTACCTCTCGGTTATCCTACCACACCTCTAAGAATAAACAATTGAGACATCCAGCACTGGACAGCACAAGGAAGTTGGTCTGTTGGTCAACACTGCCAATGCCCAAAGAACTTATGTTTGATCAAAGACAGGATAACAAAGAGAGCAAAAAATATTGTGGGAGAAGAAATGGGGAAGTCACTAGTGGAAGGCTTCTAAAATGCAGAATAGGTCCAGCTATGAAGAGCGCTGTAATATAAGCTGGACGTTAGCCTCCGAAGCAGTAAGAGTGTCCTCTCCGAATTCCATTATGTCAAAATGAGGCAGAACTTCCGCCCTGCTGGATGCAGTCACAGTGATCTTTCTTTGCATGCTCCCCTAAACAACACTCTCATTCCTGTCTTGTACACAGGGAACAAACACCTTTGTTTTAAGACTGATGGATCAACCCTCACATGTTCTGTAGACTGTAGAAGCCATTCTATAGACTGTAGAAGCAACACAATGTATCCTGAGTAGAAGCCTTGCCTGCTGGCACCTGTAGCACTTTCAGAAAGTGAAGATGTTTCAGGCACATTTTCTAGAAAAAAAGAACAGAAATTCTGCAGCCTAACCATAAGTTAACACACCAGTTTCCAGGTGTGGCATCAGCTCTACAGCTCACAGACAGCTGCAGTATCCGAGTTTTTCCTAAGACTGGTCAGCTAATGAAAGCAAATCCCTGCCACTTTTGCCATTATACTGTCTCACAGAGGTTAAACGTAACAATACCTGCAAACCCACTGGTGTGCAACAGTCATTTCTTCTTTCAGATTTGCTCCTACTTGTAGTGTTTGGAATATTTTCCCACTATATCTTCTTATCTTAGTAAGACAATGACTACAGATTCCCTTGTTTTTTTTTTCCATTGCTTCAAACACTGATTTGGGCTTACATAGGTATGAAGACCAACACAAAAGACACACACAAGCACAAAACTAGAATCACCTTTACAGGAAAAGAATAATAGTCCAGTTCCACCATCATGTCCTCAAATTCCAGTAGAAGGCACAAGCAACTCATTTAAAACATGACCAAAACAAAGCAAAAAAGTGAAAAAATGAACAGCCATCCACACAAATATGAAGACTAAATGAAAGTAAAAGAAAATACAATGGAACAGATTTTCTATATGCATGAATATTTTCACTTTTCCTTGTACTGGAGCATGCTGCATTACTATACGATCAGAAAGCTTGCAAGAAATCAAACTGTTACGTACTCAGCTGCTCTCCCCATCCGAAATAACTCCAGTTGCCTGCATGTAACACAAATGGCAGAAAAGAATAGGAATGGAAAAAGAAAGCTTAGAAAAAACAAACCACAAGCAAACTTTTTACGTACTTAAAATGCCTAATAGATTGTGAGCTTGAAAATGTAAGGGATTTTTTTCTTTATAAATACAGCATTACGTTTATGTTGGGGCTTACTCCTCATGTCCAGTTTGTTCATAAGACCTTCTGAAAACTAAGATCATTAGAAACTCTTGGAATTGATAAGCAGTCATGCATTTATTAACACAAGTAGACAAAATATTTAGAAGTCAACCGAGAAAGAGCAGTTAAACACTGTTATTCCCTAGTATACTCAAATGTCTCAGAAACCAGAGTCCTGTTTAGAACAGTATGTGATTCCAGGCTAAACTCTGCAAATAAAGTGGCAAAAGTCCCTTCACATTTCCATTTCTGCCCCCTTTCCAGAACAAAGTTAACCTAGTGGTGAGAGCATCACTTCAATAATAACAGCATGAAAAACATTGTTACATGTGTGCATGTAAACAATGCGAAGTGAAGAGTACTTTGTTAGGCAGATATACACAATGGTAAAAAAGCTTAAGGGCTCTCAGGACACTCTAAGACAAACACCCATGAAGTTAACTCTGCAACAGTAAGCAAACCTTCCCATGTTAAAATTGAAGGTGAAAACAAATTCATGCTAAAGCTGCACAGCAAGTTCGTAAGACACTGAAGTTTTTACTTTTCAATACCCATGTGGTCACCCCAAGGTCATACTCAGTACCATGGAAGCAACAAACCAATACATGCAGCCCTCACAGCACTTCAGAACCATGCACACAATTTGCAACTCCAAGAAATGCTTCAGAAGCAGCACTTCTAGAAGACAGTGCAAAAAAAACTTTAAAAGGTTACATTTAAGAGAGTGTTGATGTGTCAAGCGCGTCAGACAATAAACAAATTTATCCTATGTAGACAGAGAACAAGCAAGAGCTTTTTGTCCTGGCTACCATCTCTAGCTACCAGCCAGGCACACAGATGCATCAGAGCTACAACCAGATTGCTCCTTTCTTTTCAGAAATGAAAGGTCTACAAAGCAACAGAAGTCCCTCAGATACACATCAGTACTTCAAGGTCCCTGGATTAGGCTCTGCCAAACACACGTGTGGTGCTTTGCACAGGCACAGGCATTGCTCAGGTTCAAGTGGCACATTTATATCTGGTAGAATTTTTTAAGGTAGGCCATTACCTTCTGGTTCCTATAGCAGTAGTTAGAGGAAAAAAAAAGTAACACGTGTATGTTTACTTTGGTCATTAAAGGAAGCAGTTCTGACTAAGTGGAACAAATTGAATGACAATTTTTATGGTGCTGATTTAGAAAGAACCACTGGTATAATGTTGAACACATGCAGTTACCATAGAGTATAAAAGGTTTATTCCTCTCCTGTGTACAGAAGTTCTTGTTTGCTGAATTTAACAACAGAAGGAAACCAAAGTCCATCAAGTCAAGCACCAACAATCTACAGCCTGAGACAAGACAAATGCCACTCAGCAGCAAGAGTGACAATGTACCCATGCCAGGTGTGCTGGTGAGATGAAGATGTATCCAAACAGATCAGAGACCTGCCAGGATCCACCCAGTACTGCACGCATGACTCTGACCACAGGGCTATCACCTCAGGCTTATTTTTCACAACCAAAAAATCTAAATACCAAGTCTGACAGAGGTCTGACTGTTATTTCAGGGGGGAAGGAGAGAAAAACGCACAACCAAGATGGTAAAGAAAACAAAAGTAAGAGACATGGCAAATTAATGAAAATGGGAGACAACCAGGAAAAAGGGTATGGAAATCAGAGGCAGGGACAGCAGAGACAGTAGACAGGGACATAGGAAAAGGGACTGAGGAAAAAGAGTGAGATGTTGACAGAGCTTTGCACTGAGCTTTGATTTGCCGTAAGCAAGAGTTCCCATTAAAGACAATTTCTTACTAATGTAGAAGTTGAAAAACAGCTTACGTGTATCTCATTCCTGAAATTCTCAAGACACTATCACAAGTAATAGCAACCCCAGCACATCCTTCCACCAAAATGTCTGTATCTCAGGTGAACAGTAAGAGGCAAAGGAAGGAACATTCAAATTCACTGCAGTTTGTACTACTATCAAAGATCCAGAAAAACTCTGTAGTGACACAGCATTATTGCAGTCAGGCTACATGCTAGTGAAATGCATGTCATTATTCACAAATGAATGCACGTGTAAAACCCCAGAACAACTGGGGAAGAAACACCAGAAGATAACTGTAAATTTCCAAAGCTGGTAGGCAGATCAGAAAAACCACAGAGGAAATGGAGCTTATCTGTCCTCCAGGTTTTACAAAGATAAAAGTCCCAGACTGCCAGCCTCTGTGCAAACCACTGTACTCAATCTGCATGGACAGAATGAGTGACCTCTGAAACCAGCTGAGAATGTTCCTAACCACTATTTCCTTGACAGAAAAAGGCCTGATGGTTGGCACAACATTATTCATCATTTGAAACTGCAACAAGGAGAAAACCACCAAGACAATCCTCATGGATATAAGGTCTGTCCTTGGAGGAGAAGCATTACGACCTCCCACAGGTGAGGAAGTCATCAAACTGACAGTGATGACTTCGAGCCAGCTACTTACCTGTCCACCTCACTACTACCAAGTTCTTTATGAACAGCATGAAAATCCCACAGGCTTTCCATGCCCAAGGCAAATACCAGTCAATGCCAAGCAGGGCAGGGAAAGGAGAGGAGCAGCTGCCCTTAGACAGCAGCTCCTTACCCTGCACATTTTCTCACACTGAGAAGCTGGGTTTGGCTGACCAGGATATGCTACAGCTATAGACTGGGGAAATCAATGCTGCAGGAGCAAAGAGAAAGAGATGCAGTAACAGAGAGTAAGGGATTTTCAGCTAGAAGCTCAAAACTCCACTTTTGTTTGTTTTTACTAACACCCACTTCACTTTAGTGTCTAACATTTTGGAAAAAAAAAAAAAAGAATTTATTAAAGATTCAACACATATGCTGCTTCATTTAAGATTCAGGAGCTAACAGTATATATCTCAGTCCTTCAGCATAATCGCAGAAGACCTGGGCTGACAGTCTTGATATTTTGAAGGTTAATGAAAACAGAATTTCTTTTTAGCCTTTTCAAGTTATTTTTCTGCTTCTTAAAAGTAATATGCAGGACCATGATTTGTTAAGAAAAAATCCCTTCCAGATCATCTTTGGGAACAAATTTAAACCTGTACAAACTCAAACTAAAAACACCAAGAAGTCCAGACAGATACAAAGTGGAAACCTGTAATTCCAAAACCATACTCAACATACAGCAACAATGGAATACATGATACAGACAAGTCAGACTAGTCACTCCATGTGTTCTTAAATACCAACAGTGTGTGTCTTGGTTATCACATTATTTTGTATTTGCAAGTTTCAGTACTCAAAAAATGAGGTTTCATATAAACCTCCAATTAAGGACTAAGCAATGCCAGCAGCCTGGTGCCTTGGAAGCTAAAACATTTTTGTCATTAACACATTTTATAAAGCACATCTAAGTTCCCACTGTTAGCTGAATATAACATATGCTTGTTCTGTGCCTCAGTTATGCAACTATTCAAGGAGGAACTCCTCCTCCCCACTTCACACTGTCAAGCCTGGATCAGCAGGGACACTGTAAAAAAGCAGAATATTCCAAGTTTTTAATGCTATCTAATTTGACTGCCTGTGTGCCATTTTGTTTCATTTCTGTCTACAAGCCTCTGAGATTGGTTGGGACCTACTATCCCTGTCAGAACGTTATCATGTGCTGCTGACCACTGCTTATAGTCATGCTGGTGAATTATTTAATCCTCCTGTTATATCCCGTGCTTAGCACAAATGGAAATCATCTAAGTAAGTTTATAAAAGGAACCTAAACTCCAGATAGTAGATTTGGTTCTGATAAAGTACCATTTGCAGAATGCTCTGGTCAGTTCTTTTTTTCCATGTTTAAGAAATCTCTTTTTCCAATAGCTAATAATCTCAACACAGTATGAACAGATGTCAGATTCCATAAAAATCTAGGTTCTTCCAGTGTTCAATGTACTTCCCAAAACTAAACAGGTGGTATTTTAGTGGAATAAGCTTCTAAAATAGAAAACATACATTGAATAGCTTTTTAGAGGGAAGTCAAGCTTTCAGTAAGCACAATGCCAAAGATGGTTTCATAACAAGTACCACCATTTCCAGCTCAGTTTTGGAACATGCCAGAGCAGGGCTAAGGCCTCTGCATAGAAGGAGATAAGAAAGCACAAGAGGCAAATGAGCTAAAAGGATCTGACAGAGACAAGGACAGATACTGGAGTGTGACACCGGAGTGCTCTCTTTGCTCGCCAGTTCACCTATATTCAGCTTATGCTGAAATTTTTGAGCATTATATTTCACTAAATGAAATGGCCCTGCTAGCCACCTTTACTTTGGCTAAACAAAATCAGATTGAGATCTGAGAACTTAAGCAGGGCTTGGATCACTATCAAATCATCTTTACAGGTTAGAGCAGCTCATCAGTAAACACAGTAAAAAAGGCTCAGGCAGAGTGCCACCTAATTTTGTCTTCAATGGAAAGCTGCAACATTTCTACCACTGCACTGGTGCCTAACATGGCTGTCTTGTCTTACAAATTTCCAGGCAACCAAGTCACACAGACTATTTGGCTAAGAGATCTAAACACCGTTACAGACAACAGACTTATATACACCCTCCTGAAATACAATTTTGGACTATAGTTGATCACCTAACATGACATTTATGCATAATAGCAAAGAGGAACATAATGTTCTACAGCAGCAGAGATAAAAGATTTGGTGCCTTTTTGTCTTCTGATTTTTAATCTTGGACTTTAAGTACAAACCTCACTGCTGGAGGACAGATATTTATGGCTTATGCATAAACTTAGGGAATAATTTTTCTATCTGTTTTAAATCTTTAATTTTTAAAAAGTTTATATTTCACTGTTGTAAAAAAATTCAAATTTATTTGCTCCTATTGCTATGATATTAAATGATGACTAATAAAGTTTGAAGTCCTTAAAAAAACTGCACTAGAGAAAAAAAGCTTGCATGAAGAGCACTAGACAAATTATGAAAGCTAGAATGTTTAAATGAACATTTGCTTTGTCTGATCACTGCTCATAGAGACACTTGTCAGTACTGGCAGTCTTCAGCACTTCAGTAAGAACTTTACATTTGTGGTTTATTTAAAAGTAAAAGCTTTATTTCCTTGTCACCAACTTTCAGAAAGCAGCCCATACTCTAGGAAAATAACAACTAAAAAAGCATTTCAAGGATCAGCAGCAAAATCAAAGCCCTCAAGTTCTCTAGAGTTCAGCAGTACATCAAACTATGTTACTGTATAATCTCCTAATATAGCCAGTATTTTTATTTTTAAATTCCATATGCTAAGTACTCTTCCTTAGACATATCCAGTCCTGAAGTAGCAGCTTTTTCCTAAAATTGCAGGCAGATAATTTTTAGTAAAACCTTGAATCTGTGCTCCTTTCAGCAGATCTATCATGCCTTCAGCCAGCCCAGACAGTGAGTGCCACAAAGCCACAAGGAAATTAGTATCCCAGAGGGGATTTATCCTAAACAAAGAAAACAGGAGCTGCCAGTCACCCAGAAGCTGAAAGGCCAAGGATCTAGCTTTCCCAGCCCACCAGTAAACTACCATAAAAAAGCTTATACAATGGTTCCCTTTGTATGGACTAAAGCAGTTTTTCCTTTACCTAGCTGAAATAAATAAATAAATACAGCCATTAATGTGTGCTGTTTTCAATTACACTTACACTGAACAGTCTTTTGAGTTGTAACTGCACTGTAGCCAGAAGTTCTACTCTTACTAGATCTATACTATACAATGACTGTAGCACCATCTTCAGTGTCACCTGCCCTAAAGAAGGGTAAAATAATCATTGGCTTCTTCCTTACCCTTCCCAAACTGGTGTGGACTAAATATGCTGTAGGTTGCTGCTGACCTCTGTTGTTTAAGTGCAGAATCAGGCTGGTAACCACAAAAAAAACCAGCAAGAAACTTTATGTACAGCACACACCTTTACAACAAGGAGGGCAGGGTCACCTCCCAGCATTCTCAAGCCAACTGTGATGCCTGACCATCCACTATCACAGATCATGCACCTCTACAGCAATTCGGAGAGACATGTTCTGGCCTGTTTAAGTGTTTTGATGCTGCATGGCCTTGAGAGAGTGGTAGAGCACAACATTTTTTTAATATAATATTACCAAAGAAGAAAAGAAGCAAATTCTCTGCCATTTACTGCCACAGGGTCAGTTCAACCCACAGCACGGCTGGATACCCCAAACCCAGTGGCACAATAATGGCAGCAGAAAGTGCTGTATTCACAGTACAGCACAAATACAAAATCAGTGTTTGGGGGCTTGCTGGGGAGTAAGGGGCAGGGAAGGCAATCACCTGGCTGTTAAGCAAACAAAACTCCTCATCAGTACCACGGAAGGCATCATCATCTCAGCATTATAGTCAGTCTGCTCAGGGGAATGAACAAGCCTTGCAGATATACCAGTGGAATTTGAGCTCCCAAAAACAAAGCTAGAGAGCATCAGGAATGAAACCTCTCAAAGTCAGTCTTTGTGGTACCTTTGAAATAGCAGTGAATGTGTAGGTATTAGAAGAATTTTGCAAAACCACATTTCTTCAAATGTCAATGGCAAAAAAGGGTCACCACAGCAAGTTGATCTGGCATCAAATGACATCTATTCCTATAATTTATAAAACATTTAGCCAGATTTTAAATAGATAAAAAGCTGCTTATGTATCTAAAACAACTGTGGCATTTTTTTCCTGCATGCATGTGCACACACATGTTCCAAAGAGCATTAAGAGACGTAATCTTGCTTTTTCTCTCTCATCTTATGGCAGACCAAGCACAGGCTGGCTTTGGTTCTCTCTACTGGAAAACAGTGTATGAGAAGCTACTGCTTCTTTTGTTGCCAGTATCAACCTACATCCAGAGCCAAGCAAAAAAATTCACCTTCTTACGATTAGAAAGACGCACAACAAAACCTACAATAAAACACACACACACACAAAAATAAAAAGAACACACACAAAAACCAAACCACCCAAAAAAAAAAAAAAAAAACAAACAAACAAATGAACAAACAAAAAAAATCCACACCAACCAACCAAAAAAAACCAAACCAAATGAAACAAACATTAAAAGAAACAAATAAAGCACAACAAAATTTCAACACCCACCATGGCCCTAGTAACCACCGATTTCACAGAGCAAAGGACTTAAAGGAAATGGAACAAAAACACTGAAGCAGGAAAGGGACAATAGCACATTCTCAGAGAGATTACAATGCTAAGAGGACAGACATAACTGGTTGATTCAGTGGCACTTAGGTTACCTTTCCTGAAAATCCTACTGAGCAAACCTGCTCTCTTCCAGATTTGTAAACTCCCTGACAAAGGGTGTAGTGCAGTATTTACAGCAGCTGATATTAGCCAAGTCTGCCAAACTGATTCTGCTAAGATGCAGAGTATCTTTCTTATCCAGTTTGCACTGTAACTGATCACAGTTGGAGCTGCATTTAAAATACTCACAGTGTGACTCACTTGTGGATTATAATGCACTTCTGTGTGTCCAGAAATTATCTTGAGCATACAATGAAAACATATCTGAAATTCCTAACAATAAATAACTTAGAGTTTATTGACTCAATGCCAAAGTAATCAAATAATATGTTTTCAATCTGCATAATTTAAAGTCAATTTCCACAACAAAACCTTGCTTTCTTTTCAATTTACATTTAATTTCAGGCTGTGGGTAAAAGCCAATATGGAGATGCTGCAATTGTCTAACAATGACATATCAAAACATTAATAATTATGATTAAATTTAGTGGAACGGCAAACAAAACTGGATCCATGGACACTCCAGTGCTTTGCTTATTGCTTGGGATCACTGAAAATTAAATCAATTGGAAGCACATGATCTTTCTGGGGCAGAAGAAATATATAGGGAAGCATAGCAGTTGGGAGTTGAAAATTAAATGGTTAAGTATAATGAAGGAAAGAAGCAGAAGTGCCAGAATCAGCAGGGCTTAGAAAAGACTGTATATGAAACAGAACCACCTGCCTCATTTAAGAACAGGCAGGAAGCCCAAATCTCACATTACCTCAAAATTATGGGTCAGAGTCTTCTAAGAACAAAACAGCATTTGAGACTGGGAAAGAGGGCCTGAAAGCTCAATAATCTCTGAAAAAATTAGAGCTCCCAGTATGGGCTGAGATTTCCCATGGCACCACACCAAGGCAGCAGCCCGTACATGCCCAGGGACAAAAACCCACCGTCAGATCAGAGGCTGGCTTTCAGATGGGCCACCTCTCTGCTCTCACATCCTGCTCCATCCTGCTCCCCGCTCTCTGCTCAGGAGAGACAACAGAACAAACTGCATCCCTGCAGGAAGTGGGAAACCACCACAAGAAAAGCTGGTTTGGAAAAGGTAGAAGATGTGTGGAAAGTGCAAAGCAGAAGAGGGCAGAAGTGTAATCTAATTTTAACATGCAAAGACATGTATTTTCCTAATTAATGAACCTGATCCTGCCTGCTGGAGTAGGAATTTCTCTAGGTGGAACAAGGACATCAAAAATGGTCTTCTGTGAGCTGCCAGAGTGGCTAAGCAGACACCAGTGGCACTTGCAGTTACGTACAATTATTTTTTTAAATGCAAGCTATATATGAAATGTTTGAAAGAACTTCTGCTCTATAGTGCATCAGGTTTTAAAATAATTTTGTATTTTTTGAAGGACTTGGAAAACATTCTCGTGGAGTAAAACCCCTACTCACACTGAGCACTTTTTTTTTCCTCCTTCTAAATAAATACTCAGTCTGCTGTCCAGCAGTGTCCTGCTCCCAACAGTGACCATGCCTCATCTGGCACATGTAGATGATGGAAATCAAATGTGATGGAAAACTGGATGAGTCTTAAAAGTGTTCTTGAGGATGTTTTCATTATATCTAAAAATACACCTATCAATTACGTACCCACATGGTAAGTAAGAATATTCCATACTGAACACATCTTAGTGTGGTGAAGGACACCCACCCTGCTCCTGTGTAAAAAGCGTTGAGCTCCTGTGTCACATGGAAAGGTCAGGTCAGCTTTCAATAGAGATACAATCTGTGCATGTTCTGTGTTAAACTCTTGAGTCTCACAGGACTGTGCTGTATTAAGGGAAGCTGACAACTCTTATGCACAAGATGATGCAGGCAGAGTTCATTTTTCAAAAGTACCTCTATATTAAATGTCTATTTTGTATTTTTTCCATGTAAATAGATATCCATAGACATCAAATACTTGCAGGCAGTAAACAAGCCAAAGTACATGCAGTGTCATCAGCTTTATTGAAAATTCTTAAATACATTAACAACAGACTGCTATGAAATGTTTAACATTCATTCTAATGAGTGTTTTAATCCCGTGAATGATTATATTAATTCTCATGTGACATTAATTGTTCAAACCACGGGCCTTCAACTGAGTATTGCAAAAGGTCACCTTCCAGCAAGATGTGGGCTGTTAACAGGCAGCACAACAAGAGTGGCTGAAGTGCTGCTTCTCATTGTGTCTCCCTGCAAGAGCCCAGCTGGTTCTCCAGGGGAGAAACCAGCTACAGGGGGATGTAAAGCACCCTGCTGTGGGCACAGGTGCACCTATTTTCCCCACACAGAAGCATTTCCTCTAATTTACCCATACATCTCAATACTTAGGAGACTCAGTCAAACCAGCCTCCCTCAAACAAAAGCAAAGCCCAGGGCACAGAGCCTGGAAAATAATTTCAGTAAATAGCACGTTCATTTCTTGGACACTTCATACAGCAGACAGTTTTTCTTTGACTTTTTGACATTATGGGGTCTGCACACTATGTTAGTATGATTTAATCAAATATTAGTTTATCCCAAAATGTTTCTTATTTATAGGCTTAACAAATCAACTGTTACCCTTTTGACCATTTAAAAAACAAATGAACAACAAAAAATACAACCCACACACAAAAAAAAATCCAAAAACATAACAACAGCAATGACAAAAAACCCCAAAAAACCTTAAACAAAACAAACCCAAAAAACCCCCCACCAAACAAAAAAACCCTGTTTTATTTTTTACATGCACTCACCCCACCAAAAAAAGAACACATTCAGTATTACCTAGAATGAACTAGAATGAAAGTATTACTGGAATACGTTGATATTGAGCTGCACATGTTCCAGCTACACAGCACAATCAGATTTCCTAGGCAATTGGTTAATGCCTAAAGTTGGTTGAAGATACAACTTTTAAGATAACATAACAATAGTACACAGAGAAATTAATTCTACTCAAAAAAAGGTAAACAGTAATTAGCATTTCCTAATGTTATCAGTTTTGAGGAGATCCTATAATCAGCCTAATGGATAAACAGCCTGCAATGTGTAATATGCACATCTTAAAGGATATGAAGTAGAGGATAAAAGATTTGTTTAAATTATGAGACTTGAATTTTATTAATGTTGTTGCCAAAAGTAGATAACACATTCACAAGAGACATCACTGAGCTTTCATCTATTGTATGTTAAAAGCAGTGCTTCAGAAATCTAATTTTGCAGATCATCAGATACAGTAAGTGCTATATTATTTTTTCCATCCATGTTTTCAGAAGCATAAAAAATGCAAGACAAGATAAGCAGAAATTAGTAAAAGTATTTTTTCCATCCATCAACGCAGCATTGAAAAGTAATATTGAAGAAATTAGACATCAAGTACACAAACGTCTGGTGCATTTTAAAAGGCTACCAGTAGTACTTGTCTCCATCTATTTTCTCCCTCTTAAAATTTCATTAAATAGTAATAAAAATTATATTTTAACACAGGAAGTTTTAGCAGAACATAGCCTAATATAGTCTCGTGAAAAAAACACAGCATTTTCTTACTGGTATAAATATTACAAGGGCCTGACAATCCTGATGACTTTGAACACATTTTCTGTTCCTACTGCACACAAGGACAACAGCAAGTGCAAGGCTCAATGCCTGATTTCACTTCCTGGCATCAGAAGCTGCAGAGCAGTATTTTGAGGAGTACAGCTTTTCATAACTGCACAGAAATTTAAGTATTTCTGGTAAGATTGTTCAGGTGTACCATCACTTGACATCTAACCACAAAAGGAAATCAAGTACATTGAAAGAGGAAAAAATATTGAGAAGAAATAAGTCTAACTTACAACATTGGGAGGCAGCACTGGGCAATGGTTTCCTCTGGACTTCCTCCTGAAAGGAATACTAAAGGAAGGAAAAAAAATAGGAAGGAATATAGACAAATAAGAAAGCAAATGGTAACTTCCTGCTAGCATGCCACACGTAAGAGAAAATATCCCTGGTATTATCAAAGTACAATATCTATAAGCATAATATCTGTAATATATTCTCCATTTTATCAGTACTTAAACACACTCCCAGAAATGACCTCTTTTTTCATGCCAAAATCACGTTACAAAATGCACTTCTGTTTAGGGTGAAGTCGGCTTAAGAACAAGCACAGGCCTCATTACCAATTCTGGGACCTCCAATTAGACATTGGAAAGACCTGATTCTCCACACCACAATGTCAGTGTGATAGGGAGCTCCAAACTGGGACTAAGCCTGTTTACATTCAGACACTCCAGCACAGCTTCAACGGTTCAAAACTCATGTGGGTTCACAGGTACTCTGGAGGAGGAGATGGCAGCAGTAAGGTAATTAATGTGCCTGGCAAGGCAAGAACACAAAGTTTGCCCAGCCAACACTTGCAAGCTCTCCTGTGATCCACTTTACATCCGTAGTGAAGAATTTTTCATCTCATTTAATACTAAATTAGAGAACACAGAGGTATTTCAATTAGCCAGCTTTGACTTTTTACAAAGCTGTTTGTTACAGCATCAAAGCATTCCCTAGGGGAATGCCAGTGGTTTTATTTTGCTATTCTCTTGTATCTTGTATTACATAGAGATATGAGAAAATTAGGACAATTGACCAAAATAATGAGAACAGTCTTTGCCAGGAAAAAAAGATCTGACAACAAAGGAAGTGGAAAACTTAGCAAGCTGGTGCTGCAGCCTGTGCAAAACAGCCACCAGACAGTCGCTCCTTGGATTTGGTAGGGATTAATGACCAGTTCTGTGCATGGAAGGTGACAACCTGCAGACTTCCGCTGCGGTTATCTTCCAATCTGTGCTATTTAAAATGCATAAGGGATCCTGAAAGGTGGTTAGTCTTATCATCAGCAAACTGCCAACCCACTGAGTTAATCAGGACTGTGAAAACAAGAACTGCCGGATCTCACAGCACTGACTGGTTGACAAAGTGGTGAAAGGAAGTCTGCTGATGAGCAATTTCAGTAGCACAGGACAGCAGTGGGTTCTGAATTATTATCCTCAGATATCCCAGAATGGCAGCAGTTTGTTCTTTTTAAGGCATCAGCGCGACGGCTATCAGGAGTCCCAAAATGAAAATGGAATATTAAGTATTTGTAGGAAGAGAGGCTGGAAAGCATTTCTGTGACACCGTATGAACTCCCAATGAACCTGCTTCTTCAATACTCCTGTACAGCTTTAGTCTGTTCATTTATCATCTCAAACAGAGATAGCTGAACTCAACGAAGACAAAGGCACAAACTTGTCTTTTGCAAAAAATACTGCGCAGACCAGGATTCTGCAGTCCAAAAGGTGAGGTCTGTAAAGCTGAGTGGCAGGGATTGGACGCATGAGGATCAGTCATTTAATTTCTCCAAACAAATCTGCCTCCAGCTGGTTTTTCAAACACTGGCTTTGTTTGCTCAGAGCAATTAAGATATTTCTTCAGGCAATGCACAGTTAAGGTGCTGAATTCCTCTGCGAAAACATAACTGACCTGGGTGCATTTGAAGGGCAATTCACATCCACAAAAGAGAAATTCATTGAGTGGTGATCAACACAAGGATACTGCCTCTGACTCTTTAAGTTCTTGATCTAAAAGTCACTGCCAATTAGGGGAATATGCAAGGAAGATCTCATCCCCATTCTGGGTGGCTGGTGCCTGTGGAGAGCTTTACAAGAACCACCTGAGGTCAGGCCCTGCACAGGTTTTTTTCTCTCTGGTCACAGGGAATATCCCTAATAAATCTGAGATCATTAGGTCCCAAATGTGTTGATATTACTTTGTTACTGGTATTTGATAGAAGCAAGCAGTTAGCAAGCAGATGCATGGCACTGCAGGGAACTCAGAAAGCTCCGGATATCTTTCAGCAAGTACCAGCTCAGTGAAGCACTAGAGGGCACTTGTGCCTCGCTGAAGTACCTGAACTGCTGCTCCAGCCCTCGGGAGTGAAGAGGCACCACAGCAGCATCACTGACAGGACAACTCACAGACTGAGCTTTTCATCCATTCTTAGAGGTTCTCAAACTACTAGGAAGGCAGGAGAGGCTGCCAAAAACTTTTTAAGTTTTTAGCCACCCGAATATTGGTCTGTCCTCAGCCAAAAATAAAATCCACCTTCTTTTCTTTCATCTGCACAGTAAACCAAATCACTTATATAATGAACAGAAAAGAATAGATGAAGGATCCCAGAACAAAAATCTCCTAAAGCCATTGCATTGGCAGTATTTTGCAAGTTATCTTGCTATGGAAACTCTTGCTACGGAAAGAGACCTGTCAAAGAGGTTTCACCAGCACCATGTTCTTACATCAGCACATGAGTACTGGGGTTTTCTAAATACTTAATTTCTGGTACAGGCATTAACATGTTAAATCTTATTCTGCAAACAGTAAGAACTGTAAACAAAATTTTAATCATGCAAGAGTCTCTCTTAGAAATAAAAAAGTAACCTCTATTTTACAGCTGCTTAGTCAAGTACACATGAGAGCCAGGAAACCAAAGCCATAGCTACCATGCATTCTAACACAAGATTCATATAAAGTGAGCCATTAACAACTGCATTAGGACAAAGGCCAACACTTCCAACAGTCCTCAGATCAAATAAAGATTCAGGATCTTGCTTTGTCTTCTTCAAAGAAACAGTCAACTGCAAAAAAAAAAGTCCTTTTTGACTTGATTTCATAAAAAGAACCTATCACAGGCTGTCAAAAATGGTTTCACTCTCTACTCAGATAAAGCACCATGTTGCCTTTCCGTTGAACATATTCACATCAACGAAACATTATTCAAGCAGTTCCAGCATGCAAAAAAATATTCCTCTCTTTAACACTAAACAGTACACTTGAAAAAAAAGTTCTGTGCACACTTCATGGAAGACTTCTAAGTGATCAACCCAAATCACAGGAATCTAATACAAACAATAAAAGTTAGTTATAAGACATTAAGGGCTACATAATTCTTTCAAATTAGATATTTACCTCATCATCTCCCAGTGAATTTATTTGTTCTAATTTTCTGGTCCAGTATCTGGCCTCTTCTTCAGGGATATCTAAGTCAAAAGAGTAAGTCACACCACCTTATTAACCAGGCAACTTTGCATTCATCACCATTAGTATTAAAGAGCACACACAAAAAAAAACCCACATGTGATTTTGAAGAAATAGGACTGTCTTACGTTAGCACTCGGATGGAAACTAAACATTGTAAACAGTAGCACAGTTCAAGGGCTTACACTGCTTTTTTGTTTGAAGCTGATTAACCAAATGCACACTCACAGAAAGGCAGGAAAAAGAAAGACAGACTAGTTCACATTTAAGTCAAGTATTAGTCTGGTGGAGAGCCATTTCACAACAGTATTTCAATACACTTGCTTATGTTTGGTAACACATAACAAGAGCCTCTTCTGGAGGCTTTTTATAACCCCAGCAGAGCAAGGGCTGCCTTTGAATAGCACACCTTATGCACATCAATAGCACACCTCCTGGTGTAACACAGATTAGGTACCAAAAAATAAATGGTCTCTTATTTCTTTGCCAGCAATAAGCCAAATATTTTGGGTGAATAAACAGTGTTACAGGCAGTCATATTCACGTGAAAGCACATTCTTACTTTTACGCCACACTGCAGCTTCATTGTGAAATGAATCATAACATTTTTACTGTCTAGAAGAGTTACCAAGCTGAAGCAAGTAGCAAGCATTATCACTTTTATTGTGGTAACTATTTTCTATTTCACACTTCGAAGTAAAATAGTGTCCTAATGGAATACTGACTTCTGCCACTCAAAATTTCACCTTTCAAAGCACATGCTCAGAGTTGTAGATAACCTGCTGTGAAAAGCTTAAGGAATGGTGTGAAAACATTGGAAAAGGAAAAAAAAAAAAAAAAAAAAGGACTTGGATTTGTTTTGGTTTTTTTCTATCCACTCAACATCCCTGAATGTTGCAACTTCTAAAATCTGGCTTTTGAAGGCCTGAAACTGCACCACTGCAGAAACTTCAAAGTTCACAGAGGAAGGCAATGGAGGGAGTGCTCCAGCTAAAAACACCACCAGCCCTGCAAGCTGACAGGAAGAGAGTGCTATACCAGTTCAGCTGGTTTTCCCATCTCCTGTAACTCTTTACACTTTCAGGTAGCCTCAAAAGGAGCCAAGAAGTTTGTTTCTCTGCAATGAACTGTGTACTCCATGGACACCACCACAATGATTAGGTATGCATTGGCAAGAATGGGAGAAGCAGGATGGGGTGGCCTCCTGATGAAAATGTGATTCTAGAAGTTACATCCACTCTCACTCCTCACAGAAAAAAAGAACAAGATTTATTGGCAGCATTCCACTGGAACCCACAATGCCTTCAGAAAGGACCAGGAACTGCTTTCCTCTCGTACTTTGAGAGAGTATCTGTTCTGTATGTATCCTCTCTCAGCCACACATACACCATGATCTTACAAAGGCAACAAGCCCAAAACCCTGCAGAGAACAGAACACAAACCAGTGTTAACAGGTACATGCCAGATTTAGTGAAAGTTCAAGTTTCAGCAATAGGTATTTCCTTGGACTATGAACTCACATCCACATCTTTGTAACAGAAACACCACTGAATTTTTATGCAACTAGCCTCAACCACACAAGGTGTTAAAATACTCCCTAGTTGAGAAAGATTTATGAAAGGTTAGTATCTGACTCCAAAAAACTTGCATTAAGCAGAAAAAAAGACAACCCTTTTCTCCTTGCTTGAGGGAGACCAAAGTAATTTATTTAAACCAAAACACAAAAAGCCAGCTGCTCTTTCTGATGTACAGTACATTACTTTGTTGTTAAAACCTATCAGAAAACAAGGTAAGAGAAACATGAGAGACTCTTCCACAGCTACAAGAGTTGTAGAAACACACATGTGTTTTTGATCATTGAGGCTGTGGATCACAGCTGCACAGATTTATTAGATAGTCTCTGTGCAAATTAGGGCTGGCATTCAAAGGAAATCTGGACAGAACTGATCTAGAAAGAAGGCATCAGTGAACTGGATGGCTATCAGCATACAACCTGATGAGCTTTAGGGGACAGCTAAGGGACAAACTCCAACAATGGCGTGCCAAAAATTACAGCAAAGCCCATGGAATTGTCTTGGAAAGACATCACTTCTCTAAGAGGTAAAGAAAAACTCATGAAATGAAGACTATAAGTCAGAGCCCAAACAACTCAAATCTGGAGTCTGAAATCAAGCCTAAAGAGACTGAGGAGGTGTGAAGCAATGACTACCATCAGCACTGCAGAAATTGAGGATGTCTCAAGGCAGGCCTGAAAGCTTTCCCATACACCATGCTGTAGCGGCATGCCCAGGCATCAAGGAGCAACACTTGTCTCTTGGATTTACTGTTCCTCTCTTACAGCCCAGATGACCATTTCATAAACAGAGCTGTCAGACTGTTACTGCAGGATTGCTGCTTCTATTGAAACAACTTCTTATGCAAGTCAGAGATAAAACTCAGCGACTGTCCAGATAACAGGTGCTGTACGGACATCTTCCTGATCTCAGAGAAACTCTTGTCATCAATACTAGTATCAGTAAAATTATTGTAGAGCAAACTTTAAACATGAAGCAACTGGCCTATGATCTTGAGTCAAGTTACCTACTCAAAGGAAATCCCAATGAGATAGAATTTTTGATTTTCTGAGACAGCTTCTGTTGTGTTTTGCTTCAGTCAGCAGTCTCTGTGCTTCTCTGGAATGCACAGAGTGGGAATCCCTAGCACAGAGATCACAGACTGCTTACAAGGCCACATCCACCAGCCAGCTCCTGCATCACTGCTCAGCTTTTGACTACACTGGAAATTATTCTACATTAACTTAAAAACATAAAGATGAACTAGTTCAGAGAGAAACCATGTGATGCCATCTCAGGACTCCACTGACATGCTTGGTAAACACAAGGAGCAATGCCAAATGTCAGTGAAACAATAGAGAGGAGATAGGCAGGTAGATTCAATAGCTTTTGGTGTTTATTAATTTGAAACCAACACAGGAACACTGCAAGCTTTACTGTCCTTGCTCTTACAGCCATCCTCAGCTGGAAGCTGGCACAGACATGGCAATAGCTGGGGTGCTGGGTGAGCAACTCCCACTGCATCCCTCAGGATTGAAGGCTCCAAGTTGAGCTGACGTGGGATTCCTGGGCACATGAGCAGGGGTGTGGGTGGAGGTTCCAGGTGAGGCTGCTCAGAGCACACCTGGAATGGGCACACAGGAGCACAGTGACTCGTCAGAGTGAGGAAGGAAATAGGAGGAGAATTTGGTGCACCCACACAGACCACTTCACTCAGTTAAACCCCTGAGGAAGCTAAATATGATAGCATTCCTGCTTAGAGATCTTTAGCTTGGCAACAACCAGGCATTTCAGCTCTAAAGCTTTTCTTCTTCTCAGGTTTGCTGGCCCTTGCTCTGAGCCTTGCACATCACCTTGTTCCTTCTGAGTTTTTCCAAGGTAGCAAGTCCTGGGCTGGGGCAAAATCCAGCTTGGTGGGAGTGAGAGCAAGTGCTGAAAACAAAAGTGATAGCCTCTCTCTCCCCACTTTCCTACAAGTGTTCACCTGGATTCCCCTCTTCCCAGCCCAAATTTCTTCCCTTTTCCAATACATGGGAATCTTCATAAGTTCTCACTGAATTGACTTTGCTGAGCTGAGTCTTTCTTTCTGTTCAGTTCCCAAGACACTAAAATAACAAAGCACATTTACCCCACCTCATGGTTAGATGCAGATCAGCATGCTACAACCCTGGGAGTGTTGAGAACACTAAAAGCGTCTTCGCTCCAATTATGAGCTAGAAACTGCTTGGCAGAGAACCAAACTGTTATAGTTTGGGAGCCAAAAGCATTTTTGAGTACTGCATCCTGTGAGGGATTTGCACAGTCACTGCACTTCTAAAAAAGGGGGACAGAGTAAAATTGCTCTCAAGCAGAACAATTTTACACTTGAAAAGCAGCATCCTGAAAGGTCTGTGCCAACACACACTCACTGAATCAAAACAATAATACCAAGATTGTCTTCTCCCTACCAGAAAATCTTCTAAACCAACCAAGGAAAGCTGTATCCCTCCCTTGTCTGTCTTGTTCCAAAGAGGAAACAGATATGATCAGAGGAGAAAGTGGCTCCAGCCTGTCTCAGCTAACAACCACTTCTTGCCATAAAGAAGGTAGTTTATTGCCATTTTTAGCAGACTACCAAGCACAAAAACGCTTCTCACCCTACAGATTAATATAATGCCTCACATTTCCCATTCTCACTCTTTGTTACATTTTTGTAGCAGAGGTTTTGCAGTCATTCTGTTTCTGTGAGACTGAACACTCAAGAACATGGGGCTGGCAGAGAGCATCATATGACAGCCTGGTCCCCAGCACTGCAGACTATCAGACAGAAATATACAACACAGAAGGGCCCACAGAGCTGCCCTCCCCTGTAAAGCAGGTGCTGCTGTCACACTAGCTGACCACAAGGCAACAGCTGCATCTGGAACATGCCATGGGACACACAGGGGACACATGAAGGCCACCATCAGTGCTCTTTGTCTCATTACAAATTTGGCCATTGGCAAAGTTTAACTCCTGCATGACCCCAAAAAAGCTCATCTTCTATCACCAGAAGCAGAGACTAAACTCCCACCAGCCTTTCTTAGGAGATGACTGCTTCCCAACTCCAAGCTTGGTAAATACTTGAAAACAGCTTTATATGAAAAAAAAAAATCTCTAAGTTGCCTTCATCGTGTACCACCACTATCAGCATCAGCACGTTCTGCGCTTATTTCAGCTTTAGCAGCTGCCAGTCTCCAGAGTATCAGCAGAAGAGATGCCAGGAAAGAAGAAACTTGAATGTATCAGGTGGAAGCAGAAACAGCAAACTAATCCAGGATAAATATAGTGCAAACAACAAACCAGTTTCTAAACCTCTTTGCATACACAATCATGTTTTACATCAAGGACTTCCGCTTTTCTGATTTTCAACTTCATTTATTCTCTTTTACAAACTCTTAAAAACCTCTCAAGCTCCGCCAAAATACAATGAAATATTTTAAATACATTGAATAACCTGGGGTACTGCATCTGTGTGCATCTACATGAGACAGCAGCCAGAAATAACAAAAAAAGCACAGAAGCAAAGCCAAACAGGAGATCACACAGGTGTTCCTTAAAGCTGCTATCCCAGGCAGCAGTGCTTCACCCAACTTGAAAAGCAGCCCAAAATGTACATGAGCCCACACATCACTCTGGTTCTCATGCATCTACAATAGCCAGGAGATCTTCACCTGGGAAACAAAACACGATACACAATGTTCCCAAGTGTCGCTCCAGCCTGCTGTTACTAAAATCTTGAATCTACGGCCCAGCTGCTGAGTTAAGAACTTCCACAGCACATCAGTGATCCATTTACTTCCCTGTGTAGGGATAAAGCAGCAGTTCCCAACTCATATGACAAAGAATGTTAATGTGTAAGGCACTAAGAATCCATATTGCTGCCATCCAGCTAAAGGGAAACTGACCGGCAAATCCATCGGGAGAGATGCAGAGGCAGTGCTGAGCTCCATGCACCCCTCCAAGTCTCACAGTACCTGGGAAGGAAGACAGAGCCTAACCCACGGTGCAGAGTCCTTCTCTGTCCCAGAGGTGATGGCAGGAGCCACCTAATCATGGTGTGAGTGGAAGAACCACTGGAGTAGGTGACATGGGTAGATGCCACTTGCTAGAGGAGTATGACACACATTAAAGTGCCTCCTGCTTTTCAACCTGCTTCTGACCTTGCCATGACACCTCAGACTGAAAACTGAGATCAAAGCAAAAAACTGCAGCACTTTTCTAGGAAGGAGCAGTCTTTGAAGAGCTAACTCATGCACCCATTTTTTCCTGGACATTATGAAACCCTGGACAGGCAAGACAACTTTTCATACCCTACAACAAAAACCGTTCAACAACACAACAGTGTGGAATCTCTGTTATTTCAGTATTTGGCATGGTAAGCAAAGAAATAAGTAATAGGTGTGCTTTAAATGATCAATTGCATCAAAAAAAGAACCACAAAAATCTTTTAATTTACTTCCTGCTCTGCATGAAATTCTATCTCTCCAAATGCAAAAATTTAAAATACTATAAAGCACCCCAAAAGAAACAAAGAAAAACTCCTCTTAGTATTAGGGAGAAAATACATTATTACCTGAAATACTGTGATTTTTAAAATTCAGATGTGCAAACACATGTACATGGAGTCTATTTTCTTATACTTGAAAAAAATACCTTAAAATGCAATGCAGTCCATAACATTAATGGGGGAATAAAACAAATTCTCTTTCGGATGCTCTCAATACAAAGAGAGACACCAGAACTTCATTTTCTTTTAAAGCAGTGACAGTTAACAAGCAAGTGTGTCAGAATGAATTCTGATGAGAAGGTGGTAGCTACAAGCCTTGCCTTCAGCTCTGTGTGCTTGTCCCAGAAGCCTCAATATTTGTATCAAAGAAGCAAGATTTTTGGTGAGATGAAACAGGCTTGTTCCTCCTCTTGCATAAAAAGTAACTTCAGTAATAATCTTCCCAAGGACAGCAGCAGTGGAACACCAGGATATTTCCATGGGGAAGAGGGATGACTCCCGATGAAGGTCAGGACTGCTGAGGTGTCAGGTACCTCTTCCCCTTTGCACACTGGACTGCAGTTAAAGAGCAGCACCACTCCATCTACAGAACACCGTGCTCTCCCAGAAGTACAACCATCCAGGGGACTGTGCACTCACAACAGTGCCCTCACAGCACAAAACACAACTTGTACTGAATGTCCAACTGCAGGGCCAAGGCCTGCATCCTCCCCTGCACCTGGGAGCGGAGTATGAGACCCACAGATGTCCCAACTTCCTTCCACGACAGATGGACACCCCTGACCATTGGCGCTGACCAAATGCCAGTGCCTGCATAAATGCTCTAGCCCTGCTTAGAGCAGGACACAAATTGCTCACACTGACTAGGGCTTTGTAGCAAAAAGGATGCAACAGGTAGAGGGGGAGGGGTGAGCCTTGCAATGACAGAACACTTTGAAACACTTCAGTGCTCAATGCATGAAAAAATATTAGCACAAACCCCAAAAATATCATCTCTGTTTTTGATCCCAAGCATCAACCAAGAGCTGGAAAGGGAAGTTATATGAATCTAGGATGCATTCTGGCTAAGGCCGTACTTTTGGGGGTTTATTTTGTTTGGGGTCCATTTTTGCTTGCTTAAGTAAAATAAATTTTAAAAATTACATACAACTTTACTTGAGATCAGTTTGCTCTAATTAGCTGCTTTTCCACATTCTGTATTTTTCAACCAGAAGTTATTGCCGGAAAGGCAGTTGTTACAACATTAAGTTATTTATATTCTCTGCTAATGATAATGTTCAGGACCACTAAGCATTAATGTTTCACTAACGGAACTGCACGCATCTAAGAGGGCTATGTGCATTTACCACAGAACAGCTCTAACAACATACTTGACCTCTTCTAGAGACAAATTTGTATAGATTCAAAGAAGCAAATGTTCCATGTTCAGGAGGAAAATGCGTGACTACACAATCCTGAAATACTATTAGAAAAAAAACCTGCTGCTGGTCTAAACGTTCCAGCACCCAGGGACTGTCAAATATTTTATATTTATTCAGATCTTGTTAGAAAGAAGCCAAACAAAAAAATTAGTACCGGTCACATGGCGTCCACTAAACTATATTGAACTGAGAATGAACACAATTTGATTATAAAATTTAAGTTGTTCCCATTTTCTATCCACTGCTAGTACTCTGGGCAAGTTGTGGAAATGCACTCACCAAAGGGTAATTCAAATCTTGTGTCCAGCAAAATTTTATGAGGAGTTGGGTTTTTGGTTCCACAGATTTCATCATGTTTCATTACAACTTCTGCCTCCAGCGTAGACCATTCCCCAGGACCTTCCTGTGAATCAAAGGCCTTAAGTGAACAAATATTCAAGTCTGAAAAACTTTATGCACGATCTCTCACAGTTTTGCTAAAACAGTCCAAAAAGAGCTTTACGGCATTATCAACCCTATTTTAACATCAAATTACATCCATTCAGCATGCACTGGCTTTTTCTTCCAAACTGGATTTCTTCCAAATCTCAGAGGCATCTACCCAGGCAAGCAGCAAAAAAAAAGTACTGCCTTCTCAGTGGAAATGCAGAGGTAAACCCTCAAAGGCAGGACTGAAGAGTGTCTGGACAGCAAGAGGAATTGAGCACCAGCCAGATCTCATGGCCACACTGCAGGGCATCCCCAGTCTTTCCCTGATATGGAAAATGTAATCTATCTCTCCCTGCTCAAATCCAATAATCTTCTAAGTAAATAACCTAAAATTTGCGTTTAAAATGCTTAGCTGCAACTGCCAAACTCAGTTGTTAGCGCAGCTACAGACACTGGCACATCCCAGTTCCTACATTTGTCCATATATATTAGCACAAGGTACGCTTAACACTACAGCCAGAAGCCCTAAGAAGACACTGCAATGTGCTCTGGGCCTACCCTGTCAGCTGGACAAGACAGAGGTCTTTAGCAGCAAGTCACAGGAATTTGACCATCAGACTAAGCTGTCAGTCCTTAAGTCTTCAGACACTCATCTGTGCTCCTTAACAAATTAGGCCCTAGTTCTTGAGTCCACACAAGTGAAATGAGACCGAAGAGCCCTATGTTAGCTCAGTTGTGATCTCACTACAAAATCAAAACCCATGTGATGAGACAACCCTCTCTGCTCACTCAGCCTTCCTGACTTTGCAAGTGAAGTTTTATTAAGCAGCTTCGTCTGGGCTGCACCAGGCCAGATCTGTAATGCATTCATTATCAACACTGGAGCAAATAAAGGTTCTCTGTCATCTTAACCTCATCAGATTGGTGAATGGCCTTCAGAGCAATCCACACGGTCCCAACCAGAGTGTCCCATATCAGTCCTTTGTTCCATACTTCCACAATTAGGCCCAGGTCCAGCCGACTGATCTCACTGCAAGAAAAGTAAAGGCAGCACAGATGAGAGAAGAGCAGAATACAATCTAATTTTGTTTCATGTTCTGCATTACCACCACGATTATACCAGTGAACTATTTCCACAGAGCTGTGTAAAGTTACAGAGAGCTCCTGGAAGTGTGTGGCTCATACTCACAAGGAACACCAGTTTCTATTAACTCACAGTTTAATACTAATTACACAAAGAGTGCAAACTAAAACCCTGAACTATGTCAGGCATGAACTGCCAGTAGGGAACTCATCTCTGCAGCTATGTACAGAGGAGGAGGAAGTGTACCTTGGACCAAAACCTAGAGGTGAGCTGTTCCTTGTCTTCAGGCACCCCATTTCTAACAAAGTGAGCGTCTCCCTTGGCAGCACAGCAACACAAGTGTACTCTAGCAGGTGCAAACATGCCCATACTTACCTGTGAGTTGGAGGTACTCCTAGCCAGAAGTAATAGACCCAAATCCAGCATAGCTGCATCAGCAGCACTACCTGTCGCTCAGGGGTGTGCGGCACCATTTCTGCTCCAGCACCAGCTGCACATGGCTACTGACTGAGAGGCTCTTGGAAATACTGAAGTTTTTCTCAAACATCTTTCCTCTCATTAAGACAAGAACGCATCTCAAATCTGCTTCTTCTCAATGTTTCACAGCATTTATGCCTCCCTCCTGCATGCTAGTTTATAACATGCCTACTTCAGAAGAGCCTATCGCATACACAGCAGACACTGGTAAAAACAATAAAGTAGAGAAGAATCCACAGCTGTCTCACAGTTATCGTGAAGAAAGGCTATAACCCATAATTTTTCGAGCTCAGGGCTTCCCTTTATTGCAACTGTTAATCCCCAAAAGTAGGCATCTTGGACAGTCAGTGCTGCTGCCCTCTGCCCAAATATATCCATGTTACAGCTATCAAGGAAATTTAAAAGCATGTTACTGTCTCTTATTTCTGTAGACTGCCATCATGGCCAAAATGAGAAAGAACTGCTGCAAATCCAAGCATCCACTTGAACTTTGCCTCCTTCTTGCAACTAAAAGAGAACATTGTATCTACAGGGTTCAAGACAAGCCCTACAGTCACAGTAAAGCATATAAATGTCTATTTTAAATGCAAGTGCTTCTGTTCTTGTTTGACACAGGAATTGAGGTTAGGAGCATCCACTGGCTCAGTCTACAACAGTTCAAATCAAGCTATTACACAGCCTTCTATGAGTTTACTGCTAGCATCTTGTAACCAAGTCTCCAGCATCCTCGGTTCTGATAGGGTTACTCAGTATGGCCAACAGCTGTACCAGCACTGCTCTGCCCTCACCCTACTTGATATTCATCTGATTGCAGGCTGATGATGACTGGCTGACTGCTGGCTGGAACAGTGTGAGGCCAGAAAGGGAAGGGAAGGAAGAAATACTCTATTCAGTCACAGTGTAAAACCACATACTTTGCTTCAATATACACTGTCAGAGCAGGACACTGGTCATGATACAGTCAATGGGCTCCTCTACAGATCTCCAAAGGACAGGTCACCAGGCAAGAATAATAAATTAAAAGAATCTCTTTACAATGGCTTTGATTGCCTTTGTGTCTCCCTTTCTCCACCTTCTGGTTAGATGCAGAACAGCTTCTAAGAACAAAAGAGCTGAGATTGAAATTTGGTGTCCATTCCTTTCCATATACACACAGGATTTAAATAAGGGCATTTCTCACAACTTCAGCACCAATTTAATCACTGTGCTCTAAACATCAGTGGGCACTTTTATTCTAGGTGTCTCCTGCAAATATGCAGCAAATACACAGTTCTTTTAAAGCTCCTTCAAAATTCAAAGATGTCCCCAAGGAATACACTGAAGTGCTTCACTGGTCTGGTAAATAGCCAAATCTCAAACAACCCCAGAGCCCCAAATTCTGCAGTGCTTTGTCTCACATGGAGTTTGGCAGCAAAACTAACAAACAGACAGGAAGCATTATTTTGCTTGTGGTCTATTCTACTATACCTCATGAAAAAGGTAAACACAGCACAGACAGTAAAAGCAGCCTTCCCTTGGGGAAAAACTGCTGTGCTCAAAATTCTTTTCCAACTGCAGGAAAAAAACAGTCAACTGGAGAACAGCAGTATTGGAATACCAGCACTATTTCCCCTAAGAAAATTTAATGTACACAGGATCATGCAAAACACATTCGCTCCCACATGTAATATTTCTGTTATGAGGAGACACCAGAACTACTGTAGAGTTGCCTGGCTAAAGCAGGGACAATAATGGCGAGGTAGTTCAGCTAATATTCTGCTTCCATATTCCCTAGCAACTAATCATGGAGCGTCTCAGTGACCTTACAGCATGCTAGCTAAGCTCCCAGCTGATACCAGAGTGCAGCTCCAGAAGCTGCTTGAGGGGAAGGAGGAGGAGCAAACACAAGATCCTTCATCCAACACATTCAAGTGCTTTCTTAAATCACCACTGGGAAGCCTCCTCTGTAGCTGGCCGTGTTCAAAGCTAGCTCCTGCCCACAGGATGAGCACAAATCACAGGCAGAAAGAGTTAGTAGTTTGTGGGCATGTGACTTGGATGATATGTTCAATTCTTGTTCCAGTCTTACCCAGTCCTGAATGTTTTAAACAGTGACAGCCACGGCCTCTGTCTCACCAGGAGCTGCAGAGCTAAGCACCTGCTGGTGTTCAGGAGCTTGTGCGTTTCACCAGATGCCAAAGGACAGGATCCAGACCCTCTGTGCAGGAGCACACACCGCCTGTGCTGCTCCAAAAGCAGAGTACCATCAAACAAGGGAGGTGGGAGCAAGCTATGATGAAAATCCTGTACTGAGCCAGGTGACCTCCTTAACCTGAGACAACAACCTCCCACTTTCAGCAAAGGAGAAACAAACTGCTGCTGGATTAGGAAACATTCACAAAATTCCATGATGGGTCTCTTACTACAGATACTACATAAACACCTCAAACCCACTCAGAAACAGCAGCACTAGCTTTGACCCCACAAGATAAATACATCATTATTCCCCCTCCCCCAGTTTAGTAAATTGAGTTCAATTTGCATTACAAAGCTATAGAAACAGAAAGAGATGTAGTATAATCAATAAATCATTCATCCACCAGGAAAAAAAAAATAAACACCAAAAAACCATCATTCTAAAACACACTGGGAAATCCTTGGCTACATGTCACATCTATGAGAACCAAAGCAAATCAGAAGTGCCAACTGCACCAGAAGCCCTGGAAGAGCTGGAATGAACTGGTTCTGCTGTTCATGGAGCAGCTCCCAGCTGAGGTAACCAGGATCACCTCACAGAGGCCCTGAGTGCACTAACAACAGCCCTTAATTGCCCTGACCACGCAGTAACTTCCCAGTTCAAGCTCAGACTTGGCCTCTCACTACAGACCTGACTGGCAACTGCCAGTCCACGGCACCAGCAGAGACAATCTCCCAACAATCCTCCACCACAGGCCAATGCGCACTACAGGAAAGAAAATTATTTAGGTTGTCACCAGGCTTGTGCATTTTACCTACCCAAACATTGCAATTCCTACACACACCAGCAGCTCTGTATGAACACCAGGGCTACTGAAGGACTCAGCCACGAGCACCTCAAGCTGTGCATCACCATACTTACAACATAAAATCCTGTTCCCAGCAGGGCTGGTCACCTCGCACGGCCACTGTCGTGCTCTTCACATTTTGCACTTTCAAGGTCACATAGGTATTGAATTTATCTGGGGAATGAGACACAAAATGTTATCTCCATCATCATACCGTTTCATTACATTACATCACAACAATGTTTTCAGTTCATACACCGCATCCAGAGAGACCTCAGATGAAAAGCCCATACAGGAAGATATCACTGGGTTTAAGAAGCCAAATGTTCAAGATGTTTTCCACCTGCATCAAATTTTCAATCACAGCTTTTTTAGAAATCCAAGCACAAATGAATAAAAACACTTGCAGTAAGACAGGGACAAAGAGTGTAAAATCCTGAAGAACACAGACACTTAGTATGATGCTGGTCCTGAAATGCATACAAGAGGAAGAAGAGACAGTCTGAAGGCACAGGACCCATGATAAATATCAAGCAGTGTGAAAAAAAACCTTGCAAAACATACAAGCAAAAGGTTGGGTTGGTCATATAATCTTTTCCCTTCTGACCCAACTGCTCTCCTAGTCCCAACTCAGTTTTCTACCAGTGAGTCCATAAAGAACTTTACAGGCGAGTCAGGGGGAGAAGAAAAATATAGACTTATTGGTAAGTGTGCTGAAACCTACCTGATCTAGGAAAACCATATCACACTCACAGATAGACAGGACAGCCTCTGTTTACATGTTTTGCTTTTTATTTTAAATCTGATGAAAAATCCTGGAACAACATTTTTCCTAGTTTTTGCTATCTCTTTGCTAATAAAAGCAAGAGCAGAAAAGCACAGACACATTCAAAATTTGAATATCAGCATCCAGGAATGAACAAACTCCCTTTTAAGGGGAGTAATCATCTCAGGCCTATCTATCAGTTTCAAACAGCCTGGAACAAAACAGGCTGAGTACCTAGAAAGCAGTGTAGATATTTTAATGCTTCGATGTTCTGCTGAATCTATTCCCAGTGTTTGACCTCAATCAAGTCAATTTTAATACTGTCAGAATTTCACATGGAAAATAAAGATGTAACAGCCAACGGGGCTTTACAAAGGGAAAATCATGGCTGACAAATTTTATGACCTTCTAGGCTTAGAGCACTGGTGGATGGGGCAGAGTAACTGACATTGTCTGCCTGGACTCGTGCAAAGCATTTGACACTGTCCTGCACAGCATCCTTTTCTTTAAATCAGAGGGCCATTGATTTGATAGATGGAGCACTCTGTGGATAAAGGACTGACTGGCTGGCCACACCCAAAGACTTGTGGTCTGCAATTCATTGTCCATCTGGTGACCAGTGACAATTGGTGTCCCTCAGGGGACAAAAGTGGGGCTGATACTGTTTTTTATCTTTGTCAGTGACGGGGACAGTGGGATCAAGGGCACCCTCAGCAAGTTCACTGATGACACCAAGCTGTGTGATGCAATCATGCTCTGGAGGGAAGGGATGCCATCCAGAGGGACCTGGACAGGCTGGAGAAGCAGCACTGTGCAAACCTCACGAAGTTGGTTGATGAGTAACTCAACATAAGCCAGCAGTGTATGTGCTCGCAGCCCAGAAAGCCAAATGTATCCCGGGATGCAACCAAAGGAGAGTGGTCAGCAGGTCGAGGAAGACAATTCATCCCCTCTACTTTTGTGATATTCCTCACCTGGATTACTGCATACAGTTCTGGCATCTCCAGCATACACAGGACACGCAAGTGTTGGAGCAAGTGCAGAGGAGGAAACAAAGCTGGTAAGAAGAGTGGAACACCTCCTCTATGAAGACAGGCTCAGAAAGTTGGGGCTGTTCACCCCAGTGAAGAGAATGTTGTGTGGAGATCTCACAGCAACCTTAATAGTTTTTTATTTATAAGCATTTCATATAAGTGCTTATTCTTTTGTAAACTGTACATCAAATTCCAACTGATAAATCTATTTTCTTGCTAAGGAATTCCTTGCTAGCTCCTAAACCACAGTGAAAAGAAGTTGTCCAGACTGTATATCCTGGATGTCACCAGTTGTTTTTGTTTTATTATGCAGACACAAAACCTAGCGAATGGGATTTTAATTCCAAGCACAGCCATTACAGACTGCCACATAAGAGAATGATTCACTTTTACAGT
>VXBU01011939.1:2625-13426 GCA_013400315.1 Bombycilla garrulus | reverse complement strand
AAGCATATTCTTTAGAGATTGGTAAATACTCTGGGTAGAACAAGCAAAAAGTTGTGATTGATAACAGTGTTAAAAGTTTTCTCAAACTTTAGAATAATTTGTAAAATGAATAGATTATTTTACTAAATATACTTTTCTGTAGGTCTCTCTCAGAGCTGTAAGATAAGTGTTCAAAACAGAATGAATCTCACCACCTTCTGAAGTTCTCTTGTACTAATTATCAATTAATTTAATATTTAACACCATCAATTTACACCAGCTACCTCATATATAAAAAAGTAATCCTCAGGATATAAATTAGCAAATGACTACATTTTGAAATTTCCTCATTGTGGACCTGGATCAAAGACCAGGTAGAAGGAAGTACCTTGGCTCATCAAAGCAGTATGTGAAGCTGTTTGCAAAACCCATGTTAAATATTAATGATAAAAGGATTCAAGCATTTTAAGAACTTAACATTACAAATACTTAATAACAAAGTATTCACTTTTTGTGTTATATATTCTTTGACCAGGAAGGTTTTCTGAAATGTTCTTGTATTTAATAAAAAAATTTCTTTAAAAAAATTAAACACTTTTCCCACTTTTTCCTATACACACCAAAAAATACAACAACCCTCTCCTCCTGATATCACAAACATTTCAAGAGGCATAGATGGGACTTCTTCAGCAGTTAGGATTTACTGCATGTCTTAACACTTAGAGATGGATATAGGATGTTCTGCCAAAATGAAGAAATTGAAAATTGGTAGAAGAAACAACCAGAGGGGAATACCAATCAAAGAAAGTGTCTGACCTCTCCAGTGAGGCAATACTTTATCATTTTATGTCACCTTGATTAGTCTGTTTGCTTGAATCTTCTGTGTGCATGTTTTATTATTTTATTTCCCATCCTGGTCAAAAAGGGCACATTTATTGTTTAGTAAGCAGAATGAAATTGGCTGTAGTTTACATAGTCAATAGCAGTCAAACACTAAGGTCAGTGTCTATCACATCTCAGAAAAATTGGGGTTAGAGCAGGTGAAATTATCATTCGGTTTTGGTTTTATGGCTCTACTAGAAAGCCACAGAGTCCCTGACCCCTGCTGCCACTCATGTCTTTCTCTAATAGCAATATATGACCTTTGTCACTCAATTAAAACAGGAAATAAGGCAAAGGAGGGGTCAGTATGCATGTTTGACTAATCTGAGCTTTTGGAACAAAAGGTCCTTATAGACTCTCAAAGAAGAAGAAAGGGGGCAAGATGAGAGAGCAGGAGGGACAGACAAAAGCAGGGAGGAGAAGGGAAAACAAAGCAGGAAGGGAAGAAGGGGTAAAGGACAGGAGAAAGAAAAAAAGTCTTTCTGCATTTGTACCATGAGTGACCTTAAGTGCATTAGAGAATCCTGCAGCATGGCAATTTAAACACATACTCATTCTCTCTACTAAAACCACAGGTCTGTCTTCCTGGCTGCTTGAGTGGGACAAGATCGATGCATTTGATTTCAGAATGTAATAAACAGCTCTTTTCTTTGACAGTCTTTGCTATATGAATGAAAAAGAAATTACTTATCTTTATCTGATGTCTCTGTGTGAGGGGAAAGCAGGGGAAGAATCACTTGATTCTGAAAGCTAACCCTAAGTAACACTGTAGGCAAATAAAAGAGAAATTGTTTGTGGGTTAATCTGATAGCTCTCACCAGATCTCAAAGAAAAGGAGACCCTATCAAGTGCTCTTACTTGTGGGAATAGGTTTTACCAAAGATCAGAAGCGCCTTAACCATCTGCAGTCTAATTGTACATTTCTATTGTGGGCTGCATCATCTTATAGATTTTTAAGGTTATATGAATCTACAGGAACAACTTAATTTTATTTGCAACAAGATACAGAATGTGACTTCACTAAAATACCCCAAAACCAGTCACCAAATTTGGACTGAATACCATTGGCAGTTTCAGAAAGCTATTCAGGCTAGCTTGAATTCAACTAAGGAACCACCTGGCATGACTTTTAGCTGAACTTTCTGTGGGTGTTAACAGAGCTTGCTATTAGAAAAGGCATGCACATTCCCTATTTGTGACTTTCTAAACTTATGTTTTGGTTGCTGGGTTGAACTGCCACTTTAAAAAGATATTTTTCTGTTTGCTGAACAAAAAAAATCAAAGGAAAAATGGTTTAGGATTGAAAAAAAAGTATTTTCCTTAAAAGATATTTAGATTGAAAACAAATTAATTTTTGGAAACATTGCAGATTTCTTAAAAGATCTTTTACAGTAAAACAGAAAAGTTTCAGAATTAATCTACCTCCAAGTTCTGCAAGAAAGAAAAGCAAATTTAAATGAAGATTTGAATTTTTCAGAGAGAGGTGAGGTTTCACTGAAATGACTCAACAGCTCAGATAAGCTTTTTGAGTGAAAATAGGTATTTTCTTAATAAAAAAATATTACCACATCACTTCCCAGCATGTTTTCGTAATGTGAGATGAGAGCTGCATATTTCCATAAAGCTGTTTCCTCCACAAACAAAGTCAGTAG
The DNA here is from genome assembly GCA_013400315.1 of Bombycilla garrulus. NCBI lineage: Eukaryota > Metazoa > Chordata > Aves > Passeriformes > Bombycillidae > Bombycilla > Bombycilla garrulus. Next base: position 10,913 of record VXBU01011939.1, on the reverse strand, counting down.
AACTCAAGATGTATCACAACCCACTACTTCAGAGGAGCCAAAAACTGCATCTTTGGATTTTCAGCAACCACACATGATATTTAAGACTTATTGTAGACAGACCGAATAATGTGCCAGCAAATTTCAGCCAGGGATCTCTTTTACCTCACCAGAAACTAAGGAAAATCCCTTCTAAAATTTGGATAGATTGCAGATTTCTGTTCATTCTGTTCTTGGAATTCCTATCAGAGCTTTGCAAAAGCATCCAGAAACAATGCAGTTTGCACAGAGGCCTGCAGTTACATCTGGGCCCACTACTGCTTTATTGCCTGTTTTACATCGGTTTGACATCTTCGGTTGTGACATAGACAGTGGAATCAACAGCCCCTCAGCACTCCCACTGAGCACCAAACTGAATGGTGCAGTTGACACACTGGAGAGGAGAAGTGTCATCCAGAAGGACTTTGACAGGCTTAAGACGGGTGCCTGTGAAACATCATTCAGCAAGGTCAAGTGCAAGGTACTGCACCTGGGTTGGGGTAATTCCAAGCACAATCATGGAGAATGGATCAAGAGAAGCCCCATGGAGAAGGAGGTGCTGGTGGGTGGGAGGCTGAACCAGCCATGTGCACCCACAGCCCAGAAAGCAAACCTTATCCTGGGCTCCATCAAAGGAACTGTGGTCAACAGGGCAAGGGAGGTGACTATCCCTCTCTACTCCTCTTGTGTGGGATTGCCCCCAGCGTGCTGAATCGAACATGTGATAGAGGTGGACTTGTTGGAATGAGTCCAGAGGAGAGCCATTAAGATGACCAGAGGGGTGGAGTACCTTTCCTATGAAGACAGGGTGAGAGAGTCAGGGCTGTTCAGCCTGAAGAAGGAAAGGGTCCAGGAAGACCACACAGCAGTCTTCCAGTGCCTGAAGGAGATGTACAGGAAAGATGGAGATGAACTTTCCACAAGGACATGTAGCAATAGGACAAGGAGGAATGCCTTTAAACTGAAAAAAGGACAAGTTTTGATTAGATATTGGGAAGAAATTCTTCACTGTGAGGGCAGTGAGGCACTGGAACAGGAATCTCAGAATAGCTATGGATGCCCCATCCTTGGAAATGTTCAAGGCCAGGCAGGATGGGGCTTTGACAAACCTGGTCTAATGGAAGGTATCCCTGTCCATAGCAGGGGAGTTGAAGCTAGATGATTTTGAAGACCGCTTTTCCATCCCAAACCCTTATAGGATTCTATGATCTCCCTATAAATAAAAACTAGCTCTGTGGTTGCATAATTAAAGAAAATTAACAGGAATATCAGATGCATGCTGATTTGCACTAAAAATCAATAGACTTTATTCTGAAATTAAGTTAGGAGGTTCCATAAACTCATGCTAGAATCCAAGCTCATATTTAACTACTTTCCCAGCTCTTTGTGAATGAAAGTGCCAATTTCTTGGGTTTTGCCAAAAATATACACCTCTAAGCCTAAGCTGCTATTTTTTTTAAAACTATTTTTTCTTTGACAGCACAGAAGTTAAGATATTTAAAGTAAATGTACACAGTCAGTACATAGGGTCGCAGAAATCAAAGGGAGAGGTTTCAATGATTTTTTACTATTCATTTTGTTAGTTACATCTCTTTTTGCAGATCTCTTGAAGGATCCTTAGCAAAGAAATAGGACCAGAAGGTCCAGTAACTTAAGATATCTTCTAGAAATCAGCAGAAATTAAAGTTTAATAGTCCATATTTTCTGCTAATTCCTTTCTCATAATCAATTGTTTTATTCCTCTTTTTTTTTCTTTCTTTCTTTGCCCTTTGCCCAAGAAAAGCAAAGCCAGACTCTCTAGCTCAGCCAGACTCCCTAGCTCCTAGTATTCCCTTTTTCTGGTTGATGCCAAATTATTAGAAGTGTTCTGGTTTTGGTTGTAACCACTGCTATCCAAAAGAGATGAAAGGAGCAAAATGTAGTTCCAACTAAATCAGCTACACAACATCTCTATGTTTAGTCTGACAGAAATTTTTCCTCAGCCTTTGGAAAAATTTGGAATGGACCTCTGAGCTTCAGCTGAAGTACTGAGATCTCTGCAACAGTTTATACTTTGTTAAGTGCTGGTTTCGGCTGGGGTAGAGTAAATTTTCTTCACAGTAATCAGTGTGGGGCTCTGTTTTGGATTTGCACTGAACACAGGGTTGATCAAATAAAGATGTTTTTGTTGTTGCTGAGCAGAACTTACACTAAGCCAAAGCCTTTTCTGCTTTTCATATGGCCACTGTGGCAACAGGGATGAGGTAACTGGGAGGAGACACAGCTGTAAAAGCTGACTCCAATTCCAGACCATATGACATCATGCTCAGTATATAAAGTGGGGGAAGAAGGAAGAGATTTAGAAGTGATGACATTTGTCTTCCTGAGTCACTGTTAAGTGCGGTGAAGCCCTGCTCTCCTGGAGATGGCTGAACACCTGTCTCTCTATGGGAAGCACTGAATGAATTCTTAGTTTTGCTTTGTGTGCACTGCTTTTTGCTTTAGCTTTATTTCAACCCATGAGTTTTCTGGCTTTTACCCTTCTTATTCTCTCCCCAGTCCTGTTGGTGGAGGAGTGTGCAAGTGGCTTGCCTGTTACCTGGAGTGAAATAACAACAGCTGCAAGACTAGGAGGAAATAGGGAAGAAAACCCCACTGACTGCTATGCCTTTTGGAGACCCCAAGAGGATCAATCCGTTTTGTTTTCAACATGAAGCAGTTTAGTTAATGTTGTTACAATAGAGGATTTTCTGCAGGTGAACTTAAAAAATGTACTCGTTGTGGGCCACTCTAATTCTAATTACCATGTTTTTTGTCTTACATTACAATACGAACATACCTACAGATTCCTGTCTCTGGCTAGGAGAGGTGAGAGTCTTCCAAGTAAGCTTTTAAGTATGTGTACCTAAAAACTTACTGTACCTAAAAACTTTTCTCTCCCTTGTATCCTAGCTCCCTAGTCCCTATATTATAGAGATTAAAAAGTCAAGAGGCATGATCTATTCCACTAGTTTTGAGGAAAAGTTTTCTTCTACATGTTTATGGCTTTTTTTACTTTTTTTTTTCATCATTTTAATAACTATAAGTAAATCTGAGCTGGTTAGCAGCAGTAAACTAATCCATCTGCCTATTCAACCAAGTTCACAGCATCTTCCAAAACTGAAGATCATTTGGAAATGATTTCTTAGAGACCTTTAATGGTGGTTCTCAGACCTTTCTCTGTTTTCTTCTTTTATGATTTGCTTTAAGCATAATAAGATCTATGCAATTGACTTTACACAACTTTAACTGGGCTTTGAGTGGAAATGGCTTCATTTTGCAAGTGGGAACATGATTATTTTGAGAAACTTTATGCTGAATAATAATGGGAAGTATTGCATTTTGTCTAAAGGATGGGCTTGCTTTGAATTTCCCTTCCTTACTGCAGCTGCAGTTAAAATTATTCTGACATACATTATTCTATTCTGTGTCCAAGAGTGAAAATATAAGTTAAAACTAGATATACTATCTGAATTTATTCTAACATTCTCATTCTAATGACATTGCAGGCCTTATTAACAGTCCCCTTTACAGCTAGTAAGAAGGGGAAGATTTTTTCTATAAATCTTATGTAATGCATAATCCAAATAAGGTGTTGTTTTTTATGATGTATTAGATCATGCATCATCAGAGCCATCTGTCAGTCCAATGATCTACTGATTTAATAAATCATAATGGGACACCAATAAAGTATTACCCAAATAAAGCATTACCCAAATAAGAGTGATATGCATGTGAAAAGTGGGACTGCAAAAATCCAGACCAAAAAAAGAAAAAAAATTAAAGCAACACAAAACTGTGGCCTGGACCTGGATTCTGTACCACCAGAAAAATGAAGGAAAGAAACTGCAATCAACTGTTGGCATCAAGGCCTTAATTAGAATCATTCAAAATTTACCTCCAAGAGGACCGGGCTTTGAATGTCTGCTGAGCTACAATTCCTGGTATCAAAAGAACCATTTGTGGAATCCTACTTCACACAGCTCAAAAGCGAAATCCAAGTTCAGTCTATACAAGATACTTACCTGAAATTATTTTCATTTGGGTTATACTCGTCATTCAGAAATAAAAACATGAGAGAGAACAGAAGAAAAAGTTCAGATATGCTGAAGCATTTTCGTTTCAACACTTTTGAGCAAAATACTTTGATATTTTATTCTGAAACGTTTTGAGTTATGCACTGAACATAGGAACACAAAGTGAGACCTTGAACCTTCATAAGGATTTTGTGTGTGTATGAAAGTTTTTTTTTATTGTTTTGAAAAGAAAACATTTTCACTCAATGATTTTCATGATCACTTTTTCTTCAATTTCCTTTGTAAACTTAATAAGTGAAGTGGAAATTTTACCACATAAATCTAATCTCATATGAATGAAGATAATTTTCTCTGGTCAGTATTAAGCAGAGCAAACTTTTACACACAAGCAGAGAGATGGATGGATGGATGGATGGATGGATGGATGGATGGATGGATGGATGGATGGATGGATGGATGGATATCACAAAAACAGAGAATTTTCCATAAAATTATTCTATTTTCTTTGCAAGTACTGCAGCTCACACAGCAAATGAGGTGCCTGTTCTGCTTTCAGCAAAAGTAATAGCCCAACACTCCCAGCACACCAAACCAGCTGCTAATTTCTGAGAGCTACTGGTTGCAGTTGGCATCAACTGCAGAATCTGGGTGTCATTGTGCCAACAGCTTCCTCATAAAGCCTTGCAAAGTTCTATGACCTTGAAAATTTACAATTAACAACTTAATTGAAGACATGTACAAAACCAGCTATGTTACTAACACAAATGGCAGACTGTGGTAACTTTTTCTGGATTTCTGTTAAAATATAAAACTTTATACAGAGGCTAATGGCAGAAACATTTCTGGTTTTAGAGGTTTCATTTTTAAGATACAATTCTAAAGAAATGTTCAGTTGATCTCAATTCTTTAGGAGAGTGCAGCTAATTCAATTATTTATAATTATCTAAGTGAACTATTTATAACTATCTAAATGATATAGCCATGCTAGTTTCAAAAGACAATTCTACAAAGGCAAACTGCTGTAGACAGCCATGGCTCTCCTGCTATGAATGACAGGCAGGCAGAGGGTTATTATGAAATTAAGATGAAGCAATTGTGATGCAATGCTCGCCTGCAATTTGCAAACAGGTTTAAAGCAGCACCTGGCAGGAAAATTGGAAGTGAAAATTGTCAAGAAAAAGCCCCAAGATTAGGTCTTCAATACCTTAAATATGTAAATGACTTGCTGGGTCACCAAGCCTGAAAGCTGTAATGTTTGCAGAGGTAAAATCTTTTTTTTTTACCAAATTACCCACAAAATAATACACCAGTAATTCAAATGAAGACCGTTTTTTTTTTATTAAGAAGACTTTACTTAAGAGATGGAAGTGACATTTCCATCCATTATTGCACATTTTCCCCAGGTCAGTTAGATTTCCATTTAAACCCTGCCAACTCATGCTTCCAGATTGTTCAGAAGGGTAACAGCTTTTCTCTCTCCACCAGTATTACCTTCTTGAGAATTATTTCAACCCACTGCGTGTGAGTTACCAACCATAATGACATAGCAAGAAACTATCATGACCAGGACAATAATTTACCCTAACTTTGTATTTTCTGCATTTTTTTTGTATCATCTCTGTTTGAACAGTTTACACATGAGAGTCCCCTATAGACATTTAGCACCCTGTCATAAACAAACGACTGCTTGCTTTTGCCATGCTGAGGACATAAGAATGAAAATGATGTTCGGTAAACTTTGGATGAGAAGAGTTTATTTTAGTTTCACATGCATGGGGAACTAAGAAAAAAGAGTGGTGGCTAAACTGTTTTACACTGAAGTTTGATGTTAACTCAGTTTCCAAAGGAAAAAAGTGAACTCACAGAGAGATGTGAGGCATAAGAAACCATTTGCATATTCCCAAATAGTAAAATTTACTGAGCAGCCTCTCAGACTGATAAAACTTGGCTGGAATCTCCTGAGTTTAGTTTCTCATTCCTGTAATCATATCCAGGTTTACATTAGAATTAATGAGAACAACATTTCTGATGAAGCTGGGTATGTCTGCTTCCTAGCAGGACAGAAGTATAAAAAAAGCCAAAAGTAAAACACAATTTAAAAAAAAAAGAATACAGTAAACTATTTAATACCCTGGAAGCTACCGGACTCCAGTCTGGAAGGGAGGAAGGTAGATTCATCTCTTCTTTCTGAATGTATTAATTAGATAATTTGACTGTAACAGTGTTATAGCACAAATACTATCTACACACCCTAGAACAACACATTTGCAGATGTTAATCAGTAGTTTCCCAAATACATTTTGAAATTGTATAGAAAAGTCATGCTTATTATTTATGATTTTGACAGGAGAATTTTTCTTCACACCATTCAGTCACAGATCAGGCAATCTATGGGGCTGTAGAACTTTAAATGTAATCTTCCACGTCTTTTGCTTCCTTGCTTCTTCCTTTGCTTCTTATATTATTTGATTAACATATGCTTAACTAAAAACTACATAACACATTCACAAAGAAATTTTGGTTCTACAGAGAGCAAAGTCTTAAATCTCACAGACCACTGTAAGACTAGGATTTCACTTAAAACCCCTTCCTAAAACAAAATATTCATGGAGTAAGACAAGACTCTTCAGGATTCTCCTTTATCCGTAGTCACTGATTTCACCAGTGACTTCATTACTTTATTTACTGATTCTTTTTAAACATAATCAAAACATTCTGTTTACACTAAAAAAAAGGTAAGAAGGAACTGCTTTGTAGAAAGGAGGTTTAAAAGGAATGAAATCAGTTTCTGACATTAATTGAAAGATAATAATTACAGAGGAATTGGCCAGTGCCACAAACAATTATTGCTTAAGATGATGCAATCAAAAAGGCCAGTTTAGGGCATTATACATTGCTAATGAGAATTCTTAATTGATAATTTTTCAGGCTTGTGGATGAAATGTATTTTGTCTTAGTTCATCACACATTTGATGGTTATTCAGAATAATTTAGTCTACTGCTACTCTACTCACTGAAAAAGAACTGTGTTAAACAGAGAAGGGGCTTTGATGAGAAAGGACACCTGTGTAGCCAGCAGGGAAATCTGCATACAGCTTTAGCCAATATTGTGAATTGAGTTGAGCAAAAAAACAAACCCAAGGAATTCCTTTTTATCTTGGTTACATCTGTGAAAATTAAGACTATCTTCCATGATACCCATGTGGTCATTGCAATATAAAGTAGACATCACTGAGAAAATATGTTCAAATACATCCCTAGTCACCTCTGTACACTGCACACAATTCTCTTACTTTCATAAGGCAAAGAGATGTCAACACTAAGGGGCCTGGAGTCCCTCTATATCCATCCTCTTCTCTTTGTATCTTGCCAGTTTCTTCTGTCTCATTTGTTCAGTTAATATTCTATTCAGGAATTGCTACATTAAGCCCATACATTTTGATGATGATTTTATCAATTCAAATGCTGTCAACATTAAGAAAAATTAAAAAGTGAAGTAAAATTATTTATGGAGAGAAAAGTAAAAGAAACCTTTTTACTTGAGTCTTGTAAACACATTTTTTGGATGTCCATAGAAGTCACGTTCAGAGACAAGATACCAGACATAAGCCAAGGCACAGGGACAAAGACATGCATGCTCTCCATCAAAAGCATAACATTTAATGAGGGATAGTAAAGTAAGTGCATTTTATCTCTGTCTTTCATCCTCCTCATGACAAGCAAAAGGCAAAAAATTAATAAAATGTTTTAACCTTTTTTCTTTAGGTCTTATAGGTCTTATGCTAACCTTGAGGTAGATGGCTCTCATGGAGGGTTAATGGCTTGGTAGTGATAGATTATTTCACTGAGGTGTTGGAAGCCACCTCTTTGCATCAAGATAAATATTGTGTTTGCCAAACAAAACTATGCTCATTTCTAGTGTGTTCCGGCATGAATTCATCCACACAGTAAAGCTGGCATAAGAAAGAATTGGAGTCTTATTGCTCTCTCTCCATGATTAATTACACTGGAATATTTTTCTATCTTTTTTTAATCTCAAGAAGTAAAAAAAAATATGTAAAGTAGCCAACAATAAGTGAAATTAATATCAGTGGAATCAAAGGGCTAAAGAAGCTACTAAACAGTATACTATTTGAAATAAATGTTTAAGAAACTTTGAAATAGAAATCTCCCCTATTGATACTGAATTCCTGGGATGAAGCTCTCTGTGCATGA
>VXBU01011938.1:1549046-1601756 GCA_013400315.1 Bombycilla garrulus | reverse complement strand
CTCGCCGCCTCCCGCCGCCGCCTCTCGCCGCAGCCCCGCGGAGCCGGCCCCGGGTCCCGCCGAGGTAGGTGCGAATCGGGACGAGCGCTGGGCGCTGCCGGGGCCGCGGTACCGGAGCCCCGCAGCTGCGGCCCCCACGCCCCGTTTGCTCCCGGCGCTCTCCGGAGCAAGGAGCGTCCTCTGCGCCCCCGGCTGCGAGGGACGAAGCCCCTGCCCTGCTCCTCCGGGAACTGCCCAGGCAGCCAGGACGAGCCGGGGGGAGGCAGTCTCTCTCCAGTCCCTTCCCTCAATCTTTGCATTCTCGTTGGTGCTTTTGGAAGTGCTGAGCTGGGAGATGTGTGCGTGGGTGAGATTTTACGGCTTTATTAGGACTCCCCCCATCAGTGCTTCTCTCAGAAGCCTCTTCCTCCCCCCCGCGTGGTTTACCGGGGTGTTGTATCGGCACGAACTTTCTTCTGGTCGAAGGAGACGGATTTGGTCCCCTCGTGTCCCCGCGTGTCCCCATCCTCGGGCTGCTGCGCGGCGCGGGCGAGTGGACTCGGGCTGGCGCCTCGCTGCTCGGATTGTAGCGGCTTCCCTCGTCAGTACCTGCCGGGGATCCGGGTGGGAGAAGGTGTTCGGGGTAGGGAGAAGTTGTAGGATGCAGTGTGTAAGCGACACCTGCGTTGCTAGAGCCTGGGAAGGGGGTGGAATCTCACTCTCGGTGCTACTCGCTGCTGCCAAACATTGCCTTCATTGCCTAGGCAGGACTCTGGCCGCGCTGCCAGATGGTTCCTAACAAAGAGAGAAGTTTAGGAGTGTCAGGACATCAGCTCCCAAACGCAGCGCTCGGCTGAGGTCCGCAGGGACAGCGCGCAGCTCTGGTGGCTGTGTTTGTGTGCTGCCGGTTACTCAGTGCGAGCACGGGGCACCTGATTGACCCAGAGCATCAATAGCTGGGAAACGGAGGCAGCCGTCTCTCCTCGCTATTTAAATCTCCAGCCCCGCTGATCGCTGCACGCCCGTTCTCCCCCCCAGCAGCAACAAAGTCCGGAGTTAAATAAAAGGCATGCTACAATTCATGTTTTTATTGCCTCCTGACTTAAAACAGAAGTATGTAAGACATAAATTAGCTAGAATGGAGCAGCCTGTGTGCCTTCCACGACCTGTCAGATGGGGGAGATCCCTCCCCCTGTCATGCTCAGTCCTGTATTTTGATAATAGAAATCTCAAGTTAGGTGACTGGATGTTATGTCTCAATTTCACACCATTGGGCTGAGGAGTTCTGAGATTTATCCTGGGATATCCAAGCCTCAGTCAGAATCCTTTCCATGCTTAGATGTCTCCTAGAGTCCATCCAGAGCTTTGTTGTCCCTCTTGCTGTTTGGACCTTCCTGCCATGTCTACTTTGTTATTAAATCCCACCAATTTTCCTTCTCTGAGTAGTGCCTGCTGGATGGATCCTTTCAGGTGTATTGCCTTGGGTATTGTGCTGCTAAATAAAGGTGACCAAACTGACTGAACAGCCTCATCACAGGGTTGGATTTTAGTCAGTCTTTTACAGAGTGGGGATCTGTTCTTGTTTATGAACAAATTGATGTTCATGGGCCCTGCTCTGGAGTCTCTTAAAGCTGGTGTGGGACACCTGAAATTGTCTTTGATGAGGTTAATAAATGCTAATAAGCATGTTTGCAAAATCAGTTTCAAGGCAGGTGCATAAGTTCTTACTCATCAGCAACAAGCTCTGGAGGCTTCTTCAATTTTCCAGCTCTTGAGTTCAGTTTTATTGCTTCTTCTTCTTGATACCTGAGTAAATTTGCTACAGATTTGCAAAAGTTTCATGGTGAAAGCGTTTCAACATATGAAACATTGAAAATGTTCAAGTGGCCATGATCTGTTTTTCAAAGCAGTGTCTAAACGTTGTCTTTATTTCCAGTCACTCCCAGTCACCTGCTTCATAAAATTTTGTAATTTTAGTTAAAAAACCCCAAATTAGTTGATGTTAAATACACTGTATTAGGCTGCATAATGTTGCTCCAGCTTTTTGCTTGTGAGAAAGGCCTAGTTTTATCTCTTTTTTTTTAATATTAAATATAAATTAATTGTCCAAAGAATCAAACAGAAGCCAACAGTCCCTGTTAAGAAGTCCCATATTTACTGTGAATGGGGCACTCAGCCATTAGTACTTTGAATAATCCATCGTGCTTTAAACACCAGGCAGCAGAATTAATATTTAAGCAAATGCATACAGCAAAACTATAAATCACTGAAAACAGTTAATTATATTGGAACTGTGAAAATACCTTCGAGTACAGCCTGCACAAACTATTTCTCTCTAGCGTGATCACAATACTCGCAAACCTTTTATCCTTGTATGTGAAATCATTTCTAATTCTGTGTTCCTGCAAAGCATGTGCTTGGTTATTGTTTTCAAAACCATGTGGTTTGGGTTACTATTTAAATATAATATTTATGATACTACTTTGGTTGTTCAGCTTTAAAAGGGAAGTGCTGCGTGCCATTGCATATTAAAAAGCTTCTATGTAATTACTACTTTTTGCAGTACTGCTGTGCAAATCTCTGGGTCGGGAATTTAAATGGAGACTTTACAGGGTTCGCAGTTACTTTATATAAAATCCATAAGTCTTCTTCTCAAAACATGGGGGCTGCAGGCACTGGGGAGTGGGGAGTGTGGTGCCTGCTCTGGTTTTTACCTTTTTCTTATTGTAGCATGTATGCTTGCCTTTTTGTACTCCAAGGTGCATCCAGTGTGGTGGGCTCCCCCAAACCATCATCTCTTGGGCCCCTTTGGGGCTGAATTACCCATTTACACATTTATTGTTGTATTGTCATCTTATCCAAACACTTCTGCTCTGGTTGCATCGTGCAGAGGAGTGCTGGCAGACACGGGAGGCACTTCCACTGTCCCTCTCTGCCCTGCCTATCCATGCAAAGGAACCTGTGAGGCTGCACGAGGCAGAGTCTGTTGCCAGTTCAAAGCCAAAGTCTCTGGGAGTTTCTTCAGGGATGGTGATGGACTTAAGACCACGCTGTAGATGCCTGTAGGACTCAGGTGTTACAATCTCCTTACATTCCCCAGGGTATCCTGCCTGATCTCCAATTGCTGCTCCACCAGAATTCTGTTGTCCTGGGAGATACACATTGAATCTGGTGCCCAGTGCAGAAATCTTGGTTTTCCTCATGTGTCTCGAAGAGCACTTGGGATCCCTGCTAAGCTGCTGTGTTCTGCCTTGATAATCTCACATACTACAAAAAATAGCTAATATGTTAAACCCTGTATCAAAGAAATAGTTACAATGACCCTTGTGAATAAATGAGTTGCCTCCAGAAAGGCTTGTTCAGATGTTAATGGAAAAGATAGAAAAAATTCCCCCTCATTGTTCTACGCTCTGCAGAAGGACCATGCTGCCAGAGCCACCCCTACGTTCCTGTGCACAAAACTGCTTGAAACCTCAGTGGAGCAGTTCTGTATGTTAAGAAGTGAGAGATGAAAAAGCTTGTAGAAGATTAAAAGAGCCAGTCTCAGAGGAGACAAATCCCAGACAGAACCAGTTTGAGATTTCAGCCACCTGATACTTCTCTGTGAATCCTGTGAGTGATGTACAGTCAACGTGCGCAGGGAGAGAGGAGGGATTTTGTTTGAGAGTTTGTAGGATGTGACCCTCACTTTATGACTTCCAGATAAAGTACCAGACTCGTGAAGAGACAATAAGCCACACTGCTGTGAAGATCTGCCTCAGTAGCTGTGAGAGTGGGCTGCAGCCCAGAGAATCTGAGGCATTTGGTCAAGATGACCGAAAGCAAGTGCAGAACTCTCCAGAATGAGTGTGTTTACAAACATTTGTGTGTGACCAGCAGAGCCCAGCCCTCGAGGCAGTTTCTCTAGTCTGGCTGCTGCTCTAAAGGGAAGCTACTGACATTTGTATGAAAGCTTCTTTCTGAGCAAGGCAGAGAGGTGCAAGATGAAGGTCACCACTCAGCCTGCTCACAGAGATGCAGCAGGAATGAAGAGCTCACCCAACTCACACCAGATTGCAAACAAGAGCAGAACTTTGGGGCTCACTTTTCCCTTGGCAGTAAGAACTGGCACCGAGAATTTCTCCTGCTACCAGCCTGAGAACAAAGGCTAATGAATGAATGAATGAATAGGCACGAGGCTGAAATGAGATTCACTGCTAAACATGTGCTCTGCCTGGAGGAGGAGTAAGAGAGAGTAGCTGAGTGAAAATAGTTCTGTGCACTAACTTCACATAGTTCATTTTCTAGTTTTTTTCACCAAAAACATTTTATGAGGGCTAATAGTCCCTCTGAAAAATAGCTTAAAAGGTCAAAAAGGCACCATAAAACTTGCCAGAACATAACAGCTGAAAGTTTGCCCAAGTGAGGAATTTGTGATTTTTTTGTGGTAATTTTTTTTTTTGTGGAAGTTTGTAGTATTTTTTTATTTATTTTGTTTTTGTTGGGGTTTTTTTTGATGGCTTTTTTGTTTGTTTGGTGTTTGTTTATTTTTTGCTTCTTTTTTTATTGTTTTGATATATAACTGGGAGATAAGAGTGGAAATAGGTCCAGGTTCTCCTAAGCTCAGATATGCAGCTGAAGTTTTGCTCAGCCTTTTATCCTGGGCTCCTTGTTAAGATCTAGACTTTTGCTATGCAGCAGCTTTATCACAAGCCTTACAGAACATAATTTTTTGCAAGGTTTATGGAGTGTTGTGAACACATGAAAATCTGATTTCCCTGGAACACAGATAGTAGGAAAAAGCTACAGAGAAATGATCAGGTGGAGTATTGGAATTCACAGGGGCCTCCTAAAGGGGCTATGAAGGTAAATTAACAGCTTTAAAGTTATTTAGTTAAAGGCTATAACCTATTTCTATAGATTGTAGGGATGGATAAGATGTTTTGGGAGCATATCCTACTTTTTATATGCTGAATCTTTAACACTCACATCTGGTTTTGAGACAATTGCTTGAATAGTAAAAACTATTGTTTGGTCATTGCTGTTTTAAGAGCCTTTAAAGCTTTGCAGAGGTTTTGATACAAATATTTTTTACCAGTATAAAACATGGAGGTGCACTGATATAAATCAGTGTAAGCATGAGGAGAATGAAGTTCTTTATCATGCTTTAAAAATCTACCAAGTGAGGGAAGCATGGATGATTTGTAAGTAGTCAACTGGCATATGGTACCATTATGATAACATCATGTTCACAGCACTTTCCAGATTGATATACAACCTTTCTAAAAGAAGCTCTGCAGAAAAAGAAAGAAGAATGTAAAGTCATTTAGCAGCCAGCACACTGTTGGCACAGCACAGGACACTGGGAGGTGACTTCTCTGACACTCAGCGTGTCACATGAGTTGTGCATCACAGCCTGGTACCTACTGACAGGCAGTCACTCCAGAAAGGTGTCCCTGTCCCCTGGGTTCTGGGGCTGATTCCTGCTCTCTGAATGCACCAGGAAATGCTGCTTTCATTCTCATTCCACAGCCCTGGCCAAATCGTGGGGTTAGCACAAGATGTGGGATTTGTTTCTCAGGAGGAAGTCCAGCGTTAAGTCCTTTGTTAGCAGTGGAAGGAGAGAGGCTGGGGTTACCTGGGGATGAAGACTGAATTATCCTTTAGTTCTGAATGGAAATATCCAGCCTGAGATGGAAACTGTCTCATTGACCTGCTGTGTCATTTATGGTTCTCGAGGAACAGGAAAATAATAAATATTCTTAGAAGTAGGAGCCTTGACAAGACAAACTGCAGCAATGTTTCACTATTCAAAGGGCTTTTATCTACTTGCCACAGCTAGCTTAATTCTATTAAAGAATTTAAACAATGATACTTTATTATAGCATAAATTTTACTTTTGTTTGCCTTCATTAAAATGCACAAGCTGTAAATATTATTTTAAAGTAGTGCTGGCTGATTAATTTGAACTTGTATTAACTTCTGTGTGTTAAAATGGATATGGCAAATCAAAACCGTTAAAGTCATAACACCTACCATTCCTCAAAGTGAGGAGAAAGGTCTGTTGTAGCAATGTTCTTCACCCTTTCTCCTCTTCTGCTTTCCTTTTCCCTGCATATTCCATGTAAGCATTTTATCAACCAAACAGGACCAGTCAGTTATTTTATAGACACAATTCAAGCCTCAGAAAATGTAATTCTTGGTGTTACCATGCAATGTTTTCTCCAAACACCCTGTGACCAGTCATGCCCTGAAACTCCAAGGAGAGAGGAGTTCTATGCCTGTGTTTATTTGGAAAGGACTGGATTTTGGAGGCTTGTTTTGGCGGGGGATGTCTCCTTTAGGATGAGCTGCCTTCTGGATACGACACTGCCCATTTCCCCCGTGGAGTTCAAGGTAGTTCTTGGCAGTGTGCTGGTCCTGAGTACACCAGGCCAGGCATCCAACTTTTGTACCTCAGTTCGGTGAGATGGATCCCATCCTTTCACAATAATGCCTAGTTTTCATTTTACTTGTAAGGAAAGATGAAAACCTTTATGGTAAAGGAATGAATGAACAAATTTGAAAATGATCATTTGTAACTCTGAGCTTCAGTCTAGCTATGATGAGTTTTGATAGCTGTAGTGTTACAGAATGACAGAGCTGAGCGTGTAGCAAGTAGGAGCAATGGTTTTGCTGTTTTTCTGTAAGCTTTCCCTGAGTGATGATTTTTGGATGTAACCCTTGCTTATTGAGGTGATCTTTCAGCTGGAAATGTCATTGCACTGGGTTATGTAGAATGGTTTTGAGGAGCAAAGTACAGTAACTGCAGTCACTGACCAGAACTATTTGTAATAACTTTGCCAGAGCACCGCAAAATACTTGAAAATTAAATACTCCAGCAAATCAGTTTTCTTTGGTGGTGGTGAGTGTAAATTACCTCAGGAAGTCCTTTTGGGTTGGATTCTTTAGTGCCATTATAGACTCTTAATTTATGTATCATATGTTGGACAGGGAAGACATCAGTAGCCCATAGGAAGTGTTAACAGCAACTGAGGATTGATTAGATGGAATCTGTTCAGTGAGGGAATGTCACCAAAATGACAAGAGTGGTGAATTATATTTACAAAATATTAATTTATATTAAATACTGGTGGTCAAATATACAGAACGATTTGTGAGCTGCACGTGCAAGGAGACTCATTTGCAGTGCCTGTTGCAGGAGAGGACCCATCCACTTGTTACCCAGCACTGGGTTATGAATTCTGCAGGGCAGAAATTGTGATTTATGGGAACTGAGGTCTGTGCAATGACAAAGTACCATCTGCTGCTTGTGGTCAGAAGGTAACAAACGAGTGAATGCAGTAGGTGTTCTTAACAGTTGAGGCAGATGCTACATCCATTCCAATCCACAGGAATCTGGAAAAGTTTTATTTTTCTTACTCTATTTTGATTTATATTGTACCACTCTGGCTCATGAAGATGTAAGTGAAATTTATTTCTCAAAATATGTTCCGTGGGATTGTTTGTGGATGATCCGAGCCCAGCCTGGAAACTGAGCTTGTTCCTCTTGCTCTGATCTGTAAGATGCAAAAAATGTGGGAACTCTGAATAAGGGGCAAACAATGTTAAACAGAAAGGCAATGGGAAATAGCTTGGCAGGCAGAGGTGTGTGGGTGGGAAGGACACAAAAAGTCACTTATATATAGAAAAAAGCGAGAAAAAGGAACACAATTAAGAAAATAAACACGAAGGGACAAAGAGACAACTAAATAAAATTCAGCAACAGATTAAGGGCTCGCTCAGAAATCACTGAGTTGAGAATATGAAGTAAGGAATCAAATCTGTGTATGGTGTGCAAAAGCCTTTTGCATGACAGAAAGAGATAAATAATCAGCAGGATGCTAATTGGATGCTGAATGTCCAGCATTTAACAGTGATGGTTTCTAGATAATCCAAGCAACCTCCCAATTTTTTGCAAATGGGTTTTTCTCCTTCTCTCCTGTTGTCCTGCAGGTCTTTTGCCTTATCCTCCCCAACCTTCTTTTAGGCCTTCTTAAAGATGAAGTTTCCCTCTTGAGGGACAGAGCATTGCTAGAGCATTAAGCAGAGGAGAATTTTAGGGTCTATAGTAGTACAGAGCTAAGGTTGGAGTTTTCTTTTGCATGCAGGCATTGAAAGGCAGGAGATCTACTTAAAATAATGTGCACTGGAAGCTGAATATAAACTCGTGGTTCTGTTGACTTTTGTAAGAGAAACATGTTTGCACAGGTACTCTAAATGAAATAGGCTCTGGTGTTCACACACAGCCCCCAGTGAGCAGAGTGCTGAAGGGAATATCCTGAGCTTGCACAAGTGCTGCTGGGATGTAAGTGTTGTGATGCAGCCTGCTGTGGTTAGCCAAAGGAAAATGGAAATGTTGGGCTCTGATTGTTCTGAGCACCCAGAGAGGGAGGGACCGGTGTGTCCCTGCTGCTTTTCCTTGACCATTGCTTGGTCTTGCCATTGCCAACAGACAGCCTTCATCAGTGCTGGATCTACTTCAGTGAACCCATTTGGGAACCATGGAATCATAGAATATCCTGAATTAAAAGGGACCCACAAGGATAATTGAGGTCTGACTCCTGGTCCTGCACAGGGCACCCCAAGAATCCCTCAACGTTCCTGAGAGCTTTGACTCTCTTTACAGAAAAGTTACTTTTTAAAATTTGAAAGCATCTTCTTCCATGGTGCTTGCATACACTTATTTATTCCACTAGACTGCAAAAATACAAAGTGCTGTGGAGTCTTCAGTCCTGCATTAGAGCTCTGGAGAAGAAATGGTGCAAGTCAGTGTGCATAAAAATAGGCCTGTTAGGAGGGAGGGATGTGCTTGCCTCATGTGTGTGTGTGTGAGGTTG
This sequence comes from Bombycilla garrulus, assembly GCA_013400315.1. Classification (NCBI taxonomy): domain Eukaryota; kingdom Metazoa; phylum Chordata; class Aves; order Passeriformes; family Bombycillidae; genus Bombycilla; species Bombycilla garrulus. Next base: position 1,592,919 of record VXBU01011938.1, on the reverse strand, counting down.
AGCACATCTGCTCTCCTGAATCATCCTGAGCAGTGTAAGGAATGCAGCCTTGAAAAGTTGTGTCACTTCAGGTAAATGCTCCAGCCACAGAGAGAAAGATGTTTGAGCAGATGTGGTGCCTGGTCAGGCCATCTGACCCACCCAGGAGAGAGCAGTGCTGGAGTGCTTGACACCCCAGCTGCCAGCTGGACTCTCTTCCCAGCTAAAATCTTGGACATCTGTGAAGGAATTCAAAGAAGTCTTGTGTTGCATGTTGCCTGTCATACAAGAAAAAAAATACTTTGATACAAGTGTTTTCTTATATTAGCATAGTAGCTTGTCATTCATTATGTAGAAATGAATAAGGAACAAAAAAATTCTTCTTGTCTGGCTAAAGCTAATTATTCCCAGGCATGAGAAACTGAGGTGTTTGGAAATAGGATAAGGTGGTCTTTGTGCCATTCCCCTTCCTGCTGTCATATTTTCAATTGCACACAAGACTTCCATCTATGCATTGTAATACATCCTGTGTTGCTCACTGGTGTGTTTGACACACCTTATAAATTGTGTGATTGACAACACTTTTAATTGTTTAAAGCCTCTTCCAAACTAATTTCAAACCAAGTCCATGATGATGGGAGATGCTGGCTGCTGAGATATTCAACAGAAGCCTTGTGTCCTTTGAAGATGAGGCTTCTCAGAGGTATGTAGGACAGTGAGTATTTAAGGACACACAGTTTCTTTGGGTATCTTTACATAAAATATAGAGGCCTTCATGCTGCTTGAGACCCTTGAGCACTTTAGTAAATTTGATATTAAGTAATAAATGTTATGGCCAATGTTGTTTATTTGATAAATCTACTGCCAGAAAAAGTGATGTATTGTAAAGATCAGGAAAGGAGAAGCCTGTTCTTGGCTTTGTCAAAGGCTGCCTCTAATACCAGTGTCTTCTATTTTCTGGGCATACTAATGCTCCTGGTATTTTTTAAATCTTAACATATTTGTAGAGTGCTCCAAGATCCTGTGCAAAGTTCTTGGGAGCACTGTAGGCATCCCTAGGCAAATTAGTCCTGCATTAGCTACAGATCAGTCTGCTCTGCTCATTTCTCTTAATTTTATGGAGGTGACTGCTGCCAGTTGCTGCTAAGGCCAAAGCCAAGTAGTTCTGTTCCAGTTTGTTGCTGTATTTTGTGCAGTTGGATGATAATAGTTTCATTCCAGAAGATCTGATTGTTTTCTCAGCTATCTGAGGTGTGCTTAAAAATAGAACTGGATATATGAACAACCTTTTCTTCTCTGATACAATCATATTGGTTTCCTCTCTTAATTTCTAATCAAGCAGAAGCTTTCATAAAAAAAATTGTGAGCAGGAGAAACACTGTCTCAAGAAACTGTTTAGTGTTAGGTTATATGAGGCAGCATTGAGTCTACTCAAAATGTCACAGAAGATGAACACAAACACAGAATAATTCAAATTATTTAAAATATTGCTTGCTGTGATAGAGCTGTGGGATAAACACGTCTTTTCTTCAGCTGGGACAAGATCTGGTTTTGAATCAATGTTTGATGTCAGCTGTCCAGGTGTCTGCTGCTTCAGCTTTTCTAACACTTGTAAGTCATTAACAGCCTCACTGAAAACCAGCTGAAGTTAATGAGTGTATTTCAAAGGACTCAGAATTTGGACCTAAATAAAGAGGCACTATGCTGGTAAATGCTACTCACTGTCACTAAAATATATTTAAATTAAATAAGATTCTGTTGCCTAATTTAGAAACCAAAACAAAACCCAAACTATCCTCGCAAAATGAAGCAACTTGTTTTAAAAAGCAGCATATAATGGAACTCCTAAATGAATTTCTACATATGTAAATTCTCTTAAAGTCACATTTATGTTCCCTTAGTCAAGCCACTTCCTCGTGATATGTGCTGTGCTAATCAATATCCAAATAGAAAGAAATTGAGTGCAAATGATGAGGCACTCCTTGGGTTTCTCCACTTGCTCCCTAAAGCTTCACGTCAAACACACTAGACAAATCTTCACATCTAAATAATTCATCTGCAAATGGTGGGAACAAGATGGGAGGAATAAAAAGACAATGTTGTTCCATGCTAAAATACAATAATGCATTAAAATTAATCAATTTCCTCCTGCTGGGGAACAATCATTTAGAAAACATTTTAATTACCAAAACTGAATAATGGGATCAGTGTTTTTGAGAAGGTTGGATTCACCCTACTGAGCACTGGAGAATCCTCTTCACAGGAGCCCATAAAAATATTGCTGTTTTCAAGTTGCTGCTTTCAATCATGATATTTCTGGGGAGAAATCAGATTTTTTCACAGCAGCTTTTAAGGCAAACGTGGAGTGGACAGCAGGCCTGTGTTAACTGTTCTGTGCCCAGAGCTTGCCTTGCATGTGCTCCTGTATTTCTCTTTCTTTTGGATGAGAATTTATTGTGCATTACTTAACACATATCTAAAGTCAAATGCTCAAGCCAAAGTGTTTGGCTGCAACAACAGACAGTGTTGTAAAGTTGTAAAAATAACATTCTTGTATCTATATTCACCCTCACAAGGAGTGGGAACGTGCAGGAATCAACCAGCCCAGTCCCTTGTCTTGGCTGTTCCAGGAGAATGGTCGTGGTTATTCCAGTAGGGATAATGACTTTGGATTTCAGAATCTGCCATGGGAGAACCTGCTTTTCCTCTGATGCAGGAGGCTCTGGGTCTCCAGCTCTGATTTCAGAGATCTGAATGTTAGTCAGAGACGTGAGTCACTAATTTTAGAACATATAGTGACTCCCAAGGAGCAGCCACTGCGTGGCCATCTGGGAAAGCTGGAGGAGACTGTCACCAAACAATGTGTTTGTAGCAGGAGTTTCTGCCCATAAATGGGGTATTTTTGTCTAAAACAGTTTATGTCACTTACATTTTTTTGTCTCATCAAACTGTGGAAGTTTTGCTTTGCCATAAACCTGGCATGGCAGGCACAGAGTCACATTTACTAACAGGGTGCCCAGAGAAGCTGGGGCTGCCCCTGGATCCCTGACAGTGTCCCAAGCTTGGATGGGGCTTGGAGCAGCCTGGGACAGGGGAAGGTGTAGAATGGGATGGGCTTCAAGGTCCCCTCCTGCCCAAACCATTTCAGGATTCTCTGATGTGATTCTGTGAAGTCCCACAGCTGAGGGGATGGGAAGGGTCTCCTGAGGAATCAATTTCACAGGAAGATGACTGAAAGTTTTACATGGGGGATTTGTGATGAGAGTGGGTGAGGACTGGGTCAGTTCTCAGTTCAGGGTCAGTGCCAGTCGTGGGAGGGGCACAGGGCTTGGCAGGGGTGTCCTGGAGCTTTTATTCCACAACTGAGGACATTGGTCAGCAAAATGATTCAATAAAGGGTACCTGGGTACCTGCTGAAGATGAGTTTGCTGAAGCTGCCCTGCATGAATTTCAGGAGCATTTACACTGACTGGGGTCTTCAGTGTGTGCTCAGGGTAAGCTTCCATCTCGTTACTTTGCTGAATCAGGATATTAAGTTTGCGAAGAAAATTAAAATAGATTCACTGAGAATGATGTAAATCTTTATGCTCACAGTAGGGCACAGAAGCAAAGTGAATATCCTGGTAATAAAAGTACCTTGTAACTTGTGGAATGAACAAAGTTCCCAGAATGGTTATTACATGCTGTATTTTCTGTTTGGGATTATTGAAATAGAATTACTGAGAATTAAATTGTATAAAAGGCATTTTCTCTTTTATTTTCATAATTATTCTTTCATCCACATAAAACTTTTTTTCTATCTTGAAATAATCTTGGTTGGTACTGAAAATTGCTGTAGCATAAGTAAAACCAGTCTAATTGAGATTCATAAATCCACTTTTTAACAAGTACAATTAGGAATAGTTATTAGAGACCAGCTGGAAAACATTAGGGATGAAAATTTACCATAGGAGGTTTTTTATGTGTTTGAGACATTGTTTGCTACCAAAACCTAAATTAGTTCACCAGAGAAATGAACCTGCTATTTGAAATCCAATTTGTACACAGAAAGTTAATTCTGAATATTCCTATTGATAAAAATTGTATTATTAGGTCTTGTTAAACTGCCTGTTTTTAATGGAAGTCTGACTTTCACAATGCTTTTCCTATAATTAAAATATGAGGAGTAGCAACTTGATTATACTGAGTGCATTTGTGTCCAGTGGCTGTGTAATAAACTTTGGTGCAAGTCAATTCTATTATCTATTATGATTTTTGAAAGTAGAGAAGTTTATTGGGCCTAATTCCAACCCAACTCAATTCAAAGGAATTGTTCAGTTGGTGTGGCTGGGATGAACCTTTTAGGAGCCTAAGCACAGGTTTTAAACATATTCAAGTACAGCCACTTCAGTATCCAAGACTCACATTTTAAAATTCTGTTAAGTAAAAGAGCTTTCGAGAAAATACATTTATTTCTTAAGAATGTAACAAATAATTCATGTTGGTTATGTATAATGCTCAATCACAGTCAATAGATGAAATTCTAGAAAATCCATTCTCAACTTTTGGTTGAGTTTCCACTTTTCTCCTGTTGCAATTCAGGTTTTATTTGGAAAGTACTGTTGCCACAAAGAAAGAATGCTTTTAGCCTAATTGAACTGAGAGCCTTTAAACAACTTCTCATCAGTCAACTTTGAGGTGTTTTTTCTTATTTGTGGTTAATTGTATTTCCCTCCTGGAAAATTGGACAAATCAATGTAAAAGCAAGAAGATTATTATTAATTTTTTTAGAATAAATAGGTAAACCATGTTAACTATAAAAGGCGTCTGTGAACAATCCAAATCAAGGGTGTAAATCCACTGCAGTCAAATGTTTTATACCATTGATAAATTTGACACATTTATTACTCATCTAATTAAATTGTGCATGCAGAGCAGGCAGGAACCAACAATGTATGCAGATGTCACATGGATATTTAGTACACTGCTGATTAAGATCAGCTCGTTTACATCACACTGGGCTGATTTGTTATGATCAAACAAAACATGTTCAACAGAAAAGAAAATGATTGAGCCAAATTCCATTCTCTAGAAGTTGGAGACTCAGCTGTTTTAGCAGGCTCACGTGGCTGGAATGAGCAGGAAGAGAGGGCAGGAACAGTCAGATGTTCTCTTGCAGCACTCCTGGGGCTGGGAATGCTCTGGGAGCACACAGGAGCTGTGGCTGCACCTGTGGGACACCCTGCCCTGGCTGGGGACAGCTCCTGCACAGATGTGATGGCGTGTGGAATTCCTGTGGCCACAGTGTCCCAGGATTTGGGAGACGAGAGCTCAGGAAAGCTGCTGAGGAAAGGCAAAGTGTCCATGGATTGACACTTCATGTTGAATTACCTTTGTAACCACAAACCTATTGAGAGAGCAGAGCTGTCTCAGTTCCACGTCATTTGCACAGATCCCAGTGCCCACAGGCTCGCTGTTCGCCTGCTTTTCCAGGACCTGCAGCCACAATCAAAGCAGTCCTTTAGCAGCAGGAGCTGGGCTTTCCCTTTTGGTCAGCCCTGTCCTATAACCCATCCCATGGTGAGGAACAAGTGAAGGGAAGGAGCAGAGCTGGGCTTTCCCTTTTGGTGAGCCCTCTCCTATAACCCATCCCATGGTGAGGCACAAGTGAAGGGAAGGAGCATCTCTGCCTCCTCCTTGAAGAGCACGAGGCTTCCAGGGTTTTCAGGCAGCAAAGGGAGGGTGGGTGTTCTTTAGCTGGGTTTTGTCTTTCTGCCTGTGGAACTCAGCTCCAGCCATGGCCTGAGGGACATCCAGCTCTCAGGAAAGAAGGGTTCACCCCAGGAAGGACTTTGTAATCACTATTTTTCTGTCCAACTTTATGAACTGGGTTATCACCTCAGAAGGTATTTTATTTGTTAGGTAATCAAACTGGCTTGTATTCAGTCCAGAGCCATTTATATCGGGCAATTAATTACCACGTTTTATTCCTTCCTAATTTACTGTTTAAAGAATTGCATTGCCAGGGGCTTTCTATTTCTGGCAAGACTAGAGTAGTGCCAGGATTGGGGTACACACATCCATATGTGTCAAATCCCTGCAGTAGCCTACTTGTTTTATCATGGAATCCTGTGAAGGCAGTTAGCACAAGGATAAATACCAGGGAAAACCTGTGCTTGCCAATAATGGAAAGCAGAGATGTAAAGACTTTGCTCATCATCTGGCTGGAACTCCAGAAAACGGAATTCTAAATGTGGAGATTTTCTGATTCCCAGCCCTTCAGTCTGTAGTTTTTGGCACTGCCTGAATCAGAGAGAGTTTCAGACCTGGACTGGGACTGTTTGTAACACCAAAAGTGCCGTTTGGGAGCTCCACGTGTAAATGGGCAGATCCAGGGCGCTTTCCAGGCCAGAAAATAGGATGGAAGTGATCTGCATGACAGACCTATGTTTAAGAACAATAATCACACGTTTCAGAACATTTGGAGATAAAAGCAATAGTTTCTGGGGACTTTTTGGTTCCTACTTTCAGAACTGAAGGAATCTGGTAGGATTTCAGGCCTTTTATTACTTTGAGCTTTGACTTTTTGAGGCTGTAGGGGTCTGCTTGGTTCACTGGACTGTGTTTAAAACAAGAATCTTCCTTTCTGGCCTTGCTGCCAGGAGGAGACAAGGAGATTGCTGATAAGGAGTTGATAATGCTTTAGTTTATACTAGTGTGCTCTTTTAGAGCTAAAAAGCTGATGTAATTCAGCAGAGACACCATTAACTTCAGCAAATTTAAAGCACTTCTGTAAGAGAGCATGAAACTCATCCCATGATTTGATTTTGCTGCTGTATTTTCAATCTGGTTAGGAGATAACTCAATAACATTTTCCAGTCAGCTCCAAATTAAATGCAAAATCTTTGTTCTTTAACTGAATAACTTCTAACTTAGAAATAGCCAGAAATCTCCTTCCCTGAACATCCTGTACCTGGAGGAAATGTTGTGCCTCATACAAGGAGCACGGTTTTGGCCACTGGTAAAAGCATGTCCTCTGGCTTTTTCTCAGAAAATACACTCATTTTAATCTGAAACTCTGCCATTGCCCCTCATAATTCACTTCCTTACAGAATTTACAGAGCACTTTAGGTCTTTCTAGTTTTTAGCTTGTATTTTAATCTCTTTTTAGTAAAAATTCCTGGCCTGTTACTTAAGTTTATAAAGAAAAGTTGTACATATTCTTATACTGTTTGTGTTTCCGGGTACTCCTCCTAACTTGTGTTCCACCCACTCTGAGCCTTCCCAGGCTTTACATGGCTCTTTAAAATTTAGTCCTGGTCTACTTGTGTGATTTTATTGCCTCACTGAATTCTTCAGTGCTGCAGAGGAAATGAGCATTTAGGACAAAAATAAGGAAGGGACTTTAAAGGGACCAATCGCTTTCGGTGTAAGATTTCAGGTGGAAACATGTCATTACTGAAGGACTTCCTCTTCTCTGGAGTTAATTCTTTTCCCCTGACACTGCTTTCATTTTATTGCAAATCTTATCTCAATAATCAAATCCAGCCCAGTACAAGACATGAGGTCTCTTGCTGTGGCCAAGTTCACATGCATAATTCCTTTTCATACAGCAGCACATCAAGAGGAAAAGACACCACTTGGTGCTCTCAAAAACTCAGCTTCAGTATTAAAAACCACGTTTCTGGAGCAGTTGTACATGGATCTGTGTGGTGTCAGAACATGGAAAAACACATTTTTCATTCATTTAAAATACATCAGTCAAACCATATCTGAGTGTACCTGCTGGCTTCATTGACCCTCATGTTTTTAAGAAAAAACTTATTTGGGTATAAATGTAGAACTGACTGACAAGATGAACACTTCTGATTTACATAATTTACAGTTTCTTTTGAAAATGAGGACATCCTTTGTAGGGATAACTTACAGTGAATTATCTTTGAACCATCCGCTGGAACCTTGGAATACTTTGAGTGATGCTTTTCTGGTCATCGTTAGGAAATATTTCAAATTGAAACTCTGCATTGTGCGAGAGAAATCTTCAGGAAAATTACACTCTTGTAAGTTCTTCATGTAATTACAAGGACTGTTCTCAGGTCTGTGAGCAGGGGAGTTTAGGGAGAAAATAGGAGACAGAAACACACATACATTTATATATAAAAGAAATTCTGTGTATGTGTGTGTATATATAAAAATAGATTATTCAATAGATTTTGCTTTCTGGAGTTTTGATTCAATGATATTCCCTTTATTTGGTTAAAGAAAGATGATTTTTCCCATATTGCTGACAAAACTGTTTATAGTAGGTATATATTTAGCTGTAGATGGTACAGTGCACGTGACAGCAGTGGGAATATCAGCAGCTTCCTGTAGATTCTGGAGTCACTATTCGGTTGTAGGATTAATGTAAAATCAGGTCTTTTTTCTAAAATAAATAAGAAATTATTTATTTCTTATTAATTTATGAAAATTCTTCAGAATAAAGAAACCCAAATTGACACCAGTACCTAAAAGTTGTAATTACCACATGAGACCTTACAATAAACAGTAGGAATTTTCTGGGTTTTGAAGGCATCTAAACTTCAATGTGAGGAGCTGATGACCTTTGCAGTGTGCTTTTCTCCAGCAGCAGAGAAAGGTAAATTTCCCCATGACAGCTTCAAGTCATTTCAGATCACAGGGAGAATATTTCTCAAATTTATATGACGAAGCTGGCCTGAGATGTCGAAAATGTTTCTCTGGTTACCAAAAGCTCCTTGTTTGAAGCTGTATTAAAGTCTCAAGTTCTCTCCCAGTGTCCCCTGCACACCCAGGAGGTTTTGTAGAGCCCTCAAACAGTTCAGACACAGCTCAGGGGAGCTCTCTGGAACTCTTCCTATTCAGCTGATGGGCTGGTGTAATTCTGACCTGGAGGAAGCTGCCTCCTCCTGCTGCTCTTTCTCCTCCTCTGATAATCCCCACAAGGTGTTTGGTGCTTCCAAAGAAGGCTGAGTGCCCCTGCCTGGCTCAGTCAGTTCTTTGCTTCTCCTGCTCTTGACGGAATGTCATTCAATAGCAGATCTCGATTCAGTTCATTGCGCAGCAAAGATCGCACTGGGTTCTTTGGAAGCATCTTTTTATCCTGGGGCAAATGCACCACATTGTGTAGGACTGGCAGAAGCTCATGTTTTGTGTCTCTCTCGAGCTCGCAGGCGTGGCTCATCCCACCCTCTGCTGCTTTCCAGTCTGTCAGAGGCACCATTGTCCCATTTTCTACCGTGCAAGCCGCCTCGAATTGCCTTTGAGAGAACAAAGGGCTGGGCAAAGCCACGTGGCTGTGTTAGAGCAGGCTGGGTGCAGTATAAACCTCTGAGATTGGGAAGAGACTTCAGGTAGGATGTCCCATGAAGTTTTTGTTTTATCATGGAACAAGGATAGAAAAAATTTAGTGGATCTTCACTGGGGTAAAATCTGCACTGAGGCAGCGGCTCAGGGGAAGGAGTGTAACTGAGAAAAACCAGAGGAAAGTGTGCTGGTGTCTTTTTTGTTTTATCTTCTTCAGCAGATGTTCTCGTTTTAATTCCCCATTTCAAAATGGGGAGTACTTATTATTGTTTGTAACTATTATATTATTCCCCATCCCAGAATGGGGAACACTCAGTCACTCCCAGATTAGTCCATGCAGATTCTGAGGAGAGCACAGTTTGAGTGAATAAAACAGGAGTGTGAACCTGACAAAGGGGCTCTCCTGGGGTGGATTCTTGGCAATGCTTGGTCATCTGTAGGTCTACAGGAAAGCACTTCAATATGTGTTTATTTTTAATAGATCCATAAATCAGTTAATGTCAAAGGAAAAGTGTTGTGAACTCCTGAACTGAACACTGATCCACACAGAATCTGCCTCGAGAGACATCTTTGCAAACTGAGCCATCCAAAATCATGGAGAAATCTCGAGGCCACAAAAAAGATTTGCAAAAGTGTAACTTTAAAATCACAATGTCTTAATCTTAACTGAATGATGGCAATTGTGTCACCAAGCTGCTTGAAGTTTGTTTATCCTTTGTTTCACCTGCCCTGTCCAAAAAATTTGTGCTCAGGATCTGATCTACCCTTGGCTTGCCTGAGTGATAAAAAGCAGCTTCCTGCAAAATCTCTCCACCTCTGCATGTTGCAAGGACATGAATTTATGAGTTCACATTCCTCTTACATTCCCTGCTTTGTGGAGAACTCCTCTCCATCCTTCACGTGCCCAGCCTGGAGGCAGCAACTCCCCAGGCCTCTCCAGCAGGGAATTCTGGAGCCTGTGCTGGGAAAGGCTGGGACTGAGACAGTCCTTGGACCCTAAAGAAATTAACCCTGAACTTATGCCCCAAGTGATCCTAGACCAAAGCCTTTCTGTTCCATGCCCCATAATGGTTCGAATGATCAGAATAGAATGGAAACTCTGTGATATATTTATTACTATCTTCCCCATAATGAATTCTCTTTAAAATATCCCTGCCTCCCTTTTTTCAGGCCTGCTGTTTGTGGATGACCTTGCCTTTCTTCTTTTCAGCTGTGCCCATACACATCCCTTGGAGCTTCCCACTGTAGGGCTATAAATCCTCAGCAGCACTCGCAGACAAGAGCAGATGATTCAGTCCTATCTGGTGCATTCATGTACAATCAAGCAGAACTTAAACCACAAAGGAAGCCTTGTTGATTGTGTCATCCCAAGGCATGAGGCAGGAAGTGGAGAGACAATACTGGGCATTTACTTCACAGATGAACAACTTTTGATCTTGCAAATCTTCATGTGTTTGCTTTTATGTAATTCTTACATAAAATCTTGCATGGTTGCTGCGCCATCGCTGAGTTGCTCTGTATGCAGCACATCCCCTTTCTGTGTTCCCTGTTTAGAAAGCTAAGCACAGCCTTCATGGGAGATTTGGAAGAGCTTCAGTGACTCCTGTACACCATGAATTTGCTACTTTTCCAGCTTGTATTTTAAGCTGAAATTCAGGAGAAAGTGTCTTCTTCTTTTATGTGCTCTGTGGTGTCACCTTCAAACCACCTGTAACTGGCCTGTGCGAAAGGATCCAGAAGTTTGCCAGACACAAAACTTCTCCTCATCTGATTTCTTTTGGCATTTATTGATGATTTATTGTGCTGTAAAATGTCCTCATTTACACCCCGAATACTCTCCTCCCTTCTCGTAAAAAGAAACATCTTCAAGAGCAGTTTTTAAAATTTATAAGTGGAGGAAAGCCTGAGACATGTGGGGAACAGGATTTGCTCAAGTTTATACAGTAAATCAGTGTCAAGTGACAAGGAGGACCACTCTAATCCACTAGAATCAGTCCAGATCATTAGTTTATCACAAACACTCTTTAAATAAATAAGCAGGATATTTTATCCTTCAGTTCTTTGCTCTGTGATAGCTCATATTTTATTGAGAACATCCAGCTCAGTGAAACCATGAGCTTTCAGTGGATGTTCCTGGCATAGAAATATGTTGTCAATGCTCTATTGATCTACCTGCACAAGCCAGTCCAACAATGCAGGATAACTTTAATTTCTTTCGATAGTTTGTTCTTTCTTGACTGGCTCTGCATCTTTAGAGACTTACTCTCCATGCCTGATTAGTATTGTAATTCTTATATTATCTTCTTATATGGTGGAAAGTTCAGATACCTGTTAGAGAAATTGTGTAAAATCTTTATCTCCTCCCTCTTCCCCTCCATTCCTTCAGATTTGACCAATGCAGAACCTTAACATCTTTTAAATCCTTTCTTAAAAACATTACTTACCTTCTCCATGGTCCTTCCAATACAGGAGCTGTGGGGATTTCAGGCTGTATTGAAGTGATGGAGTTTATTAAAAACTCTGCAGTCTTTGCAGTCCATTCATTAAACTTTGTCTTTTTTTTTCTCTTTGTCTCATGTCCATGTAACAAATAGTTGCCATTTCCTTTTCAAGAGAGCAGATGGTTAAAATAAAAGCCACTGAAGATCAATGCATAATTTTTGGTGTAACTTAACATCCTGGCCTAAATGGTGGTTTTGTCTCCTGACACAGCACTTCTTTTATTTCATTTCCTCTGAATATTATATCATAACAAATGTGGTGCTTCTTGCAGATGCTTTAATGTGGAAATCCCAGTGTTAAAAATCAATGAAGTTAATTAGTAGTGATGAATGAGTGAACATTAATTGCCAGACTGGCCATTAGGATTGCAGGCGGTCAGAGCTGTCAGAGGCCTTTAACTGCTCAGCCTCAGCTCAGATTGTTTGTTGCACTGTAGGCAGTTTGGTTAGTTGTATCATAATGCTAATTAAATGCCTTGAATAGAAACTATTAATAAAGGGAGTAAGTTATAAATCACCAGATCTGCAAATATATATCAGTGAATCTTTTCTCTCTGTTAAATTAACACGGCCATTGTCCCTCTCTGTGTGATGATGGGTCAGTCTGGAGCAGCACAGTTGACTTCATTAGAATTATTTGAATTTACCACAGTGCGACTGAAATAAAAAACCTGTCAGCTGTGATTTATTTGCTGACTTGCTCTGCCTCGGATTCTTCTTACTATTCACTGAATAACTCTACAGAGTAAACAAGCAGGGTATGAAAGTGACTTTTCCCCTGCTCCAATACCACAAGCAATGAGGCAGAGCTGTGCAGTTATTTGTACACGGGGATGGAACAGATCCTGGCTCTGCCAGCAATTAATACAGATTTTTTCATTATCATTTCCTGTCTATCCTCAGCATCAGTGAGTGCAGGGCTTTCACACAGCGTGGCTGTGGCAAAGTTTGATAATGTCACAGAGCTTTAAAAGCCCCCCTCCCTTTCATTATGTCATGAAAGAAGAAGAATGCCCAATCCCAAAGAAAACCCTTTTCTTCTTGCATGACATAACCTCTTTCGTATTTGAAAGTGTAGTGCCAGAAGTTGAATTGCTTGCTATTTAATCTTTACTAGGAGCAGCACAATTTAGCCTTTGGAGGGGAGGAATTGGAGAGCAGAAACAAACAGAAATACACGACTGTCTTTCTGGTACAGATAGCTATTAATGGACTCTGAGGAAGGCCAAGCTCTTGCTCAGAGCACAGCAGTTTTTTATAAACCAACAGAGGGCTTTTGGTCTTTGTGGCATTACGCTTTCCTGCTTCTAAACAAAAAAGAAATAAAGCTTGTGTTCAGTTGATGAAATGTAAACTGACTTTCTCTAAAAGGAAAACTCTTGCCCTCACAGTGGGTTGTGCTGCTACTTTCCAAACTCAGTCGAGGTTACCAATTCAAGAGTCAGACAAATTATCAAATATTCTGAGAATTCTGATTTACCTTTTTTTTTCCTTATATCTCCACTTGCCTGGTATTTTCCAGCCAATATGTTTGAGTAGAAGGGCATATTTATACTTTGTAAATGAGCCCTTCCCATGTCAGCAGTTGGGCTGAATGGGCTGTGACTCAGAGCCAGAATTGAGTGTTTGCTCTGAGAAGCCCAGCTCGGTGTGGTCAGGTCACAGCTGGAGCACGTAAATTCTAAATGCAGAAATTATAACTTATTCTTGTGGCCTAAATTAGTTGGCAAAGTATCTGAAAATTAAGAACTCAACATGCTTCAATTATTTGCTGGGTTTGAAAATCTTTCCCTAGCTACTGCCTGTGTCCAAATTCCCACCTCACAGAAGAGCTGTCCTTCCACAGCCTGGATAAGCAGGGAAATCCCTGCTCAGGTTTTCCCACCAGGCTGACATAAAGGAGGTTATGAGCTGAGATTTCACAGATCTCTCATCTTTCCCTTTCCTTATTTAAAAAAGATAAAAGAGGAGAAAGTTAAATATAAAAAAATGTTCAGGTAATACTAAGAGCAAAGAAAATTAGGATTGGGAAATAAAAACATTAAACATATTTGCTGGGTTGGAACTACGTCATCTTTCATGAGGGACCTCTACATGAGGTCCCTTCCAACCCAAGTCTTTCTGTGATGATTTCAATGATTCTGATTTTTAATTTCTGATTCAAATTTTAATTCTCTACAGCTGGGCGTGTATGCAGCCTCCTGGGCAAGTGAATGACATTTAATCCTCAGTGCACTAGAGCTTGTCTGAAAGTGCCCTATAGGTATTATAATAAATTAATTAGAGTAGACATTTTTAAACCAATCAATTTTGATGTAATTATCATGTTGGTGTTCATTACTCAGCAGATAGAACAATGAATCCTGAACAGCTTTTGTTTTATTTGTATCAAATGCCAATATCTTAAAATAGATTCTCTGAGCAGCAGAAAGGTTCTTCCTGTGGTTTCCTTCTGTGTGGGGAATTATCTTGGATGAGCTTTGTTCAGCTCCTTTTGGGCTGGAAATGCACCAGGCCCAGCAGTGGCTGTGACAGCAAAGAGGGGACCCAAGAGATCTTGCCAGGTGTGAAAAGTGCCATGAACTTCTTCCTTCTCCTCCTCCTGAAGGCAAAACCCAACTTGGCTCCTTGGTGCTCAGCTCTTCTGCTGATGCTGCCACAGGTTCATTTTGAGTAGGATGGCCTGGTAGCCACACGTGTACAGCATTAAAGGACCAAGGGAAAACGTTCTGGAGATGATAAAAACACCTCAGTGTATTGTGTGTAAAAAAAAGGCACGAAAAGATAAATTTCCAAGCTTAGGGCTTGGAGCAAATCTTTGTTTTGGATGTGTTTGGCTTTAGGCTTGTGAGCTGCCTCACACATCTCAGGGAACAGAACAGAATTCCTGCCCCAGCCATGGTGTCTGGCTGCAGAGGGATCACCTGGAGCACACCTGTGCAGTGGCCAGAACACAGATTTACTGCAGCCCATCCTGACCTGCAGAATCAATCACTCAGCAGGGCCTCATTTCCTCCCAGTTCTCTGAGCTGTTCCTGTACTTGGGGGAAAGGGGAAATCTGTGGTTTGGCACAGACCATGGGACAGAAGAGCTCCCTGAGCTTTGTCTGGGATGTCTCAGGCACAGGCACAAGCAGATTTGCTCTGTGCCCAAAGAGGATCACCCTGGTGTCCCCAATGCCTTTTGCATTTTGCTTTCCCTCACACGCAGAAACTGCCTTAAATGCTGATCACTCAGCAGTGTGACCAAAGAACAAATGTCATGCACTTCAGTGGGGGTGGACAACACTCCTCAGATCCAGGATTTTTCACCTCCAAGCTTTGGAAACATGGGATGGTTTTGTGGAGCTCTTTTGTCTCATGGCAGCTGGCCAGACTTGTTCAGAAAAAGTTACAGATTCTAAGTTTCTCAGCACTGAATTGTGCTGACATAAGTAGGCAGTGTAAAAACATGTGAAAGACAAGGCTTTGCTTTTTTTTTTTCCTCCTAAGACTGGAGAAAAAACTACAAAAGGATTTCCTACTGCCCTGAGCTAAACTGGGTACTGTGGGTCCTGTGCTGGTTGAGTTGCTGCCCAGAGCTCTCCATCTGTCCCACTGGAAGTTTACCTGAAAGGAATGAAAGGAGCTGTGAAGGACACGGGAAAGAAAAGCAACCAAGGAGCAATAAAAAGAAAACAGACAAATCTGACATTATGCTAAGAAATATTTTTTAACTCCCATATGAAAATCTATTCAATGTATTTTTCATCTCAATAATCTAATTAATATATTCTTTATTTAGAGGATTTGCATGTTGCTGTACAGCAAGATTTTGAATAATTTAGGTTTAAAATATGATTTTGGTGGTCAATAATGAATGGAAAGCAGGCAACATGATTAGAAGGATGTATTTTCTGAGCAAAGCTCCATGTTTGCCATTCTCAGGATGGTTGGGCAGTGCACAATCAGAGACACAACTCCACTGATAAACTGCCAATGAAGCTCACACCGTGTGGACATCCCAGTGTGCTGATTGCTTGGTAAAGCCCTCAGATGAGAAAACAGATTAAAATTTCAGATTGTGACATTTCAGTGGGAAACCTAATTCTTTTTTTTTCCCAGAAAAAAAACGATGTCGATTTCNCTTGGTAAAGCCCTCAGATGAGAAAACAGATTAAAATTTCAGATTGTGACATTTCAGTGGGAAACCTAATTCTTCTTTTTTCCCAGAAAAAAAAGCGATGTCGATTTCGGTTTGTGTTTTCAGCCCAGGTTTGCACTGAGCAGAGCGAACAGTTGTGTGGTTAAGGTGGGAGATTCCCCTGGAGATTCAGCTTCTCTGCTGTGCTACCCTGCTCACCTTTCTCCACAGTTTCTGACCTCACCCCTCACGGGGTCGTGTCCCGATGAACTGTCCCAAGCAGAGCTCTGGGACCTGGTTTTGGCGAGGCTCAGTTTGGATAAAAGCCTTCAGGACGAGGCCGTCAGTGCAGCCTCCCTCAGTGACTGATGGATTCCAGGAGGTCAGGCCCTGCAGACACTTTCTGGACATGGTGAATGTACCTGAGCATGTCACAGCTCTGAGACACTGCCTCCCTCCAGCAGAACTGGGGGAATTCATGCTTTTTAGTGTTATCTTGGTGTTAACTCCACAGAAAGTTGGACAGCTTTGCTGGTGTTTTAGTTAGTTTGAGTTTTGCAGCCAAGCAGATAAAGACACTCACCTGTTCCATTTGCCTGATTCCATCAATTAGACAGTGATTGGCAGGTGAGGAAGTCACAAAAACAACCTTTTCTGCCTCCTCATTACTTCAGTGTGAAATTGTTCTTGTAGAATGTCATTCCTCCTGTGGGGACTCTGGGAAGGAGTCTTTCCACACCATGATGTTTGAATATTCTTACACATTTGGCTTAAAGTGATGGATAATAAAAAAAAAAAAAAAAGCTAAAAAGTGTATTTTTCTTTAAAGCAGCTCCTAATCAGTAAGATTTTGTTTTGCCAAGTGATTTAATATTCAAATAGCATTATTACAAAAAAAGACACCACTTGCTTGAAGTTCCTTGTCACGCCAAGAACCTCCTGGATGTTTGTTTTGATCATTTTCTCAGTAAAAATACTTCTGCTGCTTCAGATTCTGCTTTTTCCCATACAAAACTTCAATGAAACATTCCATGAGGTAGAAAAGACATCTGTCCACGTAGATTTGAGAGGAGACAAGGTTGCACCTTAAGCTTACAGAAGCTAAACACCATAATTAAATTACAGCGTCTGTGCCGTGGAAATATAGATTTATGATAACACAGCAGTAAAGTCTTTTCTTCTGGAAAGTAATCCATTTAAAGAGCTCACTCATCCTATCTGGAACAATACTTATTGAAAGATTTGGACCTCAGTTCATAAATCATCCTTAATGTATTCTTATCTAAACTCTGCCACGTTCTGTGGGATAAGGACAGGGAGAATTTGAATACATGAGGTTCCTTCAAGGGTTTGGGTTTACCTGGGAGCCATCACCCACCTGAGATCCTGATTCCACTTTGTTGTTTGAAGAGCATTTTAATGGCAGCAGAAGAGCAGAATTGAGGAACGCGTGAGATGTGCCGAAGAAGAAAGAAAAAAATAAATTCTTAATATTCAGGAGTCTGAAGAATCAAAGAAATATTTGGAGCAGATTTCCCAACAGACGAGCTCTCCTAAAAAGTATTAAAAATGTATGATTGAGAACTGGAATGCCAAATAATGAGTCTGTTTACAGCAGGGGAGGAACAAAGCCTGACAAGGAAAGTTCCTGAGTCAGCGCTGGCTGATGTTCCACGAGGAGCTTTGAGAACCAATTTCCAGGGCTGAGGGAGAGGTGTTGTCATCCCTGATGCAGCAGAGCAGCGCTGACACTCCGAGGGAGGGTAACAAAGGCACCAGAAAGGCTGACTCAGCTTCCTGCTCCCTACTTTGAAGGGCAAAATGGTTTTTCTTTCTTTTTCAGGACTCTTTTAAAACTCAGGTTTTGCAGGCAGTGGTGAACAAGGTGGTAAAATCCCACCCCCAGATAATCATTTATGGATCAGGGAATGATTTCTCTCGTTAGCTATTGACATTTTTGCCACTTAAGGGAGACCAGGCACTTCTATCCAACATTGATACCCCCAGTGTGGCTGCCAATGGTTTTTTATAAGCAAGAGAAGAAGTGAAGGCTGGACTTACAACAACCTGTGTGGAAATTCCTTGGCACCTTTGTTGTCAGCAAAAATTACTTGAGCAGGAATGTACATTCTGAAAAGGAGCAAATGAATATCTGGATTTTACTCTTGTCAGGAATGACATGTTACAGACATAGTATTAAAGATCTATTTTTACATAATGATTTTTTTGAAGTGCCAACTTTTCTATTTGTTCCTTTAGGGGAAGTTTTTTGGAAAGTCTTGTGCACCATTTGAAGCTGCTGCATAAGAGATCCTGGAGGTTTTCCTTATAAGGGGATTTTAATTTAATTGAAATCTAATTTTGTGATGCTGTGGTTTTGGTAATAATTTACAATGAAATTTTTATCTTATAAACCAAACTAATAAAATGCACCTTTTTATCCCAGAAAATTATATTTCTATATAATACAGCCAAATTATATGCTTATTTAGCTGTGAATGTATATTTCCTTGCTGTATCTTAGAATGGAAAAATAGATGTCATTAAATTTTAGTCAGTCTAACAAGCTTAACTAGAGCATCTCCCAGCAACATGCTCTAGGATTTAGTTTTCCAAACAAACTCAGTGTGTCACTGATGTCCAGAGAGGATCAATAGAGTGGAAATTGCAGTTTCCCTCAAGTGCTGCCACGTTTTACTGCTCACCCATTTCCAGCCAGGCCCCTTTCCCCTGCCAGATGGGGCCCGTGGCCATGCCAAGCACACAGAATGCAAGGAATCAGACAGGAAATATTCACAAATGATGCACAGCTCACGTTCCTCTTCCTTTCTGTGTTTCCCACCCCACCCTGGCAAGGTCCTGACTGCTTTTTCTCCCCAGGGAGCAGGAATTTCCCTGAGGGTGCTCAGTGTTGGCAAGGTTTGGGCTTGAACTTTGAGCTTTTCTTTGAGAGGCTGTGTTCTCGTGCACAGCCCTGCAGTCTGTGCCTGATGCTGCTCCTGGGACAAAGCAGGGGTGGAATTCCAGCCTGGGAGAAATGCCCTGGCCATTTGCTGACCTGTCTGCTGGGTTCATCACATTTCTTTGAGCTGCAAGTTGTGGCCCAGGAGCTCCAGAGCTGACCTTGAAGTGCATCTGAATATTTGTGCGTATTTCTCACCCCGTAATGATGCCAAGCTCACCCTCAGCCAGTTTTGGCACAAGGATAAGGAGTTAAATCTGGAGAAGCAGCTGGCAGGAGGCTGCTCTGTGGCAGCACAGGCTGCAGAGGAGGGGGTGGATGGGCCCAGACAGCCACTTTGGGACTGCAGTCTCTTTTTGGTGTGATGTTACTTGATTTCACATTAATGGGAGCGACTTGTGTGCATCAAACACAGATTAGACTTTACAAATCCGTTTGCTGTCTCTCCAGCTTTCCCTCCCCCAGGTCATATTCCATATGCTGGGAGAATTTGGTTTGATTTGTCCCCACACAAATGGAGTGGAGCGATCTCTGCAAGGCCAGGGCCAGCAGGGCTGTGCTCATTTGAGGTTTGGTTTCTGCTCTGAAGCAAGTGGATCGTATTTGCAGGGTATTCACAGGGTGTCAATGATTTCACATGAAGTTCAATGCAGTCTGAGGGGAGACTGGGCTCTAATCTCTCCATCCCTGCCCAGATGCACACTGAGCACTGTACCAAACCCAAGGAAACCTTCCACTACTGTTACTGTTACTCTATTTAGCCTAAATTAATTTGAAGTCATTGCCAAGATTTGAGCTCATTGAGTTTTTCCCAAAAGGAATGAAAATTAAGACAAACATACTGAAGTTCTTTTTTTTTCCTCAAGGCCTATATTTATCATGCATTTTTCCAGGTTCCCCAATGCTGTTTTTGAGATCCAAGTTCTTTCACCTGCCAGCTGCAGTGCCATGTTGGAAAAGCAGATTCCTGAGATTATCTAGTCCTTTCAATCTGACATTTATTTATTTCTCATTTGAAATGGATAGACTTTGGCTTCTCCTTCTAATAAATATTAGATAGGGAGTGGTATTTATTTATACACCCTTCTGTTTTTTCTAAACTGGGGCCATCTCTCCTGTACTCTGGTGAAAAGAATCCTCCTCTTGCATTGTAAGGAATGAGAGTCCCACTGGGAACTCTCCCTAGCTTGGATCCTCCAACCCTTATTGTGATTTATTGTGGAATAGCAGCACAGAGGAAATCTGCAAATCCCTGTGGCATATTGTGGCTCAGATCTATCTGGAACTTTCCAGAGACCAGGATACATTTTTGTGTTCTGCGTTTCTCCTGCTCGTTGTCAGATTTCTTCCTCAGCTTTTGAGAATGACTTCAGGATTTTGGGAAGGGAAGTTGTGTGCTCTGTGAGTGACCAGAGTTGCACACCAGCCCTGAGACCTGAGCTGGGCACCTGACAGCACATCCTTCCAGCCTTGGGGAGTCACACTTATCAAAAAACATTTCAAGTGTTAGAAATAGGTGGCAGGAGAGGGGGAGAAGCTGCCAGCCAGCACTGCCCTCATTCTTTATGCTGACCAGTGTTTGCATTTTTCATTCAGGAGGAAGGGAAATGTTTAATCAAGAACTGTGCTCTTGCTTTCCCTCACTTTTTATTTTTTTTCTCAATGTCTTTGAAAAAGTATGAAAAATGCATAAGTTGGACAGTGATGTTTGACAGATTATCTCTGGTATCCCTTGGGAATGAAGAGATTTTGCAGCTGTGCTCCCTGATGTGTTATTTAGCAGAACAGACAGACCTCAAGTCCTTTGGTTTCCCACTTCCCAGGCTCCTGGAGTACAATTGAAGTACATGCTGGAGCAACATCCTTCTCCTCTACATGGGAAAAAGCATTATCAGATAATTAGACCGTGTCATGAAGATGTAATAAAAATCCTTAAGAAATTAATTAATGCTCATGTACAATAGCTGCTTTATACCACAATACTTGAGCCATTTAAAATGAGGTTCTTTTTAAATAGCAAAAGCAATTAGTCTGCTCGGACTGATTGCTGGCCAATTTTTGTAATGCAAGACTTTTTTGATTTATGGGAGTAAAAAATTGAGAAGGCGAAGGGTAAAATTCCATAGTGGCTGTTCTTAGCAAGAAAACTATCAAGCTCTGTAGCTGTTTTTTTCTGCTGCAGCTCGCTCTTGCTTCACTTGCTTGAAAGTTGGAAACTTTTAATTTATTATCTTCACAAGTATTATCTTCACACTGGTGCAATAATGTTTACTAATATCTGCAGTGTTCAGATACAGAGTTGGATGGTATTTTTTTATGGTAAATCTCTTCCTCCTTAAGGAAAACTTATTCAGGCTGAAATATCCACGTTCTTTTCAGCAGCATCTTGAAATAAAACCTCCTCTGAAGTCCCTGGTGCCGTAACTTTTACTTTAATAAAAATAAGCTAGAATATCAGCAGTGGAATTACAGCAGGAAATGCAGCGTGTCCCTGGAATGGCCACAACCTCCAGGGCTGAAATGGAATTTCTGCTCTGGGGCTGGTGCAGCACAGATCTCCTGCTCCACGCCTGACTTGCAACAGGTTCTGCTGAAGAGCTTGTACCTGGGCATGCATTTAAGCATCTGATTGAATCCCAGCTCATCTTGGCAGTCAGGAATTATTTACAATGTTTTCTGGGGCTACAAATAACTCGGAAAATTCCCAGCATCAGCTGCTGTCTCTGCACAGGTTGGTGTTGCAGCGAGACCTCGAGGAGCTGAAGGGAGTTGTGGTCACGGATGGGGCAGAGTTTTAGGCAAGAGAGGAGCAGTGAATGCTCCACCATCATTTTGATGGTGTCAGCCAGCTTCAGCTGTGCCTCATCCCCCTGCAAATGCTCTCCCCCTCATCGTGATCTCCCTGTCCCTCTCTCTGTGGCTGTTCTGCTTGCCTGGCTTCCTTCAGAAGAGGACACATTTGCTTGGCTTCCCACCCCCCTGCACGACCTGGAGCAAGATTAGGGCCTCACATGCCTTTCCTTTGGTAGAAAGGGAAAAAAAAATATTGAGTAAGTGACACAGAAGAGGAATTGCTACGCATATTAAGCAGAGAGTGATTGCTGACAGCATGCATTATGTAAAAGGGGGAACCTGCACAAAATGAAATACAAACCTTGCTGCAATTTAGCTGTTAATTTAATCTATATTATAGGATTTTCAGGTATTACATTGTCTAGGGACAACCCAGCTTAAATTTTCTTGCTGTTCCCATAATGTACTTGTGGTCTTTCTATTTCAGCTGCATCTTAGAGTGACTTTTAAGAGCATGCAGTGACAGGACAAGGGGGAATGGCTTCAAACTGGGTGAGAGTAAGCTCAGATGAGATACCAGGGAAGTGAGGTAGTGAGGCCTTGGGGCTCACAGAGAAGCTGGGGCTGCCCCTGGGTCCCTGGAAGTGTCCAAGGCCAGGCTGGATGGGGCTTGGAGCAGTCTGGGATGGTGGGAGGTGTCCCTGCCCGTGGCAGGAGGTGGCACTGGATGGGCTTTAAGGTCCCTTCCCACCCAAACCATGCTGGGATTCTATGCTGAACTTTTTCTTGTCATATCAGGCTTGTCTTATCCCTGGTATGGCTTGAGAGAGAACTATTCCAGAAAAAACACCAACCTTTTTTTTTCAAGAAAAACACGATGAACTTTGTGAATTCCGTGGTTTTCTTTCAGACTCATGGTTTTCTCAGTGCTTGGGAAGAACTGAGCTGCTCTGTCATAGCATGTGACAGGCTGAGCTGCTCGGTGCTCTGTAATTGATACCCTGTTGGAGAGCTGGGGTTGATGAAGTTTGTGAACGCTTTCAGTGCCCACACTGTGCTCAGCAGTGAGCAAGTGCCAGTCCTGCCTCGGTGCTGATTCCCACCGCTCCCCTGGGGAAGGGAATGCAGAGTCCCTGGGCAGTGCAGGGCTGTGTGCAGGAGCCTTTGCATGACAGAGCACTGAGAAAATCCTCTGTGCCACGACACAAAAAATGTGTCTGGTTTGCTGGGAGGTTAACGAGTCAAAGAGTCTGCGAGGCAGGGAGCAGAACACCGAGTCAGGCTGGAGAGCTGAAAACGGGAAATAACGAGAAACAAGAAGAGAGATGGAGGCAGAAGCTGTTCTGTGAGGAGAGGGTGAGAAGGAACAGGTTCTCTGAGTGCCCTGATCTGTGTTGTACCAGAGAAACTTGAGATTTGCATCACTGCAGAGCATTATTACTGCGACCTGATAGATCTTGGTGTTCCCTATCTGTTATTGTGAAGTCTCCTGTGTGTCACTTTGGTAACAGAGGGGCTTATTCAGCAGGAACACTTGACCCAAAATCGATGGCTCAGATTTGAGATTGTAAATTAAACAGCTTTTGACCAGAGCTGAAGATTTTGTAGTGCAGAAGTGAAAATCCAGGTAATGGCTATTCTATGAATTATATAAAAGTCAGATTTCAACAGCCAGGCTGGAATGGAGGAAATGCAGGGGTCATTTCACTATCACTGCATTCACAGGTACTTGCTTGTGCTGTCAGGTGAGAGATTCCCTGAACACTTTGAGTTGGACATTGTGTGTTTGAATTGGTAACAGGGGTGGTAAAACTTGTTAAAAAAAAAAAATCATTGTTTTTTAGTCTGTGTGGTTGAGGTGAAGCTGAAGGAAGCTACTGACATATTTGCTGCTATGCATTTTGACAGAAAATTTGCAGGTTCACAGTCTTGGGAAGTGTTAAGTACTCAGATTGTCTCAGCTCCATGAATCTTCCCAGGATCAGTGTGTTGCAAGACAACTGTAAACAGCTTCAAGAAACCTTCAGGCCATCAGCTGGAACATGTTTGAAACCACACAGTGCTTTTTAAAATATTATTCAGCGATGCCAAAATTCAAAAGGCTTTAATCAGTAATTTAGCTGTAACATTTCACCTGGTGTAGTTCTGTTGTGACCCACTGGGAAATATCCCACTGAATGAAGGTATGGGTTGCTCATATGAACTCCAGAGGAACATCCCTTTTGTGTGCTGGGCTTTCCACAGTTTATCCTCAGGGTCTGGTTTAAATGCATTAAACTCAGGGAGAGATCACCATGGGATGCTGGAGATGTGCAAACTCTTTGGGAGCAGCAGGAAGTAGCTGTCTGTACCCACCTTGGAGCATGGCACAGCTCTCCACAGTGCCTGCCAATCCATGTCTGGAACCACTGGGATTAAACTGCAGAGCTCTGGGAGAAGCAGAGGGTGAGCAGCTCCAGGATATTCTTTCCTGAGACTCTTCTTCCAAGAGAAATTCACATTCTATCAAAATGAGGGTGGATTGTCTGCTTGATGCCACTGTCCTACTGTTTCACTGGGTAAAGGAAAACTCTTTCTTCCCACCCTAAATAAGAGTCTGGATCTTTGGCCTGTGAAAGCTGTCTTCCTCTTGATCTCAAATGATGGATAATGATGTATCTTCAAAGTGTGTCAGCTTCATCTTTTCCTTTTTCCCCTCTCAGTAGTGTCTAGATATTATTTAAACCTTCAAAAATGTTTCCATAAAGAAAAAAAAAACCCCACCTATTCTTCCTTCCTATACAGAGAAGTAGGAGGCTTCATTTTTGGTGAAAAAGGTCCCTTATTTTAGGAGTTATTTGCCAGATTCTGAGCTTTCAGGGCAACCTGCCAACCCCACGGTTTCTGCAGGCATCTGGGAGGTCACTGAACTGGTTTATAAGGAGTTATCATATAGTGATTACTTAGATGGCTTGTGGTAATGCTATAATGGCAGTTCAATTAATATGATAAGATCTTAATTGGCTGTGTAGAATATTGTCTTTTAATCTATGCAAAGAGCCAAGGGTACAGCAGAGGTGCATATAAATCTGACTGAAGCCAGAGTGCTTGTGCCTCTCACTCGCTCAGCCCCAGCTCTTAGACCACTGCAGGCAGGAGTCGTGTAGGGCACTCGTTTTTCCCAGGGATGAGAATATTGTTGGTGAAAATTCTGCCCAAGGAGGGGATACAGACAGGATCTGTCTCCAAAAATAGAGGCCTCAGCTCCTTCTGAGGGAAAGGAGATGCTTGATCAGCAAAGGAGTGTCTGACAGGCATATCAAAGGCCAAAAGAGTGACCTGTGGGCTGAAAAACATTTCAGGAGTTTCAGCTAAAAAGTTGGGCTTTTCAGATAGAAGCTTTATCAAATCTGCTTTATTGAGCTCAGTTTGTGACTCCTGGACATGTTCAAGTTTAGGGATGGCTCTCTGTATTGCAAATAAAAGCCAAATGCCAGCAGCCTTGTTTTTCTCACTTACCTTTCCCTGGCCCATTAGAAGTGACTTCAGCCCCTGAGAATTCCCAGGCTGGTTTCAAATTTGGGAAATGGGCACAGAGAAGAGTCCTGTCACAAAAACTGGTAAGGGACCTTCTGGCTCTATTGCACACAAATTTACCTGGGCTAACCAAAAGCACAAATCCTCCCCTGTACCAAAGTGGGGTTATTGTAGGAACATGGCATTAAATAAGACTTGGTTGCCTAGTTTAGATTATCATTATTTCCATTTAAGTTGGTATCATCTGAATGCAATGGGCATGGGAATGTCTGAGCCAGCAGGGTTCAGTTTCAGTTCATATTCACGGAATCACTTAGGTTGGAAAAACCCTCTACGATCATCAAGTCCAACCATTCCCCCAACACTGCCCAGGGACACTGATCCATGTCCCCAAGTGCCACATCCACAGGGCTTTTAAATCCCTCCAGGGATGGGGTTTCCAACACTGCCAGGGCTTGACAACCCTTTTGTTAAAGAAATTTTTCCCAATATGGAATTTATATATATAAAATGTTGTAAAGGAGCTGTGGTAGGAAACATCCTGCAGGATCTTGGAGGGAGTGACTTTGGGCATCAGTTGTGACAGTTTTGCCCAGGGGAAGGGTGTGGAGGAAATACAAAGAGGTGCCCGTGGTTAAGGTGAACAGCTGGGACACGATGATGAGGAGAGATGGGAACCCACAGGGATGCAAAGAGCAGTAACTGCTTGATTCAGACCCTGAAGGCAAGAACAACCTTCCTGTGCTGAGAGGAGGGGATGGCTGGGAAGACTCAAAAGGCTTGGACATGGTTTAATAATTCAGAGTTTCTTGACTCTGAAAGTCAAACATTTCTTCAGTGAGAGCCAGAGCCATCCTGTCCTTAATGAAATGAGTTCCACGGTTCCAGTGCAGGCTGGAGGGGACGTGATCTCTCCAGCACGTCCAGGGCTATCACAGTAGGATTCCTTGTCCTTCTGAGTAATTCTGCTGTGCAAAAAGGTGATGCTGAGCTTAGGCAGATGTTTTTCTGCTCTTCCTATTCAGTGGTCAGGTTGTTCATTCCCCACCTTGCAGGTGGGCTATGAATAAACAGCAGCCTGCAGTTCTCAGAGAGCAAGGGAGCGTTTACTCAGTGCTTTTGAGCACATGTTCCCTCAGCTAGAGAAACATTCTGTCTTTATTCCGTTTTTCCACCTCCACCTTTTTTATTAGGAAAGAGGGCTGCATCTTTAATGCACTACTTTACAACCTTTTATGTAGAAAGATTAACAAAAAGGAACCACACTTAATTTAAGATGACAACTTAGGTTTGCCTCTGGATTCTTTTTTGGCAGACGTTCTCTTAGTAAATTACATTTGACAAGCTGAAATAAATTCAAACCAAAATTTATGCCTGCATTTGCTCACAGGGCTGTGGTTCATCAGATTGTGTGGTTAAAAAGCTATGAAAAGTAACAACTAATTTAAAAATTTATTTTTAGACAACCTACATGGGCTACCAATGCTAAAACTTTGTTTAAGTGAAATCAGGTTTCTGAACACGTGGAGGCAATTTTTCAGTTGATAATAGAGTTACTTATAGATGTTTGTGCGAGAAAAAAGAAAACAACATTACGAAACAAGAAGAAATGAGTCATAATGATACACTTTCAGTTGCAGTTTAACACAAAAAAGGTTTTAGAAACATAACCAAGGACATGGCATCATTGAAAATTTTCCCAAAGGAGAAGTCAATGTTAGCCGAGATTGCCAGAATTTACTTTAGCTATTACTATGGATGAATAATTATGCTCAATTCAGGCAGTGATATGGGTTCACAGCAGGTTAATTGGTAATAATGGGTTTCATTCCAAACAGTGGGGAATGATTTTTCAACAAAAAAAGTGCTCTCACTGAGAGCTGAAGATGTCCTTGCCTTCTGTGCTCCTCAGTCACAGTAGCACATGTGGGACACCAGGGCTCTGGGCTCGGGGCAGCTCGTGGCTGCTTGTGGCTATTGACAGAGGGTGGAACAGGCTGGAGCTTCATCTCAGCTGGGCAACCTTGGTCCGCTTTTTAAAATTATTTTCCTTCCCCCTGGCTAAAATTTGTGTCTGGACCAAGGAGAACAGAAGGATCTTGTTAAAATCCCCGGTGCAGACAGACCTTTATCTCTCTTGCAGAGGTGTAAGCACAGAGTGAGTCATTTGAAGGAAAGCAACTTGATATCAAGTGCTCTAAGAAGAATTTTTTGTGCTCGTGCCTATGGAATAGCATGGGAGCTCTCCATCCCTTCCTCGCTGCACCATATAAATAATAATGAAGCAGGAGTAAGTCTATTGATTGTGAGCTGGCTGAGAACAGGATCTGAGCTCTCAGGTCAGAATCTTCTCTCCCTTCAGCACCTTCCCCTGAGGCAGGGCTATCATTTGTCATGGACACACATGCCCAGGAGTGAGGAACATCAGTGTGTGCGACAGGAGAAGATATGAGCACAGTTCACCCTGGATAAGCCTCCTCACCTGGGTTACACCCCAAGTCATCTCCCTTGAAGTGTTTTATCAAATTCATCCATCCTTCACCTTCTGAGGATGATTTCCTGTCTCAGCATTCAAGCCCTTGTTTTTTCTTTGCTTCAGAAATTGTAGTTTCTGCGTTTGAGGATCCCAATAACTTTATCAGAAGCTCTCCAGACAGCAGGGAGTAAATCCCAATTTGAAAACGAAAAAAGAAAACCCTCAATATTTAGTCCTTTCATTAGTTCAAAAAGAAGGAAAAAACCCCAAACCTCTGTATGCATGTTCAGAAGCTGCTGTGTCTGGTCCTGTTGGATTTGTATGCAAGTCATTCCATACAAAGAGAAGTTGGAAATACATTCATAGGACGCTTCCAAGGTTGAAATATTTGGGCTGTCCACTTCTCCTCTGCCCTAACTGATGTTTCTTTGTGAAGTTCCCCAGAGAAAAAAAATGCTATTATAGTGTTTGGATTCTTCCCCACTTTGATGAGTCAGTGCCCCACACTCTGCCTCGGGATGTGTTGGAGCTGTAGCACAGGGAGAGTTCCACGGGGATGAGCCCTGAGTGAATGTTTCCCTCTGAGCCCCCTGAAATCTGGAATCACAGGCCTGTGTGATTGAGCAGTGCTGAGCCAGCCCACTCAGCTCTGCCCCTCAGCCCTTCCTGCCAAAACATCCAAAAAATTCAACATTTTTCCTGTGGGCAGTGGCTGCAGCAAGTCACGGGCACAGAGACACAAATGTCCAAACTCAGGATGTTTAGACATCACAGGAGAATCAGCAGTGGATCAGAGGGTTGGAAATGCACACAGAGCTGGGCTCTCCCTGCTGCTCTGGGCAATGGGCTCAGCTGGGATTCTCAGTGTCCTTCCAAACACGAGTTTCAGACAATGGGGAAGGAAGGTTGTGAGTTTGGGCCTCATGTGGGCCATTCACTTAAAAGTTGGGCTCAATGATCCTCTGAGTCCCTCCAACTCAAACCATTTTGTGATTCTGTGATTCTTAATCACCTTTATCACCTTTTATGGCTTTTTCTCTGCTGAGTTTTCTATTGTTCTGTCTTTTGACTGTGCTGTTTATATTATATTAACTTTCCATATTTTTTTTTTTAGACTTTCTTGTTGAAAATTTCCCACTACATTTATTTTTACCTCAATTTCTTCTTGATTTAGTCCTGTTTGATCCTTTTCCTGCCTTGCTGTGTGAGAGGTGTTTGTTAGCTGTCCTGTGTTAAAAGTCATCCCCATTTCAGGTAACCCTGAAATACTGACCAGCACTTTTCCTTCCTCTCCCCAGAGGTACTGACTGCTTTCCCTACCATTAATTACACCACCTGCAATTTCACCTTGGACTTTTAAAACCTTATGTGGTGTTTTTACTCCAAGATTGTCTCAGATACAAATTGCAGGTAATTATCTACATCCATCATCCTTCCCTGTGTTTCATTAAACATGGAATGGTTCTGCACTGCTGTCTTGACTTCTCTGTTCCATTTTCCCCTCTGCCCATCAGTGTCATTAAGGAAGTTTTGTTTCCAAGCTCTCCAAAGGGCAGGTAGGATGAAGTCCTAGGAATTGGAACATCACATATTAGAACAGCACCACTGCATCCCCCCCAAAACAATAAAACATCCAGCATCTGTCTTGGGTAGAATAACCTTTTGCTTCAGGCTTTCTCACTCCTGGGAGCTGTATTTTACCCTGAGGAGATATTTTACTGCTTTTGTTCCCCGAGTGTGCCACCAGAGTGATATATGTCCATGTATTTAATGTGCTCTCCATGCAAAATCCGAGGTGACCTCTCCATCTTGTGCTCAGATTCAGGAGCCTGGCTCTGATTTTACCAACCAGGAAGGAGCTCTCCTCCACTCAGGGAGGTAATTCCAGTCTGGATGAAAGTAATGAATTAAACCATGAGATTGTTCTGTGACTACAGGAGTGGAGCTTTTCCAAGTGCTTTCCTTGCAGTGTAAATCACTTGGATTCAGATCCTGAGCTTAACTGAATCACTCATTCCACTGAAGCTTTGGAACAATCCAAGGAATCTGCTCACTTCCTTAGGCAAGTGAGAAGGATATCATGTGGTGCTCTGATTTAGGAGCAGATCTAACACTTTTAAAAATCCAATTAGAATCACAAAATTCTTTGCATTTGAATGCATTTTGAACAACACCATTTATATAAGAAACAAATCTATTTTTCAAATAAAGTTTCCAAATGTTGCTGCTCTAGCAGCTGAATGAGTCTTACAGATGTGACAGGAATGCTTTGAAATGTAACAAAATGCTTTTTAGCCTGTTGAAGAGATAGAAATTGCTCACATTAGAATAGAAATGAGTAGTAAATTTATATAATAAATGATGAGCAGTCTTGGAGTGTGTGGATCAGACATTCAAATTAGTTCCTCTCGAAACTCCAATGAAATTTAAGTTACACAAAGATGAAAAGGGAAGAAAAATTATCCCCTGTTTGCTAGTCCAGATTCACTTGTATGCCTCTAGCATGTGACTAGTAAGGAATCTGCACTACTTGGACTGCTGTTTTGACTAAATGTAGAATTTTTTTAAATCTCCTTTTATTTCTATAATATTTTCAGCTTTGCAAGGGCTCTGAACCAGCAGTGATAGTGACAATATGGTGATTTTATCAGCTGAGTAAGTGCTCCAATTCTCCTCCATTTCTCTATCAGGATGTGAATTCCTTCGACCACAAACCAGAATCCTAATTATTTATATATTGATTATATATATATATATAAATTATTTCTGACCCACACTCTAGGAGATTTATTGGTGTAAAATCCACTTGTTGATTTTTATTATGCTCTAGGTGGTGGGGATGGTTTTGATTGATATCCCACGATGATATTAATAATACTGTTTGTATATTTTAATGATTGTAACTCAGCTAAACGAGGATATAGATCTGCAATGGCAACATATTAATTTTGTAGTAGTACAAACATCTATTTTTTGTTAATGCAACTTTTATGTTCCCTTTTAATTCCGTCAGCTGCTCCTTGTGTGAGTGTGCAGGAGCGGGCGGAAGCAGCTCCGGAGTCATCCATCACAATTTATAAAAACTTCTCAGCAGTGTGTGGGTGCCTCATGCTTGCAGAGAGGATATAATTCACTGCCTGCTTTCTGCTGCTGAGGAAACAGAGCCTTTCTCTGAGAGCAGCAGGTACTGGCCTTCATTGAAGTGTTCTTTTACCTCTTGATGATCACAGATCACTGAACGGTTTGGGTTGGAAGGGACCTTCAACACCAGTTTGTTCCACTCCCAGCTTCCTCTGCTCCGAGCTTCATCCAGCCTGGCCTTGATCCTCATATCCCTTCACTCTGAGAGTACAGCACAGCCTTATCTCACAAGGGAAGTTTAAATTATTTCCCCTCACCATTAAACAGATGCCCTGGAAACATTTCTGAACAAAACAGGTCGGAATAGAAAAGGTTCAGTTACAGTCAGGGCCTTCCCATTACAACAATTGTGTGCCAGTGAGGTTCTTTATCATCTTCCCAGTAAATAACTGGTCCAGTTGAACAATTCCACTGCTATCAATCAGAAAAAAAGTGGTTTTTTTATGCTCCTATTTATGTTTATACATTGCACGTGTGTATAACTTCATGTAATGCTGTACACACAAAGCTGGATGGCCCTGATCTAAAACCAAATTTCTGCTACCAGGTAGAAATCATTGAAGCAGAACCACAAGGAAAATAAAAAACAAACTCGAACATGGAGTGTTTTACTGGTATAAGTGTTGTTGATGGACATTCGGGTGTATCCTGTACACTCTGGAAAAAATCAATACCGAAGTTCCTTCAGTGCTGCTTGAAAAATTGTACAGTGACATACACAGTGACTGGTTCACAAACACCTTTGGAGGGCTCAGAGTCCATGTGTGCTGCTGATTTACAGCTGTGGGCTCATTTTTTAGAAGTTAGTGGACAGAAAGCAATCAGTGAATTAGATTGTGAAAAAGTAAAAGGTTTGCAGTTCGTTTGCTGCGAAACTCTCCTTGATCCTGATTTACCAGCCTCCCTAAATTTTGTGAGGTCTCTGCATCAGCTGTTCCTATGGAGCAGACACTTGAGCCAGCAACAAGAGCAGACACTTTAGTGATAGAATGCTGTTAATCAGAAAACAATTTTGGCTTTTGGAAAAACCAAGTGCCCTGTGGTGTCATCAGGCAGTGGCTGCAGTGGGTGTGCACTGTAAGGTGAAAAATCTGGGAAGTGCTGTTGGATCTCTCAATCCTCAGACATGGCTCCAAGGAATTCACTTTGAAGAGAGTGAAGGTTTAGGAGTTTTTAAACCCAGAGATTTTATACACACTGCAATATAATAAATTATAGCTTACTTTGAAAAAGCTGATCAAATAATTGGTCATTACTTGCGTTTGTCTTCTTGGTACTAGTTAAATAAATGTACATGAAAGATCCCACTGTTTCCATACTCGAGAAGCAGGAGCTGAATACTTGTTGAAAAAGAAATCAAATTGGTGGTTTAAGAACCACTGATCTGTAAAAATGAAATTTAAATTATATTCTACTGCATTTTTCACATTCAAGACATGAAAAACACATCTAGTACATTTCCAGCTCTGGCTGTTATTTGTGGCATTATAGGAACTTTCATCCCTGGAACACTAGGCCATATCCTTCACTGGAAAATATCAGTTTTAACCCAGTAATGACTTTGTTAAATACAGTGTACAATGCTCTCGCACAGGAATCTTCCTTTTATCCAAAGGTCTCAGAACTTGATAGCTCTGCCCATTAAAAAAGTAAACAAAACTTTAACCTTCCTTCAGAGATTCATCAGAAAGGTCAGTGCTCAGCTCCCTCCAATTTCCCAGGCTCAGCTGGGAGCTGATTAAAGCTGCCAGCTACAACTTGTCAGTTTTGTCAGAGACAACTTTATAAACCCTTTGTTATTCACTTTGCTGTGTGTTATAAATATATTTATCTTCCTCTGTCAGGCGTGCACTGGACAGGTGCTAAAGGAGCAGTTAAGCTCTAACATTAATCTCTCTAACAATGTCATTACTTAGTAACTCAAACCAAAAACATTCAGGAACTTTAGTTCTCCTTACAGGTGACTGGAGTGGTTAGGGGGAAATGTTTGTTATTCCAGGAGGTTTTCAGCAAGTCTGTGTCTGTAAAATCAGAATATGTGACTGACTGTTATTTTGTGTCTCTGGGGCAATTTTCCTGAGCTTTCCTGGGTGTATTTGGGACCCAAATATTACCTGAAATCAGCTCTCACTTCCTCTCTGTAGATGCTGAGGCTTGGCAGGCCACAGAAATCACATTCTGCAGCTACAACTTCAGGCATAACACTGTTAATCCTGGCTTTTTCCAGATCAAGTAGAACTTGTGAATAAAACCAGGCTGTATAAAGTTAATTTCATCTAAGTGGAACTGTTCAGCTGTTGAATGTCTTCAGTAAGGTTCTGCAAACCCGATTGTTTTTCCTTTGAGTTTGGCCTGAAAGATTTTTCCTTACAGGGGTACAGATAAAGCAATAAAAGGCCGTGTGGGATGATCTGCAAAATGCAAGAGCAGTTGCAGAGGGACTGTGCAGTGCCGGTGTCTCTGGGAGCACACACACCCCAGTGTCACCCTGACACCGCAGACAGAGTGAGGGTGGCTGAGCACAGCAATTGGTGCTGCTTCCTTCATCACAAAATATCAAACATTAAGTTATTTTTCTGACAGAGCTTGTGCACTACCTTTGAGGAGGGAGAAACCCTGGTCACAGAAGGGCTGCTCTTCTCCGTGTGCCAGCATTTGCAAAGGAACTGACTCAGTGCCACAGTTCTTGATTCTTTCTGTTCTTGATTAAGGCCAGGGGTTGAGCTTCTGCCTCTGAATGAGTGTAGGAGCTACAGAGAGACACAAACTGTTATAAAAAGGTGTGTGGTAAAGCATTCACTGCTACTTCTCCTCTAAAAGGTCTGAATTAATTTCAAATCTTTGACGTCTTGGGAACATTCTCAAGGACTTGAAACTACATATTACCTTTCTCTGATAATGATGAGTTCCAAAATGTGCCACCTCTGTGGGTCTGGAACGGACAAAGGAGCAAAGGGCAGAGTGTGGCCGGGGTGGGCAGGTGTGGAGAAGTGGCAGAGGGTCACTTTTAGAATCTTCCACCCATTAATTTCCTGTTCCTGCTTTGCAGTCTAATTCACTGTGACTGTGTGTCACTTGTTTCTTTCGTTTCTCAAGGCTCGGGAACAAACAGCACCATTTTAGGATTTTCACAGCGTTTCTGACAAATTCTCTGGCTTTTGGGCTTGACTGGAATATTATTTCAAACAGCAATAAATTGAAATCTGTGTTGATATGCAGCCCTTCCTCAGAGGCTTTATTGTGTTCTGCTCTCAGAGCTGGAAGACGTGTCTTTTGGTTACACTTAGAATCACAAGTAACATAAATTTAGTGGTTTAAAAAATTCCCTCCTGGACTTTTCATCACCCAAACTGATGTTTGTAAGTTCGAACATGCTGTTCTCTGTAAGACAGTCTGTTCAGGAATCAGGATGAAGAAAGACAAACAGAGGATTCCTTCCAGGTCATGTCTGAGTGAAAGTGTTAATGTGAACATGCTTGTAGTAGACTTTAGTTTCTAGTTATAATCAATACTTGACATATTTTCCCATGATTAAATTAAAGCTGGGAAAGTGAGATTTCCCTGAGGAGAAAACAAGTGGCAAAAGAGTTCATTGGTGATCTGCACCTAATCGAAATAAGTGCTATAATTACCTCTGCTCTCGTTCATTTCTTTGTCCCTGCTCCCTCCCCCTGGCCTGGTGCCCAACAACTTCCTGGCTTATCACCCACACCAGAAAAAGAAAGAGTTCACACACGTGGACTTGCTTTTTCAGGACTCTGCAGGGTTCTTTAGGAGTGAGGTAAAGGAAAATTGTATCAGAGCTCTGTTTCTTCTGCATAATATTTTCTGACAAAATGCAGGGGCACTGAGCAGCCTGGAGGTTCCATGTCAGCCCCCACTTGGAGCGAGCACGTTTCCTCAGGAATGGGACAGGCTGGGGTCCCACCAGCACAGCCAGGACACACTTCAGCCTCCTGGAAGGAGAATTTTTTCCCCCTGGAAGTTGGATTGGTGCTTTCTTTGCCTTGTGTTCCCCTGTATTTTTGCTAGGGCTGGATTTTCCCCTCCTGGGCTGGGCTGACACCTGCAGAGGGGTCGGCTCCTCAGGGATCCTCTTCCTGCACATCCCTCCTAGCTGGGCACTGCATTGCTGGTGTCAGGGTCTGACTCGCTTGATTCTTTGAGGAGAGTTCCAGGAAAATGAAAACGGAAATCAAAATAGCTTGAAGAACGACATCAAGCAGAAAAATGTGACTGGAACCATTTAAAGAGTATTTTCTAGAAAATTATACTCAAGCCTTGTCTTTCCCACACCAGTGGTTTGATTAGATTCTGAATGAGCCTTTTCAGAGTCCTCCTGGCAGGTCAGCCAGAACTCACCTGCCTCTGGGAGCCAGCTGTAGCCTTATTTCTTTGTTTCTAGGAATAGAACTCAGCAATTGCTCCACCATTAATGATTTCTGCATCCTGAGTCTCTTTCCCTGTGGCTTTTTGAAGGATTAACCATTGGAAACAAATTATTCTTTTATACCTCGCATTTTTTTTTAAGATTTCTTTCAGACCATGAAAATAATTAAACTGTTTTGAATCTGGAAAATTGATATATTAAATAAGTTGTCTGGTTTTTCATTTTGAAATCAAACTTTCTTTGTGCACTGCCACTGAACTAGGAAATCCTTTAACAATACCTGACAAGTACAAATGTTTGCTCAGTTTTTCCTGTGAAAAGTGCAAGAATGTTATAATTTGTGCTACATTTCTGAGGTACCTGCAAACAGACTGTACAATTATGTTCCCATGCAAACTGAAAATTATGGTGGCTTTAAATTAAAATCAAGAACTCAATCTTGATGACGTTAAGTCAGAGGCAGTCTAATGCTATCCTGCCTACAGTTATTTACAACCCAGATGTTTACAGAAAATGAACCAAGCTCTTTATTTTTATTTTTGATGGAACTACTGTCTCCTCATTAAGTCCCTCCTCGGCACTGGCCCACGTGGCTCTTTGAGGCAAATGTTGTTTATGACACATCTCCGAGCTGATTCAACCTGAGCAGAGAGAAACTGGGAATAATTCCACTGCAAAAACAAGCAATAGTTCAGGTGTTCCACTCCCAAGGTGGAAAATTGCTCTGATAGTTATGATGTTGTTCCATCTTTTCCTAAGACTTAAACATCATTTCCTTCCGAGGCCTCACTGCTGCCGTGGTTCCCAGCACTCACCAGCCTGCCCTGTACTGCTCATACTGGTTATACTGGGCACTGAGCACTAGGACCCACTGCAAATTGGGCCAAAAAACCCCTCTAGAAATTTCCACACCTTGTTTACCAAGCAGGAGCTCTTCCCTGTTGTTTATGCTTGTACAGTTTACACTGAAGCAAAATGCAAATCATGAAATACAGGGAGCGTGTTTATCAAGCTGAGTTTCACTTTTATAAACTGAATTATGAGCATCCAGCTATTTCCTAATGAAATTCTCTTTAGGCTCTAATTAATATGAATGCAGAACCCAGAAGTTGTATTTCTATTTTCTAGATGTAAAGTTTTGATGATAAAAGACAACTTGATGGGATTAAGAAGAGTTTGGTAACTTGAATGCTTGACTCTAGAATCCTTTGTAATTTTTTTTCCCTTATTTATTATGTTTTGGGGGTTTCAGCTGGGGAAACTGTGAGATATCACAGTTCTTGCCTGTTTCTTGCTCTCTCAAATGGCTCTCCATGATTAATCTGGGGGACTAATGAGCTTCTCAGAATCAGTGGGTTTTAATAGAGGAAGAACTGGATGACCTTGTGCACTGTAAAAAAACAGCATGAAATTTAAAAAAGCAACTACAAAGATTAACTGCAATTAACTAAAATAATGTGAATCTTTGCTGTGAGGTAGAGGCTCATCATTTGGATGAGACAGAGATCTGGTTGCAGTCAGGGGTTCCAGGACTGATTCAATGAGATAATTTTGAGCAGAGATGGAAAAATGTCAGAACCTTTGTGCGAAGCAGTGTTCCTACAAGGTGGAGTGGGGATGGGAGAGGTCATGAGTGAACAGAAGAATAAATTTGGCAGAAAGAAATAGAAACCTCTCTCATGTGAAAACTTGTTTATTCATGAACATCATAAAGGCCATAATTTTTTTGAGCTCGCTCACTGTGCCAAAAGTGGCAGCATGAGGAGCAACGTGGCTGAGAACAAGCATCAGATGTGAGGCTGTGTGATGTCACAGAATCATTCTGTCACTCAATGCCAATGATTTCCAGGGCTGATTGCAAGCAATCATTAATCACTTTGTATTGAGAGCAACCAGCTCCTTCACATCTGGGACAAGAACAAGTGGCACCTATTTAGGCAATGCTCTGCTCTCAGCAATTTCACATGTTGTCTTTCAAAATAAACCAACCTGGGACACATGAAGCAAGATTATGATCTTTTTCCCAGGAATTCAGATCATTGAAAACCTTAGTTCACTTCTAAATTCAGTGTTCCCCTCTCACACTGACAAGGGTGTGCCAGTGAGCAACAGGGAATGCCCTATGTGGAATTAATGGAGCTGCAGCAAGAATATTGAAAATTTCTGAATATTATTATGCTTCTCTGTATGGTTATTAGAGAGAAGAGTGAGATCATATGTCAGCTGTTCCTTTTTTACTCACCTGCACTGGAAAAGCTGCTGCAAGTCAGGTGTGTACTCAGATGAGTTTAGAATAATCTCACCAAACCCAGGGGATGGTTACTGCACATGGCTGATGTAAAGCAAGATCATTAGGATATCTAATTCCCAATTTATATATATTTATCCCCAAAGCCAAAATGTCTTGGGAAACGGGACCTAACTGACATGACATGTTAACCATAGAATCTGCCCTATGGTGTTAGCACAATTTATTTATTCCACTCTCCCTTTCTAGTTTAGAATCAGATTTATTAAACTGGATACAACGTTACTGTGAATCCCAGTATTTCATAATAATGCAAAATTTCCTTTTCCCTTTCTCCTGTGCCCGACAATCACGAGAAGTTACTTAGACATGTTACATCAAACTGGAATATTTTTAAATGTAAATGTTTCTCAATAGCTTGGGTCTCAGGCAGTCAAAGTGAGAGGCAGCAAAGTGCTGCATTTCTAGGAGTTAATGAAATACTTTGCCTTTCTGTAATCGCTGCTCCCTAAGGGCTGCAGTCGTTCCTTTGAAATCCTGCCTAATCTCCACAGTTATTTATTTTGTCGTGATAGTTTGCTGTCAATCATCCATTGTCAAAAGAGAAGTGAATTCCATAAAATATTCCGGAGGTGCTGTCCCAGAGCTGAGGAAGGATTTACCTGCTGCCCTTGGTATTGTAAATGAGACCAAGCTCATTAATGGCTCATTAGTGACGTGGCTCCGTCAGGCAGGAGCAAGTGGAGCTGAAGAAAACTCATAACCCCAATGTCTTCTCAGAGTGGCCTAAACAACAGTCATTCATCTAAACATAAATTGCAGTTATTACAGACTTCATTTTTTTTATGGCACATAATGAGATAGTTCTCCAAAGAACTTTTTATCACGTGCGTTTTCATTAATTAATATTAAACGTCATTAGCGGTCAGCTCGGCTTGATCAAAGGCGGATAAGTTGCAGCAAGATTCTGAGAAATAACATGAGAAATAACAAACCATTTACTAATTATATTATTGATTTTCTGGTCTTAGGAATCCTCATTACAAGGGGTCCAAAGCGGACCTTGCTGAGCCTGCTGGGGGTGCTTTGAACACGAGCAGTCGCTGGCATGAATCACTCCTGGGCCTGCCTGTGCATCTGTTTTCAAAGGTGATGCTTTAATGGACTCTGAAGGCTGCAAAAGTGTGTTCTGTGTGGCTCCACATGAAAGAGGAAAGAGATTTGGGGATTTTTTACTCCTGATTTTAATCATTCAGAAAAGATTTTAGATCTGTAGGCAGATACTTTTGAACAGTGGAAATAATGTGGCATAGTTGATTTTAATTAGTAGGCCAGCCTAAGACAGAATTTCCCATAGCTCCCTGTGACTTTTTATTTTTTAAATGAGTTTTTAGTACTTTTTCAAAGTTAATGATACATTCAGACTTTCCAAATTTTAATTTCATGTGAGGGCAAAAACTTAAAAAAACCCCAAACCCCAAACAAGCCATGAGGTGAATATTTGATTAGAACAAATGTGGATCTGAGCAACAGGAGCAACCTCAGATGGGTCTTATGTAAGTTTAGTGCTTTGGTAGGAAAATGAAAAGGAATTGAGATCAATGACATAATTATGAAACGTTACTCTTACCCTTAATTGCTTATACTTAAGAACATGAAAAACCTAGATTTTAAACTATGTGTCTGTGTATGTGATTAGCCTATTCAGTTGCATGAAATTTCTATTTACTCTCAATTCGTGATACTAAGGTGAGATATTACTAGTAAATATTTTGTTTAGATTGTAAAGTTTGAACGTCTTTTAGAGCTAAACCACTATCCAGACTCCAGCTGGTCTTTTTGTGCCTGTTTTCAGTGTTAAAGGTTTGAGGATTTTAACTAAACCCTTCAGAGGAGCAACTTACAAACAGATAAAAATCTTGATCAGAGTCAGTATTCTAAAAAAAATCTTGTCTGAAAAATGAGAAGTTAACTGTATTTTTTAAAAAATCAACTTCCAATTTTCAGATTTTTAAGGTCTTAGAATAACATTCTAAAAACTTCTGACTGCTCTGGTTCCCACCTACTCATTCCTACTCCCACCTTCTGTTTGACTTCCTAGTTAGCAAATCAAAGAATTGAAGCAGGCTGAGAAGTGAATATCTGGGCTGGTGGGTGGGCTCCAAGCTTAAACAAATAAACAGACGAGCAAAACACATCCTATGCCCGTTTGTGCCTGAGTCTGCTTTGGCACAGGATGAGGGGTTTCATTCCTCAGCACGTGAGGAGGACGCACTGCGCTGTCTTTTCTGCTTGGTACAAAACCCAAAGGGTATTTCAAGGTGTGTTAACACCACATTCCTCAAAAATCAGTGTAAGGAGCAGCTCGAGAGTTCTTTGAATAGCCCGGGTTATAAAGCAGTAATCAATGATTTATTTGGGTGTTTTGGTGTTGTGTTTTTCTGTTTACCCCTCGTGGCAGTTTTTTAATTGGACAGTGATTTCTCTGGCT
Organism: Bombycilla garrulus; assembly: GCA_013400315.1. NCBI lineage: Eukaryota > Metazoa > Chordata > Aves > Passeriformes > Bombycillidae > Bombycilla > Bombycilla garrulus. The sequence continues at coordinate 1,552,996 of VXBU01011938.1, read as the reverse complement.
CATACTCGCCTGTTAAACATCTCCAGCTTTGTGTGGCTCAGCTGTAACAACATTAAATAATATACAGTATTGGGTTAGGAGGAGATGAGCTGGAGTTTAGCTTCTACATATCTGAAGAAAGGAATTCCATGAAAAAGAAACAATACCATGGAAAGAGGAAGGAGGAAGAGGAGGTGGTAAGACACAGGAGTGGTGTGCAGACTACTCAGATTCTGATGAGAAGGGAGTTTAAGATCACCTGTCCTGCTTCCACTCAAACGTTTTTATGCGCAGAGAAAACTTGTTTGTTCTGTGCCAAAGGAGGGATCACTAAATTACACAATCTTGACCCTTCACCCTGCAGCTCATGGCACTCCAGGATTCCCAGCAGGTGCTGGAATTCAGAGCTAAGAGAATAAAAACTGCACAGGTTCCCTTGGAGACCGAGAAAGTTGGGCTGAAGTTTAAATAAATAGAGATAAAATTGCATCTAGTGAGTTCTGTGAAGGGGATAAGTGGCTGTTGATCTGGGAAGAGGTTCCCATAGAATTCTAAGTGGAATTCTCCAGTGGGTTTTTGGACAGCAGTGTTTGAGATAACAACACCTGGAAGATGATGGCCAGAAAAAATGGCTGAAGGGGGAAATAGAACTCATAGCCTGTACCTCAAGAAGTGGAGCAGGTGGAAGGAGAGGAGTAATCTGTGGGGATCTTAGAAACCCCTCATGACTGCTGTGCTCTGCGAGGGAAATCAGCATCAGCTCACACCTACAAATACCAGTTTTCCACAGGTGTGATGCTAGCACAACCAAAAGTCTCAAGGCTTGTTCTTTTTCTCTGACTGTGCTGAGGCTGATGGAAGAGGAAAACGAGGAACTCCCTTGTTTCCTGCCAGCCAGCTCCTCCTGTGCCCCCTTTGTGAAGAGGAGGACTCGGGTTTGGTTTTGTTTAGCAGAGTAAGTGATGGTTGCTCAGAGAACCCCAACACCCAGTGAGCTCTGTTAAACTTTACACTAAGTTCAAAGGTATATAAGCAATTTTTAAGCTCTGATTTTTTGGCCTCTGCAGAGAGATTGATAAAGGACTGGTAGTGAAGTGTCCTTGGTCATCTTGGAGCTGAGAACAAGCTCTGGAGAGGGCTCAGTGAGAGGACTCAACAGATGGTACATGCATGACGTGAAAAGAACAGAGAGAAAACTGTGCTTGTTTTACCTGGTAGGAAAATACCTTAATTCATACATCTGAAAGTGAAGGAAATTAAGTCCTAAAATTTCCCCATAAACTCTCTCTTTTATAATTTTCATTAACTTTTTTTTTTTTTTCTCAAAGCAGTTAAATAAGTTTTTAGTGTCAAATTTAGGATGAGAGGGAAGAGGAAGCCAAGGCAGTTGCACGCACCAGTTGTTCAGGTCTGGTTTTGTCCATAGTGGTTTTCCCAGCTCCTGTTTTCCTGCCAGAAAACAGACTCTGGCTCTAACCTGAGTAGCTCCAGTGCCATCTGCATCAGACTGAGCTGGCACATCCAAATTCTCCCCAGATTCACACTGGCACAGTGAACTCAATGGACTTCAGCCATTTCCACCAGTAGAGACTTTTTGCATCTTTGCCTTTCTTCTGCTTCTTCACTCGCTTGCAATCCCGCAGTTCTCTGTGGGTTTGCTCTTTCTGATGTGTTTATGAGCGTCCCTCCCTTGACTTCTTGACAGACATTTTGCACAGTGCCCTGTTACTGTAAGCCAGGTGCTTTTATCCCTAATGAAGAAGTTTCCTGGAAAAGAACAAAAAGAAAAAATAAACAGTAGATAAAGTAGGTCATGGAGACAGCAGAGTGGAGAGCCTTTGCATAGTGTTGTGAAATTAAATAATGCCGGGGTCATGTTCTCGTTTATCTCTGCAGTTCCTGCTCTAACAGGGTCTGTGATGGTTCCCGGAAAGGTGAGCACATTTTGGAGGGCTGTTTAGATCTGCTGGGAGTTTGGGGCACAGTCTCTGTTTCTCTGCTCTGCACAGAGGAGAAAGCAGACCCAGATCTGCAGGACCTGGCTGTTGTCAGAGTGCATTTGCAGCCTCTGTTCTTGCCCACTCTCAGGGAAGGTGCAGCCGCTGCTCTGAGGCTGCTCTGTGCTGGTGTATCCTGAGGGCCCACCCTCAGTGCTGCCTGCTTGGGAGATCCAGCTTTAAGTCTGGATTGCAGAGACATTTTGCTTCTTGCAGAGACTTTTTCCAGCCCAGATCCAGCCCTTGGTGCCCAGCACTCCTCTTGTCTGGTTCACAGGGGAAATCCAGCAGGGATTGCAACAATCTTCACACACTTTCTCCATGGCATCAGCTTTGTGTCCTAGCAAAGGGCACATTTGCTCAGTCTGTTTTCCAGGTGGGATGCCTGAATCTGGAAGTTTATAGCCAGGCACCTGAGTAACCAGCCTGATTCTCAGACAGATTTGTGCATGCTCTGAAAACCAGATAAATTTTGTGGATCTTTAACTTGAGGCTTTGATTGAACCAAATATCAATCCTCCAGTATTGACAGTTCTCCAGATGTGTCTGTAAGAAACACAGGGAAGCACAAAGGATAATTGCAGCTTCTGAGGAAACCTCTTGTATTTCAAGTAAAATTGGCAGTTTTTACGTGGCCACCTAATTCCTAAGCCATTAGAAATCTAAAAATTGATTGAACGTTTATCTTGTACTTACCAGACACCCACAGAAAAAGTTATGTTCTGTCTGGGATATCAATGTCTTTAATAGCTATGAAATTAAAAACTCTTAGATTAAGGTTTCAAGAGGCTGAGAGGAGAGTGGAGTGCAGGAGGGGGAAACCTGTGTGCTGCTGTGATAGGGAATGCCAGGGAAGATAAAGCTGTGGGAAAAGCCCTGGGAGAAGAGCTGAGGATAATGTGCTGTTGGACCAGTGGGGTCAGTAAAGGTGGAGATGCAGAAGTAGCAAACATTATTTCCTTTCTGCCTGGTGAAGATACTGAAGATAAAAAGCTTTTCCCTTGTCTGCAGCATTTTTTAAAAATACATATTTAGTTTCAGTGTTTATTTTATTCCAGTGTTTGCTTTCGTTTTAGCTGGATTGGTACCTTGAAAGTCCAAGGAATTCACCAACTTTAAAGCCAAATTGGAAAAGCTGAATCTGGATTCTCAGTGCAGCTCCAAGGCTTGCAAATCAGCCTTCTCCCATAAATACTGCACTGTTTCTGAAAAAGAAGAGATGGGTCTTTAAATGAAATATGAGCTGTAGCATTGGGATGTGATGGTACTGCTGTAGATCAACAGCCATCAATCTGTGTTACTTAATTTGTCCCTGGCTCAGCTGTTCACTGCACTTGGGACTTTTTTGCTGTTTGTTTCATTTTATTTCCCTCTGAGATAAATGAAGACCAAAAAAAAGGGTCAATTGTTCTTGACAAATAGAAGTAATTTTTAAAAATATATAACTGTAAAGGATATTTTACAGTTTCAAACATCTTTTTTTTCTTTTTTTTTTTCCTTGACTTTCACATTACTTTCACAGATCACAATTAATTTGTTTCACTGTGTGTCTATTGAACATCCTTTTATTTTATTGCTTGTTACTCTCGTTTTCAGGTCAACTTTATGTGCACTCTTTAAATGCTGTAAGGAAGTCTGTTAGAATAAATAGGTGAGGTTTTAAAACTAAATATTTAGAAACATCATTCCTCATCTGGCTGTGGCTGTAACACTCGGGTTGCTTTATTTATCCCGGGTGTTCTGGGGATTGGAGGCCTTTGTTGCTCCCAGTGTCTGAGGAAGCATATGCTGTAATTGTTTGCCATCTTGCACATGGTTTGGGTGGGTTGCTGGGTGTGAGCTCAATTCAGGCTCATTTGGCTTCTCAGAGATGAGCTTTCTGATGAGTGTCAGCCACTTCCCCTCCTGATGGAACGTCTGTGGAGGCATCTCTGAAAAGACATGGGGTGGGGAATATAAATACACTGTTCAATC
>VXBU01011938.1:1408462-1548880 GCA_013400315.1 Bombycilla garrulus | reverse complement strand
GGAGAGGAGAGGAGAGGAGAGGAGAGGAGAGGAGAGGAGAGGGAGCCTGGCTCCTCCCTGGCCGTCCCTGCCACAGCTCTCAGGTGAAGGGAGCAGCACAAAATCCTTTTCCTGACTTTCCTTGTTTTCCCTGTTTTAATGGAGAGGGTTCAGAGAAAGCTGCCCCAGGAGGGTGTCCCAGCCTGCAGGACAATGTCTGTGCTGAAATCCTTCAGGGCCCAGGGTTTTGCCTTCCAGCACCAAGCTGCTTTTGGCAGAAGGTGCCCGTGGAACACCAGCCCCTGTCCTGGCTGGCAGGGCTCGGAAGGACGGCTCAGGCTTAGGCAGGAGCTACACAAACATTTCAGTGAGCTTGAGTTTGGATTGATAACTTCAAGGGCCAAATGTTCAAATGGCTGGCTTCCAGTTTTACACTGGTAGTCGAGTATACAAGTACAAAATTATGGGCAGAAAATCACAGAAAGTCTTTTTCCAAGCTGACCTTTCTGAAAAGGAGCCAGCAATTATGTGGATTTGGGCACCGGTTCAGCAGTTTTTTTAGGTGTTGTTAATGCAATATCTTCATTATATTTCTGCTGGAATATTGATCAACTATTCAATCGTTTAAGAAAAAGAAGTTTAGCATTGTAGTGAATAATAGATTTTTGGATGGGTAGTTGTGCTTTGCACAAGTGCTCGTGGAGTTTGTGTAAGAACTGACAAAATCCGGTCTGCGCCTCTTTGTAGGCTGATGATAATCTCATGGAGTGGATGGGGAAAGCCAAATGTGTTTTCACATTGTTGCTTCAGTGTGTTAACACTTTTCAGTTTGTAACAAGCTTATTTTCAAAGCACCTGGCAGGTTGACCCGTCCTCTTCCCCTGGGAAAGATACTGAGACTTGGAGAGCTTGCACGTCCTTAATTCCACCTGCATTTCCAGAGCCTGGTGCTCTGTGGGGCTCAGATAGGAAACACTGGGTGCAGAACTTGGGGGAATTTGAGTCACCTCAGGCCAGCCCACAGTGCTAGGCCAGTGTCAGGCCCGAAATCTTTGCCAGTGTGATTTAAACAGAGGCCCAGACGCATCCGCCAGCCTTTGTCTTGATAAACATATTTCATTAGCCACAACTGAAGTAATTGCCCAGATTCCTTGCCTCTGACACATCTCTGTGGTATTTTGACCCAGTTTTCCTCTGAGAGCACTGAAGGAACAATCTTGAGCTTCCAAAAATAACATTTGATAGATTAAGCAGCACTTACTTCATTATTTATTCTCACTTAGCTGTGGCCAAGCTCCTGATGACTCCAGAAGTCAGCTCAGAAAAGCGTTAGCACTGAAGCAGATCTGCAGACTTCATAAGTTATCCCTGGAACTGTAACAATGTTCCCTCCAACAAGTACAACTCACATTGATGTATTTTACAGCTTAGAAATTTAAAGCAACTTGAGAGTTTTGGATGTTCAGATCCCATTGAAATCAGCTCCCCCAACCCAGTTTTGGAAAACTGAGCAACTGGTTCAGAGAGTAAAAGGGAGAGTCATGAGGGCACTGCAGCAATTCCGAGCCTGGTGTGTTTATTCAGGCTTCAAAGCAGAGCCTCTAAAATGAGATCTTGGAAATGGAATTGGTTCCTTTGCTGGTGCTGAACAGCAGCCACTCCACAGGGGGATGTAGCAGAGGTGGTGGCTGTGGAGACTGAGCCCACAGGACTCAGGATGCAGGATTTCCCTGTAAACTGTGAAAATCTCAGACTTTTGTGTTTATTCTTTCATTTCCCAAGCCGTGTTAATTACGTTTCAATTCTTGTCTCCTGTCTCCTGCATCAGTCGTGCAAGGTGGCAGCTGGGAGCACAGCAGCCCAGGGCACAGTCTGCTGTTTCTGCTGCTTCTTCCATCACTTGGATTTCTCTGTGCTCAGCTGATAAGAATCACATTGTCAGTGCTTTTGTATTCAGTACCTGATCCTTCCTGGAAGTGTTTATCTGTTTAAAACAGCTTTAAATTTTCATTAAAAAACAAACAAAACCACAACCTGTCTCTGGCAATATTTCTGTTGGTCATGACAACAACTTTTAGAGGTGACTGGCGAGGTTGAATGGATTTGTTCTTGACTGCCCAGATTAAAACAAGCTGTTCTGAGCAGGTATCCTGAGCTCTGCAAATTATCCAGTCCTTTCATGGTATCTCAAGTTATTAATCATAAATGGAGGCATCCAAAAAACCCTGATCAATTTTGAAACTCGTGGCCTCATTTAGCTTTCATAACAGCTTGTTTCGAACAAAATCTGATGTGGAGCCAAATGAAGTGTGTGTTTAAATGATCCCTTGCCTAAACTATCATGAAAATTTCAGATGGGATGAGAAGAAGGAATGCCACCAAGGGCAGCTTGTTGGAAGCTTGCTACTACTTAGAGACTAAAATAGTGTAATCAGCAAACACTCCGTCACTTTAATGCTTCTCCAGTGAAATCCAACTTTTTGTTTCCTGGCTCAACCACTCTCCTACTTTTTCCTCAATTGCTCCCACACAAATACTAGGATCCATTTTAATTCTGGCACACCTCATTTTCCTGTTTGGTAGAAACTAGAGTTAAGAACGGAATTATTTATCTCGATGCACATAATACATTTTGGAAGAATCAACATGGCTTTGTAAAGCCTTCTTAACTTGTGAAAGCTCTTCAAAGTAAACATGTGCATCCAGAAGGTGCAGTTAGATTTCCAGAAAGATTTTGTAAGGTCTCCCATCAAACTTCCTGAAAGAAATTGGACTTTCTTGTTAGGCTATTAAAGTAGGAAAAGTCTATAAGGGAAAAAAATTAGGTAGGAAATGACAGGAAACAAATTTCTGGAGGTGGGAGGTGTGAGAGGGATGTGTTACATCCCCCGTGCTCTTCCACCCTTCCCCTGCTCTTGCCTGAAAGCAGGATAGTGGGATTGGTCTGAAATAGCAAAATTATGTTCTGTTATCTAATTATTTCAAATGTTTTGTCTCATTTTTGCCTCGATTTGTTTCCACACCCCCAAACGCATTTCCCGTGACCCAGTTTTCTGTTTTTCCTGATCACTCACAGGGCCAAGTGACTTCCCAGGAGCTTTCTCCCACTCTCCTCTTGATGTGCCCTGTGTCTCCATGTGCTGGGGATCTGTAAAAACAGGATCCACTGGGAATTTTTAGCACTTTAAGGTAAGAGTTTTTACCGTGGCTCTTTGCTAAATGCGTCACTTGGAAATTTGTGGGGACAATTCAGCCTAGGTTAACTGTCTGCATAAACATTTAGACTTTATGATCTTCAACAGTGCATAAGAATTTAAGAATCATGTGTGCTAGTGAAAAACACCTCTGCTTACAGCTAGACACAAAATTTGTTGGGTTTTTTTTTTTTTTTTTCTTGGTTTAGAGCTCACTTCATCCCAAATTGAGGGAAAAACATTCAATTTAGAACTCTGTCATGGACTGGAAATTCTGTTTGAATTTCATGTCAAAGCCATGTTATGAAATATTTTATGACAGAGATGTCAAAATGAAATGTTTCACCACTTCTGGCCCTGAACAGGAAAGTCTCTAATGGTCATTTTTAGTTAGATTTTCTAGCCTGTCAGCCAAGGAAGCAGAGGAGAAATTGAACCTGTAGGTTTGGGTTTCTTTTTTTTTTTCCCCTCAGCCATTTAAAGCACACACTGTTTTTTTTTCCACAAGAATGTTTCCAAAACCAAGTTCTCAACATCTTATTTATTTCACCCAGCAAGGATTCTTTGGGATCTTATTTTCTTTGCAGGTAGGTCCTACCTAAGGGGTGCTGATGCAGGCGAATATCAGACCTCATTTTCCACACTCTGATGTTCATGAAATTTAAAGGATTGTCTGCATTTCGAGGTGTCCTTGCAAATCCCAGCACAGTTTCCTCAAAGAAGGTTTTTTTGTAAACTCACTCCACAGATAAATAAATTAATTATTTGCCACCCAGTAGTTTTTCTAAGATTTGGAGCTTTCTTTTTTTTTTTTTTTTGTGATGGAACCACTGACTTGTATCAATATGTAGGTGAAATATTGAAATTTTTCAGAAAGGAGAAAATGGCCTAAGGAGTAGCAGATACCTAAACAGTTATAATTAACAAAGTGAAACACTTGTGAAAAACCACCCTGTTGTCCTTTGGATTGAAAGACTCTTTCCAAATTTTACCTAAATTCACTTCTTCCACTCCTGAAAAGAAAAATCAGGCCTGGAGAGACAAAAAGTTAAGAGTCCATTTGGGGATTGCACAGACAACCTTTGTGTCATTTATTTTGGTGTTCAGCCCCCCAGGCTGCCTGTCCTGGGAGGGTGGCAGACACTGGAAATGTTTGAATAATTTGCTGTAGCTTTAATGAAATTATAGGCATTGTCCCCTCAAAGCTGGTGCTGCATCCTTGGAGAATCTGTCCCAAACACTGAATTGGAGGCAGGAATTTCCTGTGTGCTGTGGTGAGCAGTGAAAGCTGAAAGCCCAGTATTAGATGTCATTACTGGATTCTTTTTTGATGTTGAGTTTTAATATGTGTGCTCCTATTTTTAGAGTTTTATTCTGACTCCTGTAATAGCAACCATTCCATTTTGGTGTGAGGGCTTTTCTATTAACAGTGATCAAAGTGAAATATTTCATCTGAGTTACAAAAAGAGACACTTGAGATGAATGAGGTTCTGCTGGGTTTGGGAAGTTGAATGGTTCTGATCTTCGATCTGACTTACAAAGTTAGGAAATTAATGACACAAAGCAGCTCCCTCACAAACAGATCATAACAGAGCATTAGCAATAAAAGTTTAGAAAACAATTTGGAACCTTCTTCTAATACACTCCAAAAATATTCTGGGTGCTATTAGGGCTTATAAATAATTCTCTGACATTTGTTGGATTTAAAAACTAAACAGAGGCATCATTTTCTTAAGAACAAATTGAGGTCTTGGAGAACTACAGAATTCAAATATGGGGCTGCTTTAGACCTCATTCTCTCTAGAGCAAGTGAGGCAGCAGGGCTCTATTCTCATTTATTTTTATTTTGTAGGGAGTACTTTAATATAAAGGACATATAAAATTCAATATAAAGAATGGGTAATTTTCAGCAAGAATGAGTGATCTTAAGAGCCTCTTTCTTAGCATCTGGTGTATTCTGAACAAATATTTCTTGAAAGTTTGCTTTCTCCTGAACTCAAGGGCACTGGCTTCAGTTGGTACTGAAATTGGAGTGGGGGAGAAGTTTGATTTCTACCTTGAATTAATTATTATTTACTTTTGAGTTTCTGATAACTGATGGAAAGCCAATGCAGGCAATAAATTACTGGTTTAAAGTCAGGTTGCCTTTCTGCCTGTAATTAATGGAGCACAGACCCAAGCTGTTGATGTTCTCCAGAAGTTAACAAACTGAGCACAGAACTGTGTTTAGATTTAAGCCCTCTCTGAAGATTTGCATTTCCTGGAGCAGCTTTGCCCACATCTGTCCATCAGAAGGAGCTTTCTTTTAGCTCAGCCCTGTACCAAAGGTGCAGAGGATGAAGAAGGAGGACAAATGACAACCTGGAAATACAGTGCCAAGGAAAACTTGTCCCCTGTGCTTTGGCATTATTCCAGTGCTGCCCAGTGTCACAGTTAAAGGAATTTTTGGGAGTTAAAGGCATTGTTGGGAGTTAAAGGTATTTTAAACATTTGTGTTTAAGGGCTGCCAGTTTGTGGAGCCTCATCCTTGGGCTGCTCACATCCATTGTCAATGCTGTGCTCAGAGAACCTTCAGCTCTGCTCTCCCACAGCTCTGAGTGTTTGAATTTTGGGAGTTTTGGCAGCTCAGCCCTCCCAGACCCTTTTCTTCCATGGAACAAGGACAGGCATTGTCTTTTCCATAAGTACATCCTTGCCTCGTCAGCCGTCTGGATTTCCAGACTGAACTTTTGCATTGTTGCTGTGGGATTTTGGAAAAGCCCACAGGTGAAAAATGGTCACTCCTTGACTTAAACCTATTTCATGAGGAACATTAGCATTAAATCATGTTAATTAACATTAATATGACTTACATGGCTTGAGACCTATCTTTGGGTTTAGCAGAGCTCTAGGAATAATTTAAAAGATGAGCTATTGCTCCCATTGGGATTTTGACTTGAATCCACTAAAGGCAATGGGTGTCCTTGAACTGGCTAAGAAGGCTTTGGGTCGGGAGGTAATTTCTGAGCAGTTTTCCTGGCTCTTCATTCTGCTTTGTGATGGCTTCTTTATGCTGGGCTGTATATCAGGGCCCTGCAGAGCAAACCTCTTAACATCCCTTTGCTGTTCTGGACCCTGAGGCAATGAGCCATGTGTTTTTTTGATGATCATATGAAGATTCAATCTATTTTTAGGGCAATCTTGTTGCCAGGAATAATTTCTAGGACTTCTGATTTGAATGGTGAATTATGTGTCCGTGTAAATGCCAGAAAAGGATATTTAAAAATACTTTTTCCTGACTTAATGTCTTACAGATTAACACCTCTAGTGCTGTTACAAAAAAAAGCAATTTTATTTTCTATCTGTTTTGAATTTTTGACTGGTCTCATTGGAGACTCCTGAGCCAACACCACAACTTTGGTTTCAAAGCCCCAAGCAGGTGTAAGTCACATTTAATAAATGAACAGGAAGATGGTGAAGAGACCACACCCAGTGAATTTTGTACAACCTCCTTCCGGCTTCAATGCAAATATTTTTATTTCATGTTCAGTGTTCTGTGTAATGTGCCCCAATGAACTGACCTCTGCAATTCTCAGTGGTTCCCCATGCAAGGCTCGAGGAGGACATTGATTTTCCTTCCATCCTGCAATAAGCACGAGTCTCACATCCAGCCCATATTGACACCTGTAAACCCCATTTAAATAAATCAAAGGGGATATTTGGGTATTCTCCCACTTGCCTGTGGGTTGATGGAAGAATAGATTGCTTTAATACCTCAGTGATTTATTTGTCAGTACAGACAGCCTGTCATAAAAATAATCAGTATCAGAAATGTTCTTTGGAAGAATCATTGGGGCCATCAATATCTTGGGTGGCTTAATCATCAAATTCATTGCTTTTATTAGGTTTAAATGCGTAAATTCCTTTTAGAATGGATTTGAACTTTTAAAGCATTTTACTGTTTAGTTGATTGCTTTTTCAAGTAGTTCAGTTTCTGAATAGCTCCACAGTATTTGGATTTGCACAAAAATGAGTAGGAAAAGGCCTAGAAGGATATTTCCTTCAAAATTGTCTTTAATGGCTCCACTTTCTTCTCTTTATCTAGGTACAGCAATGGTGGCACCTGTGCTGTTCCAGTGGATTCTGAGAGGGCTTATTCTGACTTTTCTGCTCAAAACTACTCTGTCCCTAAATCCAGATGATCCAAATGTTTGTAGTCACTGGGAAAGGTAATGTGTAACCCGCCAATTTCTTTTTTTTTTACCATCCATTTCAGATTTTGCCATTTAGAAGACAAGCTAAGAGTCATAATTTGCTAAATACCACCACGTCTCAGAAAAGATCACAGACTTGCTTTACAGAAATAGTACTTCTGAGGGCTTGGAGGGTTTGGATCATCCCAAGGAATTGGTTCTAAGGCTGGAGCTTTCAACCACACCCCAGTGAGCCCTTCTGGGAGCTCCTCCAGAGTCTGAGCGACAGGAGTGCACTGAAGTGTTTGCATTTGTCATGGAGAGACCACAGAAATTCTGGCCTTGTTCTGTCCTGCTTTTTTCTGCTTGTTGTCCAGCAAGAAAATTTGAAGCCCTTCCTGCTACAGCATCCAGGCTGTTTTTGTCTGGCCTGAACTTTGGGGCTCTTCCTGCCAAACTCGTGCCGGCATCAAAGAGTGAACGAAAGCCCTGAACATGAAAGGCTCTGGAATTTCTTGTTCTCTCCATTGTTCCAGTGTCCTGGTCCTAAAAGTGGATCTGAGCAGGCCAGTTCCTGTGAGCACAGAGAAACCCACGGCCTTTGATGGGGTTCACACTCACACAGCAGCTGCTTGCAGAGGGTAAAGGTCCTGTACTGCTCGGTTTAACTTGCTACATTTCCAGTTCTGCTCTCTGGTTCAATTCCACACAAATCTGAATTGCTGTACACTTCAGCAAAATACGGCCCTTAACAAAGGTAAAAATAGAATCATATTTAATGGCTATGTTTTGAGGCCTTAATTAGAGAATTAACTCTTTGTAGACAATGCAACTGTAAAGCAAAGACTGTACAGAAAAAGGATTTTGCAGTCTGCGTGCTAGAAGTGCATTCAGAGCACAGGAATAAAATATTGATTTTGTCTGAAGAAAGTCAGCAACCTAGGGACCCAATCAAGGAGAAACAAAAATTAAATACTAAAATTGATTGGTTGTACTGACCAAGATGACTTTGTTAGTTAGATGTTAATAAATAAAAGGGAAAAGATTGTTAGGGCTATTGCTGGATAATAAACGGGATCGTAAAATAATAATTGAGATTTGCAAGCGTTACTGTCTTACATTAATAATGAGCAATGTAAATATTTTATGTTTTGGCATTAGCAGAAGTAAAAACATTATTGTCAAAGCCAGCAAACAGTGACAATGGGCAGAGCAGAATCCAGGGGAACCTTGGCTTGTCCAGAAGGAACACGACAAGCGGGGCAGGAACAGCCCAATCTTCAATTTCCAGCCAGTCACCCCCTCCCAGCAAATATCTTGCAATTATCTTGTGGGTGCAATCTCCCAGGGCTGAATCCCATCTGCAGTCCTGCTGATGGGAGGGAAATCAGCTGCAGAATTAAGACAGTCGATATAATGAGTGACCTAGAGGATCTAATTCCTGGGTCTTGACCTGCCTGGGGCGATTTGTGTGTTGCTTTCCAAAGATATTGCAGATCTGATAAGTGGGGTCTGTGTCCAGATCAGAGCCTGAGAGAGGAGTGCTTGGAGCAGTGCACACGCCTGCTGTGGAGCAGGGCTCTGCCACAACTGACCCCAACGTGAGATTTGGGTTCCTGTGTCGCCTGAGAGGCCCAAACAATGAACGCAGAACCTGTTGCGTGGCTGAGTGGTGTTTGGGGAAGATTGCTCAGGTCTTGCTGTTGTTGGAGCTCTGTGATCTCTCATCAAACTGCCCAGGTTTTTTTCCATATCTGTTCACCTTTTCACCTTCTAAATTTCCACCAATTTTAGTAATATTTTTTCTTTTCTTAGAAGAGAATGCTTTATTGCTATCTCTGTGCCTATATCAGCCACGAAGCCAAACATTTCCAAACTTTCCAGGAAGAGGTCTAGCTGAAGGAAGCCCTTTTCTGCTCTTTGCTAATACCCAAAGTTTCTAAGATTCTTGACTTAAATATGTTTCACACTGGAGTTCCCTGAGCAGCAGAAACAGGGAGCTGCAGCTTTTTGTGTGACCCCAAAGAGCTTCTGTCTTGGGTTGAAGACAGGTATCTGCTAGGGAAGGCAGCTGGGAGAGGATTTTTTTCACTGTCATTTCCTCACAATAGGTACTGTTATTAAAGTAACCCCAAAAATATGCATTTAGTGTGTGGTAGCCCTGAATCTAAGTGCCCGCCTTCCAGAGGAAGTTAAAAATTCAGGAATTCCTCACATTATTAGCCCACCACACCAACTGGATAACCGCCACAGTAATCTTAGTTATAGGCCCCATGTGCATCGGCCATTAGGTTCCCCCGCAACAAATGGGACAAAAAATTCCATAACTAAAGAGGATGAAAAAAGAAAAAGAAAAAAAAACTAACACCCCAACCCCCCACAGCTTCTCACCTCCTTCCTTGTGCACTCGCAGCTACGCCGTGACCGTGCAGGAATCCTACGCTCATCCCTTTGACCAGATCTACTACACACGATGCACAGACATCCTCAACTGGTTCAAGTGCACCAGGCACAGGTAAGAGCTAATCCTCCCAAACCTGAGCTTCCTTCTGCCTCTTCACCTCCTGTTTATCCAAATGGTTGTGCTGCTCCAATATAGGTGTGTGCACAAAGATGTGTTTTAGGACAGGGTGTTTGGAGTTTTGGGGCGTTGAATAGAAATACAGAGATTTTTTGCCTGAAGTTTGAGTGAGGTAAGGGATAGTCAGTCCCTCATGGGGCCATCCAGGAGAATGTTTCACTCCATTGGCCCTGCCATGGGATTGGAAGTGTTTATTCCCTGACCAGATATGACCAGCTCTCTTTTACAAGTGGTTGGTGCACGTCCAGGATTGTAAAAGTCCATGCACCTCCTAAATTGTGAATAATCAGGCATTTGAGGGTTAGTGATAATTAGGAATGGATCTGTGTTAGAATTAGTGCACCCAAATCTACACTGAAAATCAGGTAAAATGAGGATGGTCCATTTCTAGGACTGAATAAAAACTTGTACCAAAGAGTTAATTTTTTCCAGACTGCAGGATATTGTCATTACATTCATTTTGCTTCTGAAGTATCCTAATAAGTATCCAATGATAGTCACAATCTTACAGGGGGTTTTAGAAGCCAATTTGTATCTCAACTCTGATGCATTCAGCTGCAAGTTGGCTGTTCAGCACCATCCCAGTGGGATTGTGACACTTGGCTTTTAGCTCCTGCGTTACAGTGCTTGGAAGTGAACAGAGCTGCAGAGCTTTCTGGAATATTGTATAGATTGGAATGCAGCAGAGTAAATTCGATCAGTTTATCCAACATGAGGGACAATAGATTTTGTACAATTTAGGTAATTTCCATAAACTAGCAAAGCTGTTTTGAAGTGTTTGCTGTTGAATATGCAGTTAAATATTACCTTTCTAATGTGGTATCCTGGCTAATGCTTTGAATAAATGTAGGAAAGCTTCAGAATGCTAAACACCTTTTAATTTCTGTGGCCTGCAGTATTGTGGTGGGGGAAACAGGCTTTAAATACTGAACCGGGACTATAATGACACTGCAAGGTGTGAGTGCCTTGGAAGGGTTAGCAGGCAGGAGCAAATCACTTGGGGTTAACTTCTGAAGTCGTGTTTTGAGAGCAGTTGCCACCGTGGTAAGATTTTGTGTATCAGCTGACACAGTGGTCTCTGCAGATGACTCTGTTCCTTCCATTGATGAGATCTGACCTTGCTGATGTGCAAAAATAAATCATTTATTCTTGAAGAAACTCCTTGCCCTTGCAGCAGGACTGGGAAAATGCTTTAAGACACCAGCTGGCCCAGGAAGAGCCCCAGTGTCACGAGCACCGTGCTCATAATACAAGTCATACTTCAAGCCTCAAAACAAGAATCGATCCCTTCCTTATTGCGGCTTTTATTACCAAAAAAGCTTTCACGCATTTCAAAACACTTATTGAATGCTACCCTTACTATAATTTAACACGAATATCATTGCAGCAGGAGGCATTGATTTTCAATAGTGTCCAATGGTTTTGTGTCTCGTGCTGCAGGATCAGCTACAAGACCGCCTATCGCAGGGGGCTGCGCACGATGTACCGGCGGCGCTCGCAGTGCTGCCCCGGCTACTACGAGAGTGGGGACTACTGCATACGTACGTACACGTGGCACCTGGCACGTTCCAAAGTGCTTTTGGCAGCAGCTGTAGATAAATTCGAGTTGTGTTGCGTTTAGGGTTGGTTTGCAGAGCTTTCAGCTGGCGCTGCTGGCGGGCGGCATTGCGGGTACGGAATATTTTGGGGTGTTTCGGGTTTGTGCGTCTTGAGTAAGCGAGGAAAATTTGGCTGAAGTCGTTGGGGAGGGAGTTAATGAAGATGTTTAGTGCCTTCTTGAATCAGAGCTTACTCTGGGGAGTAATTAATGCAAGTATTCACCAGTGTGAAGGAATTAGGGGAACTGAGAACACTCAGGAATAAACTACCATATAATTTAAGCAGCAGTGCAAAGTTTCTGCCTCTTACCTTACTTCAAGAGTTAAATGAGTTAAAAATCTCTTTTTTTTTCACAGTGGTTCCATCAGCAATTTAACTTTTTAAATGTCTTTAAACTTCTCAAATGTTAGAAGAACTTTCTTTCAGCCTCACTCTATAAATAAATATGGAGCTCTGGAGTGTTTTAGGTCAAAATGAGGGGGGACAAAAATCTAAATGAATCTTTCAGTGACACCTAAGAGCTTTGTTAATTGAAAATACACCGTGCATTAGTGTCACATGTTTTCAGCATTGCAGCTTTCTGAGTGTTCTGCATGTGCTCAAAAGGAGAGTGGAGATAGGTTCTCTTGTCTCGGTCTTGCAACGTGAGATTATGACACAAGAAAAACACAAAGAGCTTTTGATCAGCATCAGAATCCAAATTTTATTCACAGGCTTATAATGCCATGGAATAAATGTGAAAACGATACAATTATCCAGCTAACTTAAAATATATTAGCACTGTGCTTTACAGCTATTTCTTTTTAGCTCTGTTGATATTTTTATCTGGGTTCCTGTGCTGGACTCACATTGTAGTACATGAGCAGCTGAAAACCATGAATGGACCCTGATCTCATTTTCAATGACCTTTATGCCAAACAGTTACATTAAAGGGGTTTGGACTGTGAAAAATCACCAGCCCTTTGAGATAAGGCATTAGAATTATTTTACAGAAAGTGTAATAATTTGATCTTTTGAAGTGCAAAATGCTGTTAGGCAAGTCCTGAAAAACATTTATTGCAACCTATTGTCTGTGCTGGAATCATTCCTATGGTAAGTATGTACCTACTTTCAAATATCTCAGGTGTCAATACCATGTCAGCAGTTGTTCCACATACTTTTACAGTCTTGAATTTCGTGACTCAGAATCCTGTCTGGCACAGAGCATATTTATTATCACTTTTCTCCCTGCAATCTTTTGATATTTTATTTTTAATTTTTTTATTTCATTGCCATACTGTCGCGACAATAAATCTCTCCAGACTTTCTGATTCTTTGAGGACATTAACATTTGTATTGAAGTGGGGTTTTTTTGTTAGTATTAATACTTAGTGTTCTTCTGCTGCCAGACAAACGTTATCTTTCTGTGGTGGAGAAAGAGCAGCATACACTGAAATTTTGCTAATGCAGAGCAGGCAGCAGGTATCTGGTCAGACCAAGAGCCCCGTGTTTGACAGAGAGCAGATAAAAGTTACACTCTCTGCTGTTTACATGTGCAGGAGTCAGTTTCTTGTATTGCATTATCAGCCTGGTGCGTGCTCAGGGACATCTGCTCTCTGTCCTTCCCAGCAGCAGCCAAGAGGGAAATGATGTCAGGGAAGAAGTTCTCCATCGTGATGGATTCCAGATGCTTGGACTTATTATTTTGCTACTACAAGTAGCCACACAGCAAAAAAAAAAAACCAAAACCAAAACCAAACAGAAAACCTCCTTGAAATTCTCTGAGCTCTGAAGCAACAGTTGGAGGCACAATCTTTTGCTAATGGGATTCTTTTCGTGTCACCCCTTTTGTTTGTAACACATCAAGCCCTGATCCCATTTGTTTTGTTTTGTTTTGTTCTGTTTTTCCACAATACGTTCCTGTGCCAACAAGCAAATTCTCTCATTCATCATTCTTTGCAGTCAGCAGTGAGTTCCATTTTCATTCCTGGAGGCACTTCTCTGCTTTTGCCTTTTTCCATCCCATTTCTTACTTCTCTTTAAACTGGTATTTTTTTGCCGTTTCCTAACGAGGTTGTCCAGTACTCCTGTCCCACGTTCCTCTAGACACAATCAGTGCCACTCCTCTAAAGACAGCTGCTCCAAGAGTGGTCAGGACACAAAATTCTGCTTTCCTGAGCTGTGCCTGGCAGGAAGGGAGGGAAGCTCCAGCCCTGCAGAGAGGGCTCTCCCCGCTCAGCCAGCCCTTTAAAATCCATTCCATTAGTAATCATGGAAGCCACTACAACATGGGGAGGGGGGATACATCCTGCAGTGAGTCTGATGATCAAAAGAAAGTTTGATTAAAAAACAGTGTGTAGATTAAAGGCTAATTGGTTCTTCTTTCATTAATAGCAGTCTTTATTTCTTGCAAAAGTTAAATAGCTTTGTAATTAACAGTGACATGTTTAGACTAGAGAGGGCTGAGTTTAAATCTCTATTAATGACTGTTTCTTGGATTTTAAAGCAGAAGTGAAGGCTTTCAGCTACTGTTTTGATCTTCTCCCTTTTCATTTACTAACTTTTAAAAGGATGTCAGATACATGGTTTTATCTTTGTCCTCTGTTGGGACTTACTAAATAGACGAAGCCTAATAAAATCTACCCTCAGCTCTAAATAATCATGTTGACCCAGAGCTTCTTGCTCTGCCACTTCTCTGGTGTCTTCTTTGCTTTTTTGCCATTTGTATGTGCTGCTGCCCCATAAAATGTGGAATTCAGGCACAAGGTCCAATAATTTAACTGGTTACCTGGTAAATTATACAACTGGCCAGCCCATTAATACTTAGGCTAAACAGTTTGGGGGTATGAAATTGTCTTTGTGCCTCCAAAAGGCTTGAAATGTTTTGGGGTTGCAGTGGTATTCAAAAAATCCCCGCTGAAAAATGCTGCAAATGCACATCTGCATTTTTTTTCCCCTTCACTGATACCTTAGAAACGTTGTTACCATTGTAGGAGCTTTGCAAAACGATTCCCCTTCTCTGAATGTTCTTACACTTGACAGAGCTTTTCCCTGAGCTGTCCCTGAAAACAAACAGCACAGTCTGGGCAGTAAATCAGAGCAGCTATGATTTACTGTACTCTGTATGCTAAGGTAAGCTTTTGGCAGAGCAAATGCATAAACTGCAGAAAATCTTTTTTTAAACAACCACAGGGTTCAACTGCCCTTCAAGGTTTTTGTAAGGATGTTTTAAAATTATATTGCCTAGATTAGTATCTGTGGTAGATAAAGCAGCTCTGAATACTTAGCTGCTCAAAAAAAAAAAGGGAAAAAGAATATTACATGGCTCTTTTGTGCTCTTTAGCCTGTGAGGAGATGGTAATTGAATAGTTCTCTTTAAGAATACGTCAGGTGGAAAGATGCCCTGTGTGCTAAATGGATGCATTTTTGTCTGGGAGACCAACGCTTTGTTCAGTCTGTCCATTTTAATCTTATTCTTGCACAACAGATTTGTACAGGAGACACTTCTTGTGGGGAACAAAGGGTCAGAGACCTGACATCAGAGGGAAGGCAGATGGGACTCTGAGCAGCAGCTACAGCCAGCTGACTTCTGGGCAGAAAAGCACCAACCATGAAACTAAGAAGTTGGGAATTCACCTTTTCCTCACAGACTCAGTTGAGCTTTTAAGGGTGTTCTTCACTCTCCTACCTTACACTCTTTTTCTAATGTCTAAATCTATGCAATGTGACAGGATGTAATAATGACAGGATTAGTGATTTAACAATCTGATTTGCTGCCATTTATCTGTCTTTCAAACCTGCCAAAATCCAGTAGAGTTATAGATTGACCATTTCATGGTGCTTTCCTTTCTTGGCCAACATATTATTGATCTTGGATTGTTTCTCAATATTCAGCTTTCCACATTACAATTGTCACAAGCATCACCAGGGCTCCCTGATGTTGGCAAATCTTTTTCTAGAGAAATTGTTGGTCTTGCTGGTTGAATCTCAGTTTTTACCTATAGTGGTATTTCCCTCAGGTCCGAGACTGGGGACATTATTGTATTTACATGTATTTATTTACCCAGCTTTTCAACTCACCTTTGTTTGATGCCTTTAATGAATTTCAAAAACACATGAGGAATGTTCTTTTAATAGCTGGCTTGGGGAAATTATGCAAATACGAGGCCTGATTGTTTTCAGGAGTTTAAATAATGTTTCATAAACTCTATAATTGCAATAGCCACGCCAAATTCCTGGTGTGATGTGTGCATTTATAGTGCAGCCATACGAACATTCCCACCTCAGGACTGCGTTCCCATTTACAGGGCTTTGTGTCTAGTGCACTTTTTTGTATTCTTTGACAAGGCTGCCTTATTGGAGCCATATGGTTGGACTGTTAAACATCTGTAGCATAGGAGTAACAATTCCAGAGCTTCCTGCCATCTGGATGAATTACAATTCCTGCAATTCCACGCATATGTTCCTGCAGCACACCGACACCACAGTCGAGTGTGCTCGTGATGAGAAGAAAAAGAATGGCTTGTGTGATCAGTGCAAAAGTTGTACACTCCTAGAAAACCTTGAATCAGCGTCTTAAACCTCCTGAATATTCATAATGTTTGTTCATATGTCAGATTTGTTGATTTTTTTTCACTTTATAAGGCAGTAGCTCATTAGCATTTTAGAAGAAATGCTGCCCCCCCTTCTCACCTCAATTTTAAATTCCTTGTGGTGAGCATTCCTGTAACTTGACAATACATTGTTTGAAAGCTGCTGGACTTTTAAAATACATTTTTCTTATCTTTATAGACACACATTAAAGCCAGTGCTGGTGCTTTCTGTGAGAGCCTTACTGTTACATTATTCAAGTACAGAATTCTGTACATCAATAATGCAACCTAAATTAGGGGAAATGCTATAGCAGGACATAGATACTTCCTATCAGGGGACATTCTTTTTCTCTGTCTGATTTGGGATGTGTGACAGCGAGAAAATGGTGTGGAAGGCCTTTCTGCATATAGTTATTAATTATAGAATTGAAATGACAGTAGGAGACACTTTGAAATTTCTCCCTTTATATGCACTGGAGATGACTCCATACATCTTTTCCTAGTGAAGAACATAGTGGAAAATCTTTGAATCTTTTGTTCCCATTTGAAGGGCAGCTGAGAGGAGATGGGCCTTGCTTGCTCATTCAGAACCTCTTGGGACATAGGAGTGTGAGGGCAGAGGGACACCAGCCCTCAAAGCAGGTCAGCTCAGCTGGTGACACAGATGAAGCCAGGGGGTGGTTGTTGAGCCTAAAGACACCGCAGAGACCCCCTGGATGGGAAGGTGGGAAGGGCAGTTCTCATCTCTATCCATCATTTTATGTTTGCACTCTGCCTCTGGACGCTGAGGGCTTTGCAAAGATGCTGGTGAGGAGCGGTAATGAAATAAGGGAAGGACTTGTGGCAGCAGTGCAGCAGAAGGAGGAGAAACAAAATGCTCATATAAAGTTAGAAAGGAGGGAATGCTGAAGCTATATAATGTCTCAAGGGGCTTAATAAATATCAGAGGAAAAATTATGCAGGCATTATGGTTGGAAAAAGGTTTAGACTGTTGTTAGTGCAGCAGAAAAAGCTTTTCTGGCTGCTTTAGGCAGTCTCTTGCATCAGTATAAAAGCTCACTGGGACTGCAGACACAGAAGGATGCACTGCATCCAGAGCTCCTCATGGTGCTCATGCTAATGGCCTGGATGGCTGGGAGCTTCAGCAGGATCAGAAGAAAGCACAAGAACCATAGATGTGATTCACCGTGGAGTTCAAAGAAAGCCATGCAAAGTTTAGTCCGTTAATTTGCCCTCTTTCAGCAAAGTCAGGCTGGTCCCCAGCTGCTCTCAATCAGCACAGATCCACCAGGACGTGTCTGGATGTCCTTTCAAACCCTGCTCCTGCTGGGATCACCTCAGAGAGGTTCATGGCAGCCTGCACTGATCCTGGAGGCACCAGGGCTGGTCCATAAAGGCTTTGTGGCCCAACCCTCCCCGTGCTGCTGGGATCCATTCACTCACACAGAATAAAAACAGGGTCCTGTGCATCCCAGGGATGAATCAGGGTGTGCACGCACAGAGATTTTGCTGTTTATGGAATTACAAAAACACAAAATTCCAGAAGATTTTCCCCTCCAAAACAGTTTGCAGTTTATGAGTAGTCCAGGCATGTGGCGAGCTGGGTTAACTCATGGAAATCAATAGGGTCAGAAAGAAGACAAATGTATCAAATGGAACAGGTTTAAAATTGAAATTGGAATCATAGAATGGTTTGGGTTGGAAAGGACCTTAAAGGTCAGCTTGTTCCAAGCCACAAGTTGTTTTCTTGATCACTCCTTTACATCATTCTCCCATTAGCAGATTTTTCTTGTCCTCTGGAGAAGTTTTAAAGCCTAGGAGAAAAGGAAGGAAAGCTAGAGAGAGGAAAAGAAGTTACCTAAATCAAGATGGCCTTTAAAAAGAGCTCCTGATGTCCATACAAAATCTAAGATAGCATCTCTTTCTGCTTCTTTTCTGTATTCCTCTGGCTGTGACCTCCCCTGAAGAGTTCCCACATGAACTCTGGATGTCTGGGAAGCCACCAGTCAGAGGTGGGGCACCATTACCATGCAGATTCCTTCTTGCCCACAAAAAAGAGCTCCTGCAACCGCCTGCCAGGTGTCAGTGCCAGTGACCCCTTCCTCCTTTCTAGGCATCTTAGGATTGAAAATGTAAATAAAACTGAATCAGTGGCCCTGCAGAAATGGCTGAAGGGCTACAATAGAGTGATAACACGTGGTAATGTGATAACATATTGTGATGCATTACTAACACATTCTAACTTGTTATAGAATGTGATAACATATGAATAACGTGATAACACATGGTAACGTGAATAACACTTGATAACATGTAATAACATATTGTGATGCATTACTAACACATTCTAACATACTATAACATGTGATAACAGATGAATAACGTGATAACACATGCTAACACAGCAGGGGTGTGGGTTAACCCAGTGCCTCCTCCCTCACTGATCCCTGCAGCCACTCCCATTCCCTCTGTCCCCTGGGATGGGAGAAGAGGAAAGAAGAGTGAAAAGAAGAAAACTTGTGGATTGAGGTAAAACAAATGTGAATGATCCTGAGGAGCAGAGGAAGCCTCGGTGCTGTGCCAGCACTGTTCAGGAGTAGCTGAAATGTCAGCATGGTCAGCATTGGTTTGGTCACCAAGCTGATCCAAGCTGAGAGGAGTTAACCCCATCCCAGCCGGCCCAGTGCAGCCAGCCGTGCTGCAGACAATAAAACACTCATCAGTATGATCCTCAGGAAATCTCCTTATGGTTTTCCTTTGTCTTTCCAGCTCTTGGTTTCAGCAGTGGCAGGGGAGCACTTGGGAAGCTGGAGTGAACCACTCTTTTCAAGTGTTCTGCTCTCTGTTCAGAGCGTTGGGAAGCACGAGCTGGTGCTGGCAGCTGTCTGGGCTGCCTGAGCTTTGTGGGCCTTGCTTCTGCCACCCTCTGCTCTCACAGCCTTTTATAGCAACAGCCATGGATGCCCTAAATACAGCAACCTGGCCAAGCAGGAGGAGGCATTTGGCTACCTGGCTGCACTTACTTACAGCTCAGCCACCCCCCATCTCCTCCAGCACAGGAATGACAGTGCCTGGAAGCATTTGGCAGATGGAATTTGGCCCAGAGAATACAGTGCTTTCAGCATCTTCCTGTGCATAATGTGCGTTTCTTTTATGTGAACTTTTGGAATGCCTGTCTGTAATTATTCCATCTTTTTAGTGCCTCTGAACAATACCAGCGGCATCCACACAGGGAATAACACGTGAGGCTGACATAAGAAATACCGTTCCAGGCACATGGTGTGATCCTGTGCAGGGCCAGGAGCTGGAATCCAATGATCTTTGTGGCTCCTTTCCAGCTTTGTGATTCTGTGATTCTAATAATCTACTTGTGTTTGTTGATGTTGGTTTCTCAAATGCTGGGTAATTCCTGGGAGTGGGTTTGCTGGGTGGGAATTTAAAGAAGTTGTCATTCCCTTTGTTCCCAATTAACTTTGGGTTTTGTGGCACATATTCCACATCTCATAGTAGGATAAAGATGTATTATTCCATGGATTTCTTGCAACTGCATCCATTTCTGATGGAGACTATAAAAAAAAGGCAGTTACTCTGGAACTTAATGCAAACTGACATTTTGGTATGGAAGAACTCTTGAAAATTTGTAGAAAGTAATCACTTATGTTAAAATATAAAACACAACTGTGAAGCATAAATCATTTAGACCAAAATGTAAAAATATTAAGATGCCAAATTGTGCAGAAAATCACTCCGAGACTTTGGAAAAGAAGTAATTTCTTCCTGTTGAGCCTACAACTTCACAGCAGGAGCCTGGATATCAAACAGGGTGAGTGCTCCAATTTCCATCACCTTGGGTGAGAATTGTGCCTGTGCACAATTTCTGAGCGGTGTTAACATCCCACAATAATAAACGATCTGCAGAGTGAGTTCATGGAATCCTGGGTTGGAAAGGACCTTAAATCCCATCCCATTCCACCCTTGCCATGGCAGGGACACCTTCCACTGTCCCAGGGTGCTCCAAACCCTGTCCAGCCTGGCCTTGGACACTTCCAGGGATCCAGGGACAGCCCCAGCTTCTCTGGGCACCTGTGCCTGGCCCTCACCACCCTCACAATTCCTTCCCAATATCCCATTTATCCCTGCCCTCTGATAGTGAAGGGAAATTCTTCATGGGACAAGGGAAACAAAAGAGTGTGGGAGGGCACAATGGGTAATAGGAGCAAACTAAAGGTGCCCAGAGGGCACACTATGGAAATTTTATCTTTGCAATAGAGTCAGTTGGCAAATCAGTTTTCATTTCTGGTTCCCTAATTGTTCTGAGGGGAAGAAGATGATGTCGGCTGGAAAAGCATCTGTTAACACTCCATGCTTAGGACAGGCAAGGGCATTAATCAGATGTCAAAAAGCTAATCAGGGACAGAGCTCTTCTAAGCAGCCATGGAGCCACCCTTTAGAACCTGATGTGCTTGGAACTGTGTCCACAGGCATTGCCTTTTCCTCTCTGTGTCAGGATTACAGCATTCCCCTCACATTGTGTGGTGTTGCACTTACTTTCCATTTTAATAGAGGGATTTTAAGGCTCCCAAGGGAGATTTGTCATGCAACTTCAGTCCACTGCAGATTTGATCACAAAATGTTTTTGAATAGTTTATCTTAAGCTCAGTATTTCTGACATAGGTATTCACTTTTGGAAACCTCACTTTCCCTGATGCAGTAAATCAAGAGGAACTATTTAATCAATCTATCTAACCCCAAAACTTTCCTTCTTTTTCTCAAGATTTTTCCTTTCTGATTTACTTCTCATGAAGTCCAGAAATCCATATGCAAAACTGGAAGATGGCCTTGCTTCACAAAGCTTACACTGTAAATATGTGAACTGAGTCAAATAAAGAAATACTTTTCTGATTAAAAATAAAAAAAAAATGTATGAAACGTGTTATAAGGAGACTGGTAAAGAAATGGAACCTTTTCAGGCACAGCAGTGCTGTGCACAGGAGCTCTGCTGAAGGAGCTCTCTGTACAGATCTTGGATCTGTCACCACACCTGCGTCCACGGGTGTCATGTTCTGACAAATGTCCAGCTGAAATAGAATTCTTTTTAAAAGCATTACTAAAAACATCTAAAATTATCTTTTCACCAAATACTGCCAATGCTATGCTATATTTGCCTTACTCTAAACATAGCCCTCTTCAGTAGTTTCTGATAATCTAGGGAAATGTTTTTGTTTCCAGCTCCCATCTTCCATCTCCAGGCCACAGTCTGAATCCCAGGAACTGGAAAATGCATTTTACTGTGTGTCATTAATAGAAAGTTTCTCTGGACATTCGACATCCAGAAATTTGGCTTGATCCTAAATCAGCTGAACTTCTGCAGTCTGGAGCTGGTGACAGAAGTTTAAACAAGTGGCTTGAGATGAATCAGCCCCCATCATTACATAAAAAGTTTCCTGTGTTGTCTTTTTTGCAGTTCTTTTCAGAAAGCTGCTGTGAAACACATTGCTGTGATTCCTTTTGAAATGTGAGAAAAGTCAAAGGAGTCTGCATTTAAATATTCCATCCACAGGAACATTAGTGTAGCTTCTACACGAGCATGATCTTCAAACAGAGCACAGCTTGTCCTTGATTTCAGCAGGGTCACCTTCACTTGCGTTGTGGGCCTTGGTTTGAATTGAAATCTGAAATGTGTTGGCCCTCTGGGGCCTGTGCCTGGCCTCAAGGACAGGTTTGCCTTTAGGAATTTGTCCATATTCATCCTGTTTTGGTGAGAAACAAAGAAAGGATTGTTGTTAGATTGACTTGATAAATTTTGGAATAAGAAAGAAGAAAGATTTTGTTTGAAACATCGATAGTTTATTCAATTTGCTACAGGACTAAAAGTTTTCTAGGGACATCTGTGTAATTTGGTTTTATTAAGTGTTGCATTGCCTAGCAAAGACAGCCAGAAGTGTCATGCAGTCCAGATGTCTTCATCCATCTTCTTCTGATCTTTTAGGAACATTTTTGATGCCTCCATCCTCACTCTAACACACAGCACACTCTCTGTACCTATGAAAATCAATCAGCGGTGGAGCTGTGTCATTTGCTGTCAGAAAATAGAATTTTCTTGGCATGAGATCCACAATTCAGGGCAAGTCTGTAATCAGAGAACTACGGACATGTAGCAAGGCTACCAGATTTAAAAATAAATATATCACAGGCTGATGGAATTTGTACACAAAGAAATTCACTCAATGCCCTGAGTGGGTAACCTGTAGCAAAATATTCAAGTGCTGTGATTTTGAGGTGATTTCCAGATATAAATGTTTCTAATTATAAATGTGTGAGGGTTTTTTTCTGATAATGGCTCATTTTCTTTGACATTTTCCCATGTGCTTCCTGTCTCACTGTTTAAATCAAACAGCTCCTCAGCCAGTGTTGGAGCCTGTAAATTCCTGGTCCCTTGGATTGCTGCAGTCACAGGAGGAAAGCAGAGGTGGCTGTGGCATGAAAAAAAGCAGTGGCACTGTATTGGTGGAGTTTCTGAGGCTGGAAATATCCCCCAGCACTTGGGTTTCACCCAGTTCTGCCACACCTCTCACCTGCCCATCTGTCATTTATTTCTCACCTTCCTCACCTGCAGGGCACTGCCTGTTCCTCCGGTCTTTCTATGATGGAAATGTTTGTGATTTACCACTTTTAGCTAATTTGCAGCTCTGTACTTCACACCTGGCAGCTCATTTTCCATTGCAGCACAACTCCCAGGAGAGCTCAGACTGCAGGAAAAGATATCCAGGAGTGGAGAACGGGAATTCCCACCTTTGTGCTGGATGTGGTTTGGTGCCACCTGCCCTCACAGGTCGTTTGATGGGCCAGGTTTTGCTTTCTTTTCTTCTGGTAGGTTTGGCTGCTGCTCCAAAGATTGGCAGGAAAGCTGGAAGGACCAGGGATCTTAGGTACAAGCTTCTCCTCTATTCTAAATTTAATTTCCTCAGGCAGCAACAAAGAAATCCCCTGAAGTTAAGAATGGAATGATTGGGGGAAACTTTCACTGATTTTGGCACTTCTGTCCTCAAAAAACCTGGAGCTTCCTGCAGGCAAAGCCTATTTGGCTGCACTTGGTTTTGTTGGAGTGAGGTCTCCTAGGCTGTGTACAGAGAGAATGAAGGATCATGCCAAGAATAAATGTTAATATCTCTGCATTGCTTAGGAGAAGACAGTGCTGCTCTTTCTGAGGGTGCCACACAGAGCACAGTTTGCAGACAAATTAAGTTTGTTGGTTGGATGAATCAAGTTCCAGTGGAAAATTAACTAGTGAAAATGTATTTCCTACAAATTGCTGGGAAGAGTTGGTCAATTTACCAAAATGGAGGGAATAGACAGAGGGCACAGGAGGGGAAAAGCTTTCCAGGGTCACAGATCCTGCTCTGCTGATTCAGGATCTCCCTTAACCTCATTAACAGTTTGAACTAGTGCTAATGATTGTTTTGAACCCTGAGTGAGGCGATGGGAAATCATTTACCAGAAAATGGTAAATGCTGAAATTGTCCCACCGAATAATATTGTATTAGAACATTGATCAGCAGAATTGATTCAGTGTAACTCTTTCCTCTCAACATAGCAGAATGCAGTGATTATTTCTACTTGAAGCAATGACAGAAAATGCTTAAAATCGGTTGCAGGCCTCAAAGGATCAACAGTCATCAATATTTAGCTGATCCCTGATGAGTTTGCTGGGCTCCAATTCACTTTCTGTGAAGGCAATGAGAAAGACTGAGCCTTAAAACTGTGTCTTGCTTTGAAAGACCGGTGTCTGCCAAACACGGCGGGAACAGAGAACGCAGAGACCGATTTCTCTCTGAATTATTATAACTTTGAGATTATGGAGCTTTCAGATATGGGAAAAGAAATAGAAATTCTTTACTAGTGCGTACAGCAAGGCAAACTGGGCAGAGAAGAACGGGCCGCAGGCGCTCTCCAGTTCAGCGCAGTTCCCTTCACGACCACAGGGGGCGCTGCTGGCTCCCGGCCGGGCAGCAGGGGGCGCTGTGCAACCGGTCCCCGCCAGCAGGGGGCGCTGTGCAGACGTTCCCCCGCCAGCAGGGGGCGCTGTGCAGACGTTCCCCCGCCAGCAGGGGGCGCTGTGCAATAGTTCCCCGCTAGCAGGGGGCGCTGTGCAATCGTTCCCCGCCAGCAGGGGGCGCTGTGCAATCGTTCCCCGCCAGCAGGGGGCGCTGTGCGGCTGTTCCCCGCCAGCAGGGGGCGCTGTGCATCTGTTCCCCGCCAGCAGGGGGCGCTGTGCGGCCGTTCCCCCGCCAGCAGGGGGCGCTGTGCAATCGTTCCCCGCCAGCAGGGGGCGCTGTGGCGCCAGCTCAGCCGCGTTTCTCCCTCACGCGCGATGGCGGCGGTTGTGTGGGGAACGGGGCTGCAGCAGGAACCTGATGGCGGGCGTGAACAGACCCCAGAGAAATGTATCAGAAACTCTGCAGCTGTAGCAGAAAGTGTGGAGTGTCCAGCAGGCAGTGTAGCAAAAACCTCAGAGCAGTGGAAGAAAAATGGAGGGGCTCCTGAACAAGGCCGGGAGAGGCCCCTCTGGAGGCGGAAAGGACTCAGGGTCCTGGGGTTTCCCCTGAGGCACCCAAAATGGTGAGGGGCCTTTTTTTTTAGTGAGGTGGGGCCTTAATAAGGTTCCAGTGCAACAGCTGCTCCCACAGGCACAGCTTCACTCATGGTAGGAGCAGACAGCAGGAGTTGGAGCCTCGCAGTGGTGGTGAGTTCTCCTCACAATGACCACAGCCTTTCTCCCCACGATGACGAGAGCCAGAGAGAGTGAGGAACTACGCCCAGCCCCTTCCCCCAGCTCAAAATCTTCAGTATCTCTGCCCTTCCAAAAGAGAAAACCGCCCAGGTAAGAGAGTAGCCCGCTGCACCCTTCTCCCACCTTAGCCATTTTGTTCATTTCTCTGAAATATTGGTCGTTATTGTCTCTTAGCAACAGATGGGACAAAATTCCATGAGAAAAAGAAACAAAAGGAAAAATCCTAACCCCCAACAAACTGGTAAGGGATTTGGGAGTGTGACTATCTGAGGGTCAGCATTTTACCAGCAGGAGGAATTTCTCTCTTTGCCCCACAGTCAAGCCCAGGCTCTGGTGTGTCCTGATTCCTCTGGAGCCCTGGGGCTGAGCAGGAGTCCCTGTGTGGATGTCTCTGACCTTGGTCTGAGGTGTGAGTTAGTCAGGAGCTGTTTGGATCAGGCATTGTCTTTCTTGCAGGATTTGACCCCTTCATACACTGAATCCCCTCTGGCCTTTGCACCCATTCCCCTGGCTGGAGCTGAGCTGTGACTTTATCTCCAGACTAAGGAATCAGTGCTGCTCTTACCCAGCCCTGTGACCTGTCCACTTTGCAGGGCAGATGCACTCGAGTGCTCAGAGTCCCTCGGTGACTTTCCACCATCCCTTTTTGTGCCTTCAACTCCTGCACTTGTTATTAACACAGCCAAAGGTACAACAGAGTTCAGCTTCCTGACCCCAGTCGTGCTCTCTGACATTTGCTGCTATGAGGAGACTGCTCTGCAGCTCTCCCTCACACAGCACTAAATGGTGAGTGCTATCTATCTCCCATTCCCTCTCTCCACCAGAGCAGATGAAACCAATGGGGCATCAAAATGCCACAAAGACTCTGTTAAATGTGTGATTGCCCCGACCTCTCCTTTTGCAGGCTCTCAACTTCTCTGTCACTGTCACTATTTTTATGGTCAGTGATGCGATGCCATTCCTGTCTCAGGGATGTGCTGCTCCAGCTCAGCTGTTCCCCAGAACCAACCAGACTGGGATTCCAAACTCCACCAGTCTCAGGGCACACAGAACAAGTGACAGTCTCTTCCCTACCTTGTCCTTGCCTAAGGAGGTTCTCATCAGTGCCAGCTCCTCAAGTGACAGTAAACTGTGACCATTGGAGTCTGAAACACTGAGATCTGGCTGGAATTATTCCAGGACCCCTAAACAAGTCCATGCCACAAGCCTGGGACACTCAAGGATGTGGAAGGCTCCGTGTTCACCTTGACAGTGATCAGAACCCCAGGTTGCCATTTACCTGCTGATAGAAAGGATAAAAATCTACTGTGGAGTTTATGCTTATTAACAAATCTTCATGTCCCAACAAATAGATATGGGGATTTACTGATTTGTTGTCAGTAATGACACTGACACTTGTCAGATTCTGCTCTTGGGAAATGACAAAATCCTCAAAATGGATCTCCACAGTTCTTTTATTTCAGACATTCACAAGTCATGTCTGGCCTAATCCCTGAGCTTTGGCCAGGTGTCAAGACTGAGGATAACACAACCCGGAACAGATCAATACCTCACTGAGGCAATGGTCAGAGATCCCCATGTCCCAGACAACAAAAAGACCATTGATTCTGTTCTGATTGCATTGATGCAGAGTGTCTGAATCCAAATCTGCAAAAGAAGTGCTGGAATTGCACCTACAGGAAAAGGAGTTGATCTTGTGACCCTCTGATGTTATTTGCTCTGCATCAGTCTCATCTTTCCTTTGCTCACATTGATCTCCTTGGGTCTGTGTTTTTCACTGGTACTTTCGTGGGAAGATGAAAAAGAAGGGTTGCCATGCACTGAAACAATAAATTCCTCAAAGCCTGAGCAGGCTTTGAGATCTCTTCATCTTTGGAAGTTGCTAAACCTTGCATGAAAGTGCTTTCCAAGGTGATGAATTAATGGATGCATCCTGAGTGATGACCACAGAAATGGACATTAAGCAATGCAAAGAGCTATTATCCCACTTCATTGAAACAATTATCCAGGAAACCATCAAATCAGCTTGATTCCTGATGGAAAGTCAGTGATTTAGGGAGGAAATAATCCATTCCACAAATAAGCAATAACTTAAGAATGAGGAAATCCTACCTGGATGCATTAGCTGTAGTCATCTCTCTTGTGCTATCAAAGCTCCCTTTCCTGAGCACAGGCAAAGAGAATCCAGCCAAAAGCTGACTACAGGCTTATCTAATGAGGCTGATATTGTAGACTCAGCACAAGCTGGACCCAGGCCAGTACATTAAGATGGAAGCACCAGAGAGGCCCTGAGTGAATAGATTCCTAATGGATAAGGGGCAAGAATCTTTTTTATCTTTTTTTCATCTCCTTTGACCTCTCTGCAGTATCTGACACCACTGGCCATAGGATAACAGCTATTTCACCTGACAAAGTCATTCTTTACCCTTTTAGGTAAAAGGGAATGGAGGAATGGGCTAAAATGGCCCAAATTATTTCAGGGACACATATTAAATATTGAATGAAAACATCACATTTTCCATTAAATATCTGCTTCCTTCAGTCCAACAACTATCAAGCATGGGGCAAACTGGTTAAACAATCTGATGTTAAAATATCAGCAACATAAAAGAGAAAATGCAGGTTTACAGAAAAGAAATTAAATTGGTCTATTTGGGCAAGATCAGTGTATAGTGAAGAAAACCTGGCAGAGGTAAGTCAGAGAAAAGAAGATATTTTGAGGCAATGACCTTGTGCCACATGTGCAGTCCAAATAAACCAGCTCATTCTGTGCAGTTCCAGGCGAGTGCCTGAATTTCTCATTGTGTCTCATATAGCAGCATCCATATCTCCATTTAGCAGTGTTTTCCATTATCATAATGTATCTGCAGTTATTTATGCTTTCTGTCACCTCCTGGCTGCTCCACCATCCTGGGCAGGAATCCTGCAGAGCCCAGGAAACTCCGGCGTGTACGGAATGCTCCAGCACAGCTCTGCAGCTCACAGAGCCTGGTTCCTGTTCTGCTCCGTGTCCTTCCCACTTTGGAATTCTCCTGCTCTTTGTTTTGGAGATATTTGCTCAGTATTTTGCTTGTCTGGCACTGCAGAGTGGGACAATGGCAGATGGAAGTTGCTGGGTCGGTAGCTGTGAACTCCCACAGGTTCTAAGGACCACCACAAATGTTACCACACTCCAGTGCAAGCACAAATCTGGTTGTTTGTGACTCTGTCTTTTGTGGAATAAATTCACAGGTTATATTTTTGGACAACTAAAATTTTTCATGTTAATCACTCCATACTTGTTCCCCTAAGAGGAAACTCTTCCCTAAAGGCACCTCAGCCTCTGGGAAAGAGGCTGATTGTGGAGCTCAGCAGTCAGTGGGTGGATGATGTGATGAGCAGGGTGTCACAGTGGGTGTAACAGCAAAGTTAAACCCTGCAACATCATAATTTGGATCCCCACAGAGGAATACAGCATCAAGGAACACAGAGCAACTCTGCATCCCTGCTTTTGTCTGGGATGAACTCCTGTGGTGCCCCTTAGCTGAAGGAACTCTGCAGTGGAAATATTCTGCAGTCTGCTCCACTGAGCTCTTCTCCTCATTGCAATATTCTGGCCACTTTACACCTTTGTGGAGAGGAGACACAGACAAACCATTTATCATATCTGGATTCAAATTCTGGGCAACAATTAAAGAATAAGCACTAGTGTTAGAGGAATCCATTTCTCTAACATCCACCCATTCCTCAGTGCAGCCGTTTCAGGTGTGAAAAGAGTTTAATCTTAGGTCTATTTCCCTGAGGATTGACCTTATATGTTAAAAAAAGCCCAGTCTGTAATTATAAAGTAAGTGATAAGCATCAAATGGATTGTTACAGAACCCTTTTGTTGCCTTTATTGCATGATAAGGAGCAGTTGCTGTGTAACCTTGAATGTGGGCAAATAACTCATGCTAAACACATTGCGACAAAGATGGCATTTTGGCAGGGCTTTGATGTAGGTCATTTTATTACCAGGCTGAATCAAACTACAAACTGATGTCAAACTCATGCCAAGAATGCTAATAATACACTGATCAATGAGGTGCTGGATTGCTCAAGTGAAGTGGTCGAGGGAAAATGCAGACATAAAATGTCTGGAATTCCAAAGGTTGAAGTGCTTGGGCTATTATACTGGGAGGAATTATATTCCTTGCATTAGGACAAGTTTTCTTTACTCCAGGGACCTTTAGCTGAGTGTTGAACAGGACAGTGTCAGAAAGTATATACTTATCTTTATTTTTCTTGACCTTTATGTGCAAGTAATTTTTATAGTTCCATTAACTAGTAAGATCATTTGCAAACCACTGTACAAAGTGTATTATGAAGAATGCCTTGGGGACCATTGTGTCCTATTATGTTGAATGTTAATAGAATGAAAAATTAATTTAAACTCTAAAGACTCGAGCAAGGCAAGACTTCCCTTTTATAGGAAAAATTCAAAATTTTATTTGCTATGGTAAAACTTTAGAGCTGTACCCTAATATGACCTTTAGAAGCCTGATGTGAATCAGTCAGTGCAGGGGTCTGATTGTTTGCCACTTTAAATGAAATTACTTCTGTCAAAGCTTCTCTGTTTAAAAAAGGGGGTTTTCTGTGACCCCCACGTTTGGGATTAGTCACTAGTGAGCTATGAGCCCACAGCTCCTTGTTTAGCAATTAATCAACCAGAGGTGACAGAACCCACGGTTCCAAGAAGCATCTTCACCTTCCTTGAATCTTTAATTGCTCATTAAACATTGTCATCTTCAGCAATGTGGGACTTCAGAACACCTGAAAACAAGGATACAGTTCTTTGTAATATATTTTTTATTATTTTTCATGTGACTGAGTGCTTTAGAATGAGGACTTCTCTCTTGAGTCCTGCTGCTAAATCTCACATTGCAGTCTTCCCACAGGACTGCAGCTAGAGAAGTGATTAAGGAAACTTTATTGCTTAATTAGTTACTATTCTTTCATATTTACGTTAACATAGTAAAGGTGTGATAAATTTGTGTGGAAATCAACTAAATTTAGAGCAGTAATGTGCAGGAGTTTTTGTTATTTGGAAGAGTAAAGAACCTGTCCCCCATCAACCTTCTTGCTCACAATGTTTGCCTTGAGGTGAGAACATGGCCCAGTTAAAAGGGTAAAAAATGCTACACATTTTACATGTTAGAGTGATTTATTATTGCAAATGTCCATACAGGCAACAGCAAAATCTGAGTTTTGACTTCCACATCTCTTACAAAACTAGGACACCACATCAATGAGAAATGGACTCTCAGCTAAAGCTGTGCAGGGCACAATTCCCAAGGTATCCCTATCCCAGCATATCCTATATCTTTTAGCCCACTGTAGTTTGAATAAAAACCTATAAATTTGTGACTATTCTACATGTGAACTTCCTTATTCTGGATAACCAGCCATTTTCAAATGGTTGCATGAAGGTGTGCATATTTTTATAGGAAAATCCTGTTTATCTAATATCCTGTCCTGAATTTCATGCTACAGCTGTAGAGTTGGATGCTTCACTGTCTCCAGAAAGCCTAACTCGAGTAAAATAAATGCACAAAAGATTAGGACAATTAGTGACTAGAGATTAGCTATGAATATTTCATGCCCACTGCAATACTGTCTAAACACAAGATATGAAATAAGAATAAATTGCATTTTTGACATGCAGCAAACGTAGAAAGGAAATGATTAATTTAGAAAGATCTTGCAGTCGTTTTAACGAGGCAGCGTTCTAATCATTGGTCACGTGGCATCTGCTGGATGAAGAGCAGGAAAGTTTCTCCCACAGGATTATTCTAAGTTCACCTGCATTTTGAAGTTGGATTTTAATATGTTGTGAACAGCTCTATGGGTTTGGTCTGCAATGACCCAACCACAGAACAGGCAGCAAAATCAAAATATTCCCATGAGCTTTGGTGGCAGCCAAGGTGTGATCCAGGCTGGGAGTCCCACCAGAATGTCAGGTGCAGCAGGAGTCACCCAAAGCTACAGGACAGTAGTGGAGAACTTTTGGCACAGGAAGTGCCTGGGAACTGAAGGGGTTCCAGCTTTATTTCACCTGCAGATCAAAGAAACTTCCAGAAGCTTTGCTGGCTGATTTCAAAGGAATTGGGTGGTTCAGCTCCATTTTCACTGCAGCAACAAAAGGCTGCTTCCCAAATCAGCTTTGCTAGCCTTGGTTTAAACAGGAAGGAATTATCTTTGTCTTGGGATAACTCTTTTGTAGTCCAGCTTCAGACAATTCTTGGTGAAGTAAACTCAATACCCACATTGCCCTTCTGTTATAAAAACACAGGATATACAACCATAGGTTATATATGATCTAAATAATGTATTTTATATATATGCACATAGAGTTTAATACAATGACCTCATTGCATCGTATTTATTAATAACTCATACATGTTTGTGGAGATGGAAGTGATGTGTTCCATCTTAACCACCCAGTTTGAATCCCTGACACACGGAGTTTTTGGCAGTGTCCTAAGTGGTAAAAGGCAGTGATAACAAAGTTCAATCTTTAAAGCAGTTATTCAGTGCTCTCCAGGTTCTTAAGAATGTGATGGGCACACACTGGGAACTGTCAGACACTGAAAGGGCACAGAAAAAGAGAATCCTAAAAACTAGGAGCTGTTCCCCAGCCATCCTGTTTGTCTTGGTTTGAACTTGTGGATACTGAACTTCCAAATCCACCAGTGAGACAGAGAACTGTAGTTATGGAAAACAGGCTGACCTTGGAAAGACACAAATGCACTTACAGCCACTGCATCATGGAGGGAAATTATTTATTTTCCTAGAGCTGTTTGTTACAAGTTTATTTTGTGTCTTATTACACGTTCAAGACTGAGCTCCCTTTTGTCTTATGAGCAGTTGCAATTTGAGTGCAATATAAGAAGCTGCTGTTCTGTATTATAATAATAATAAATGTCAGTTTGGTAAAAACTTTATTATGAAGCAAAACTGCTAACCAAAGGAATTTCTGGTGTGCGAGTTTTTCATTACAGGCCTGAAGTGACAAATGAATTTATTGCTGTCAAGAGACCTATATTTTATTTTGGTCACTTAGCAATAATTAAATCTTGCGAGTAATTTTTTTTTTTGTGTGTTTGCTTTGTTTAATATTTTTTAAAAAAACATTGCTCTCTAAGGCATTGTTTAGGGTATGTTTAGCAACCATTTAATATGTTTACAATGCTCGTGTTGTCTCCTCCCAACAGCACTGTGCACAGAGGAGTGTGTGCACGGAAGATGTGTCTCTCCTGACACGTGTCACTGTGAACCAGGCTGGGGAGGGACTGACTGCTCAAGTGGTGAGTAAAGATACCAAAATATGATTAAAATATGTGTTGCTATTAATAACCAGGCCTTAGAAATCAGTGGCCTTAGAACTTAGATGCTTTGAAGGGAAAAAGGAGTGTTGTCTGCTGATTATTTTGTAAGAATTCATATTGGGTTTGGACAAAATGACTTTTAAGGTCTCTCCCAACCCCAGCCATTCTGTGGTTCTATGAATATGTGAGAATACCCTTTCCTAGGATAATGACATTGGACTTTTTTTGGTTGTGTTTTGCAAAGAAATGTGAAATGCAGTGGAGGATGCTGTTAATGCTTTTGGTCCTGTTATTAGGACACCAGTACAGATAATAGAGCTCCATAAAGAATTTTTTCCCTCTCAAATCTTTAATACAGCACATTCTTCATGAAACACCCTGTGGAGTGTTGGAGCTGTTTGGAAAGCACTCTCTCCAGATAGAATTCCTGTCCTGTTCAAGCCAGTGGGAGTTTTGCCATTGACTTTTCAGGCAGCCCAGATTCTCTCCTCTGACTTACAATCCATTCCTGAAATCCATACTCCAAAGTTAGGGAAATGGGAGTTGGGAGTTCTGCACCTTTTGCCAGGGAATTAATCCACACTTGAGGCTTTCAATTCTTTCAGCTGGCAAGGCTGTGTTTGTTAAACTCTCTTAATTGGGAACAGTGAGTTTAAGTGGTTGGTTCGTGCTGGAATGGAACAGGCAGCACAAACATCTGAGTGTGATGTAACACAGGCCTGAGACATTATTGACAGAACAGGAATCAGCTTGTTAAATGGAGTCAATTTGTGCATCAGGCAAGTAAATAAAGCTGCATGGGGAGAGATGCTGTGAAATGAAACTGAATGGATGTTTCGTTTTGTGTTGGCTTCCTCCCTTTCTCCCAAATGGATTGGGATCTCAAGAAAAAAACTGAGAAGGGATCTATAGAGGGAGGAGTTAGAAGGGAGTGGGAGCTAAATGTGCCTGAGGTGAACACAACCAGAGGCTGAAGGCAGCGGGGCAGATTCCTGGATGGGCTCCTGGGTTTCTCTGCAGCTCTGCTGAGCATATCCTCGATTCCAGCAGAAAGGGAACAGGAAGGGAGCAGGGAGGAAGGGTTTAATCCAGAGGGGATGTGGATACTCCAGCCCTGGAGTGTGCAAGGCTGGGCAGAGCCCTCAAATGGTGTGGGGGTGGCATCCCTGCCCATGGCAGGGCTTGGGATGAGATGATCACTGAGATCCCTCCAAACCAACCCGTTCTGGGATTATATAATTCCAAGGATGTAAAAAAGGCCATGCTATGGGGTTTGAAGCAACATTTTGGGATTACCTGGAATGTAGACAAGGGAAAAACTGGGAATCATGACATATCAAATATCTATCTTTAAAAATACTTTTAAAAAGAAAAGTAATACCATCAATTGTGAGTTATTGTATAGATTCTCAGGAACTTGTTTAATGTTTTGATTATTCTTAGTATTAGATTTAGTAAAACCTACCAGTGAGTATTTGTACAGTGCATGTACACTATCAGAAATTAAAATAATAATAATATTAAAAAAGGCTAGGACAATAAGGACGTACAGTTATAGATTATACATTTTTACACATGTGGACTCACAGAGTAAAAAGCACTTCACTCTGTGTAAAAATGACCAAGAAAGGATAAGATGTCAAAGTACAGAATGGTCTTGTGGACTAAAACTACCCAGTGACTCTTATTAAATTGTTCTAATCTTGCAAGTGGAGATAAAAGAAAAAGAAGGTTTTCCCTATATTGAATATTTAGCTTTTTAAAGTAATTAGGAATATTAAAGCACTGACAATGATTGAGATAGAAACATTATTCATAACTTTTATTTCCGCACTGGGCAGGGATCCAGTATATTTCATTTATGAGGTTTCAGCGGTGGAAGGAGAAGTGTTAGCCAATTCCTAAATTAAATATGCCCTGTTAACTTTTATAAATGATAGCCCAGGATTAGCTTCAAAATTTAAGCTTTCATTTTATTAATATAATTAGTCTGTTTGCTGGCCTATAGTGGCCATTGTCTTTCATTCCTCTTGTTACATGCTGGGTAACACGTGTTCCTGTCTCAAGGTCTGATCCCACAAGCTCTGCCAGTGCAATGCTCCTAGGAGGAAAAGTCAGTTTTACTGCACCTCAGAGCTGCTCACTTTTGTGTTTGACACTAGAAATTTAGGTGACCGGATTCTTCATTGTTAGGAGAGTGTTTAAATTCAGAGGTTTAAAGGAACAGATTTCAGCTGAACGCAGCACATTGTTTCTCCCAGTATTTCCAAGAAAGGGGGAACCTGGAAGATTTGCCCAGCTGAGGTTAACCAGGTTTTCCTGATACATGATCCGTGTGTAAAATCATATTTTACTGTTACCCAGTTATAATGTGGAAAACAATTTTCACTTTACTGGAATAATAACACTTTCTTTCTGTTCCTTCCTGGCTGTTGGGTAAGCACTGAAGAGGCTGTTGGGGATGTTCCTGCAGGGTGTGCTCAGGGGGAACCCAGGCTGGTGGTCAGCAGTGCCATCCCAAACCCATGGGGCTCCAGAACTTCCCAATGCATTCCTCAGCATCAGGGATTTGATGCGCTCACAGGCATATTGCTTTTCATGTTGGCTGTTTGAAGTGCCTTCACTGGGAGAGGGATTGCCAGCCAAAACACTCCCTTTAAATTTAGCAAAGCTCCCAGGAGCTGGAATGGTTTCTTGAATGATCTCTCCTGAAAGCACTGCTGAGAAGTGGAGCCTCCCTGACACTGGGGGTCGTGTCAGGGAAGATCTAAGGATGCTCACTCTTCCTGAGATACAATTTCAACACCCTGCAGACACAGCCATTATAACTTTCTAAAAGTTATTTCTAACTTTCACTTGATTTGATGGGTGAAATTCAACCATAAGCAAAGCTCCAGCACAAGGTCCAAGTGTCACTTCAGAACCAGAAGTCAGATCCAAATATTCTTTTTTTTTGGTGTGTCTGTGCCTGGAGAGGGTCTGAATTCTGACACTGAACCCAATTTCCCATGGAGAGGCAAAGTTCTGGTGTAAAATGCAGTTCCCCAGCATTACCATTCTCCCTTGGCTTAAATATTCTCAATTAAATGTTTTGAATAGTTACAGCCTGTAATCATGCAAACAATTTCATCATCTTGCTCAGACTTGGTTTCATGCTTTCCTAGAACCCAGCCTGTAAGACAACAGTTACAAAAGTTGCTTTTCAGTGCAGCTTTCCAGTGACTGACCATGGTACATGTTAGAGTTCGTCTGTTGTCAAGGTTAAAATAACTTCAGATGAATTGCTAAACAATTATAAAAAACCCCAGTGCCATATTCAGCTCTGCATGTCTCTGTACCTGTGTTTTACTGCATGCTGTTGTACATCTGTCCATGCCCACAGGCCTAGCCTTGAGTTCATGCTATAAAGCTGCAATATATTAAGGCTTGATTACCATAACAATAAAAAGAGAAGTAATGAGGTATTAACTAAAGAAGCTCTTGAACAAAATGTTTTCAACATTTTAATGATGCTAAAAATTAAAAGGAAAATCCTTTTTAAAAGCTACTGTGTACCTTTCCCTTCCCTTTTAACTTGTTTTATTGAATCATACCTGTTTTGTCCATGCAATCTGGACTGTTGGTTTTTTAAATACAAAGCAAGATTGTAAATGCTCTGTGTGAACTTACCTGCTCACCTTTCCAATTATTTCAAAGCAATTAGCTTCAAACAGTATGATATACTGGCTTGAAGTTCTGGAGGGGCTATAATTGCCTGTTGGTGGTTACCTGGTCTCTTCTGGGTCTTGCTCACAGCCATCTGTATTTACAGGCCCTTAGGCCTCCATCCAGCAAGGAATTTAAGCTTATCCTTACACAAGTAGGACTTTCCATCTGCTTTAAGTATTTAGGAGGTTGTCAAGTTAGTTTTGAAGAAACAGCTAAAAAAAGGACACTGAAATCTATACAAAGCTCTCATTTAAATCAACGGGCGAGTAAGGAATAAAGTGGTCTTTCTTTCAAGATATTAATCAGACCATTTTGACTCTCACGAGCATTATTTATTGTGAGGAAGGTCACAGAAATCTTTCAGGTTAATAGAGCATTCTCAAAATAGGTAGGAAAAGGTAGGAAATGTTCAGGGCAAGAACCCTGAATTAAAAGCAAAAATCTTCCAAAATTGTGTGTGCCAGGTTGAGAAATTTCCAAGTAAACAAACACAGAGGTTGCAGTGAAAAAATAAAGCGGTTTTCAAAGTATTTGATTTGTTATTGGTTTTGAGAGGAAGCACAGTACTTGCCCAAAGTGTAATTAATAAAGAGATGTTGGCATAATAACACCAAAGCATCTTTCTTGCTGTGTCACCTGGGGGAGAGATGATAGAGCTGCTGTCTGCCATAGCCTGATCCCTGACATACATATGGATAACATAGTTTGCTCGGAAAGGATGTTTTGTACAAGCTGTCATTAGGAACAAGAACCTATTTCATCTTTATCTCTTTGTCAAAAAT
Organism: Bombycilla garrulus; assembly: GCA_013400315.1. NCBI lineage: Eukaryota > Metazoa > Chordata > Aves > Passeriformes > Bombycillidae > Bombycilla > Bombycilla garrulus. Next base: position 1,512,157 of record VXBU01011938.1, on the reverse strand, counting down.
AGCCAAGGTCACAGGAACAGGCTGTTGTAACCTCACAGCAAGATCACTTCTAAGGGTATAGCCCTGGAGCAGCTGGAGTGCCTCAGTCCTGAGACTCGTGATGAATGGGAACAGCAGATCCTGTGCTAAATCTGAACAGGCTTGTTTGACAAGCCATGGAAAGCAACAGCAGAACTCTCAGGAGAAAAATGAAGTGTTTTAAAGCGAGGCTGTGGTGGTTTGCAGGCTGGATTTTGGCATTCATGTTCTCCAACTGCTTTGAACTATTTCTGAAGAGGAAATGAAGTTCAAAGGAAAGATCTCTGGTTCATGAATTCAGACTCAAACAAAATTCATGTGGGAGGCTGATCTGCCAGAATCATTAGCTGCTTTTTCATCCTCAGATTTTTAGGATAAGATTGACCAGGAAACCACCAGAGTGCACCGAAGAGGGACAAAGGTGCAAGACCACAGCTCTTCTCAGCTGTTAGTGAGCTACTGCTTAGATCCAGAGCCTGTCCCTGAGGGACACCTGTCCGTGGCTCTTGTCTGGGAATTTGTCACTGTGGGTTTGTACCTCAGTGCCAGATGAGGTCACAGAACCAGGTACAATGTTCCTGTTTCCACCACAGCCCAAGTGTTTCATCTGCCATTCCAGCTGCTGGGTTTAGAGGCAGTTTCTAAAGATCTGTTTGAAGTTGTTAAACTGCAATTGTGATCCAGTCTAATTATTGCTTTAGCTGAAATGAGATTTCATATCCATAGCATGTGGACTTCAAAGTTTTAACACACTTTTCATTTAAGCCAAGCTCAAATTACAGCTTAATTTTGATGTGATTTGCAGACTCAGTGACAACTGCATCATGCAAAGAGATGCAAATGTACAAAATCAAACTCCAGTGAGGCTCGTACGAGGATCTTTCCATAGCAATTACAGAGTGGAATTGATTTCTGTCTCTCAGTTCTAACAATTTGCTCTTCCTTAAACTTAAAAAACACCCATTTCCCTTCAATCACTGCTGAACTGGTGTAATCAGGTAAACAGCTTGTGTTTAATTTTTGCCTCTGCTGGATGTTGGGCCCACGCACCAGGGCTCAGGCCCTGGGTTTGGTGTGTTCCCAAGCTCTGTGGCAGCAGCTCTTCCCGGGCCCAGCCCACGCAGGACAGCCTGTGACAGGGAATGAGATGTAAACACAAGCTGCTGTGCGGTGCTGCTGGTGGCACAGCAGCATGTCCTGCATGTATTTTTACTCAGATAATTTGGCTGCACTAAACCAGGCTAATCCATCTCTTCTCATTCGGTGGGAATATTTTGTCTCTTGCTGAAGCTGTTGATATCTGCCCAGTCGTTTGTGGCAGTTTCTCCTCACTTTGTGAGGGATGTGTATCCTCTCAGCTTCTCTGAATTAACCACTTGGGAGGTGCTGCAGGCTTATGGAAAGGTACTGGAGTCATTTGAGCCTGGGCTTCTCACAGCAGCAGGGCTGGGCAAAGGGCAAGGGCTGATTCTGGAAAAGTAGATCCAAGATTTACTCTGGGAAGGAACTGCTGTCTGTACTTCTGTGTGATTCACTGGTGATGAACAGATCAGCTGCCAGTTGTTCTATGTCTTGTACAAAAGTGAGTGAAAAATAGAAATTCAGCACCCTGTGTCCTTTTACTTTTCACCTTCATCTTCGCTGTCAGAGTCTGGGAGAGTTCTTCCTTCCCTAAATCAGCCGGTTGTGTCTAAAGCCAAGGTAGTGACAGATCATTTCCCCAGCACTCCCAGCCCTCCTCTGAGAGTCCCTCTTTGGGATGATTTGAAGAGTCAATTGAGCTGACCTGACTCTGTCTGTTCCAGTCCCTGGAGTTCTGTCTTCCAGCTCGTGCCCTGCTCTCAAGGCTCGACCCAGCCTTGTACTTCATACATATGAATAATCCTTTTGAAGTCAATATGGAACAATCTTAACTTCTTTAAGTTAGATAAATGCTTAAGTCATTACCTGAGTGGGAACTTGTGAGATGAGGTGGAAATCAGGTTGGTGAGGATCTCTTCTACAGGGCCAATAATTACTGAGTGTCATCCAGGATGAGCAAGGGCACGAACACTGCTTGGGTGTCACAGCTGACAAAAGGGAGGTGACAGGACAGGTAAGACCCAGTGACCACCTGGGCACAGCCCCTGGTGAACTAGCCTTGAGCAGGATGGGAATTCTGTGTTCCATGGAACTGAACTGCAATTCTTTATTCTGGGTCTCTCTGCAAAATCAGTTTGAATCCAACACTGAATTCCTGCTGAAAACCAAAAAGGGAAGCTGTGAGCAAATTTTATTGTGTAAAGCCTTCCTGATTGCCTGTCAGTAGGGCAGTATGTCAGGGATTGGTGCTTCCAAAAGGGACTGAGAAAAGGCATTTGGGTTCTGGAGCAGAGAGCTGGGTGTGAAGCTTTGGGAGCAGGCAGGGTTATTTATCCAGGGAAGTGTGTCCCAGAGCATCCAACCGTGTTGCTGAGGTGTTTGTAACAGAGCAACAGTGAAACCCTCCCCAAGCACAGCCCCTCTGAACCCGGAGCACAGCTGAGCTGTGTGGCTGCTCTCTGATCTGGGGAATGGCTTGATGATTGACTAAAACTTTGAATTTTCAGGGTAACTTTCAGGAAATGAAACCATGGTTACGAGCACTGAATGGGCTAAACGCATCCCCGTGCAGGTTTGTGTGGTTATGCAAGAGGGAATTTGGCTCCCATACATCTTCCCTTGGCTGCCAAACTGGTGAGAGAAGAGCAGACTTCACAGAGAGGCAGCGTATGTGTGACGAGTTGTTAGTTTTATTAATTTGACTGAGGTTTTTCTCACTTTAGACAGAGTAATAGCTATAAAAGAAAGAACCTGCTAAAATATCCTCTTTAATGAACTGAATTGCTAATGCTGAATTTCATTGCTGGAGCATCTTACAATAATGTGGCTTTAAATGTGCACCACACAAATGAACAGACTTTAGATCAATTTAAAAGTACCATTGGTATAATTTTATGGCCTGGTCACTGGGAGCTGTCACTCGGAGAAAAGAGCAAAATTTCCTTTTTGCAAAGCGTAGGCAAGAATCTCAGCTGTGGAACCCACTCAAAAATATGCCTGGAGTTTTTGCTTGCTAAAAAATACACGCAAAAAAATTAGCGGTCCTTGGGAAAGCTTCTAAACCACTTTTCCCTGTGTTAGATATAGTGAGAGATTCCAAGGCATGCTTGGAGAGGGCAGAGCTCTGCTCACTGTCCAACACTAATGTATCAAAAAATCCCTCAGGAGCTATTTCAGGCACCTGAAGCTTGAGAAGCCTGAGGCCTGTTCTGACTTTTTCTGAGTTATGAATTACTATCCCCAAAGACAAATGCTACAGCTGGGAAAGGCCCTACTGCTCCATCCCATACTCTTAGGACTTTTGAAAAGCTGCCATTCTTCTTAGTTAAAATACTATTTTCTGGGCAGCCTTTAAGGATGGAAATCAAAAAGGGAAACCAACAATTTCATTCAAAAGTTAGGCTTGAAATTTACCTCAGTTCTCCAGCAGCTAAAATTTGCTAGAAAATGGCAGATATTCATCACGCAGTGTGTGGATACCTGAGAGCCAAGGCACAGCAGTAAATCATTCCAAGAGCACCAGGGAGTGTGCCCAGGCATGGGAGGCACAGGAGCTTTCCCTGGTACTGAGGATTTCTTTGTTTAGGCTTCAGTTTCAGGGTCTACATACCAAGGTACTAAAGCACTTTATTTCAGGAAACAGCAGCCGGCTGTATTTCAGCCTCTCTTGGCTCCTGCACTGAGCGGTCCCCATCGTCCACGTCCCCTCCCACTGACCTGGTGTTCAACGTGGGCAGTGTCTGCTCCAAGGGAAAGTGTTACATGCTGAGATTTGTCCTCAGGCTTCACCCTAATTTTGTGTGAACTTAGCTCAGCCTCCACAGGGCGGGAAGTCCTCGTTTATCCTTGGTTTCAGTGGGAGTTGAGTATATTTGTCGTCTGGATTGACTGGGCCCATGTTGGAGCTGAAAAGGGACGGCAGTGGTGGGCTGGGAAGAGCTCAGCCACAGTCAATATCTGTGCTAAAGAGAAGGGGGGCTCCAATGTACAGCTGGCCTTGGTGTCTTGGGTGGGTTGCATTTAAAATACAGCCTGGAGGCAGCTTTGCTAACTTTAGAGATGTGTGATGAGCGGAGACTACGCAGGAGTGATGCAACACGACAGTGGAAAGTGAGAGTGACAGCACCCAGCTCCTCCATCGCCTGATGGGGACGTGGCAGCAGAATGGATTATTCTGCTATTTATTGGTTTGAAAGTTCTTTCCATGTCAATAAAATAGTGTAGGAATAAAAGACCTCTTTAGAGATGTATCTGCCATTGTGCAGGTGACACTCGGGAGTTTTTTTTTAGCCTTAAAATCACTTAAATTTCTGGTAGCTTCTCCATGCAGGAGGAGCCCATGGTGATCTTAAATCACTCTGCATAAAATGAGAAAGTTTCAGGGAGTTTTCTTTGTTTTACCCAGTGTTTGTGCAATTGTGAGTTTGATAGCAAGGTTCTGAAGTGAAATATTTTCTGAAGTGTCTCTGAGAAATCCTGTTCTCCTAAATTACACTCACTAAAATCCCTCTTAAGCCCCTCAAATAATACTCTGATGCTTATTTGTAGTCCTTACAAAACTCTGAAAAAGCGTTTGCCGTAGGAGCAGATACCTTGTATCCCAACAAAATCAGTGCTTGTTGACAGCTTGTCTGCCTTGGTGTTGGGGAGAGAAATAATGAGATACAGAGGGCTTTAACAAGTGCAAATGTGAGTGCAGGGCTGCAGATCAGAGCCTCGCAGGTGAGCGTTTTGTTCTCAGCACTAATGGAGCTCGGGCAGGGACGGGAGCAGGCCCACAGCTCTCCAGAAGAAAAAGCAGGGAAAGGGAGGGAATGTGTCGTGACCTAAGGAAAGAAATGAGCAGATGGTGTGCCAGCATCATACCTGACACTCCAGAGGAGGTGCTTGTAGCGTAACCACCGACTGCAAACAGAGCTGTGAACAGAGCCCAAAGCCAGGAAAAGCAGGGGAAGGTGATATGCATGGAGGCATGGAATAAAAAAGCAGGGCAAAACAAAGATTGAGACGTGACAGAGAAGGAATTCGAGGGAAAAGTTGGGAAAATAATCAAGGTGAGACAACAGGCAGAAGCAGGTGGGGATGGAAAAGGAGGTCAGTGTGCAGATAACTGACTTGAGACAGTACACAGCTGAACTTGGATGTCTTACAAATGAGAACTGTGATGTGTGTGAATACCTACAATTTCAGCCTTGTGAGCAGATAGTTACTGGCTGAAATTACAGATTTTGTTAAAATAAGAAAGTCAAGTGGAAGGACTGAGGGCAGAATGGTGATGGGAGCTGCCACAGGCAGGTTAATAAGGGCAAAGACTTTTCTGGTTCCAGCTGGAATAGAGTTATTTTTATTCCTTGCTGCTGATCCAGTTCTGTGGTTTGGATTTAGGATGAGAACAATACTGATCAACTGATGTTCAGTTGTTGCTCAGTGGTTCTCACCTTAAGTCAAGGACTTTCCATTTTCCCCTGCTCTGCCAGAGAAGAGCTGCCCAAGAAATCGGGAGGGACCGTGGCCAGAACTGGGCCAAGGGATATTCCACACCATGGGATGGTGTGCTCAGTGAATAAACTGGGAGGCACCAATTGCTGTCCTGGGATGGCATGGGATGGGATGGGCATCTGTCACTGGATGGTGAGCAATTGTGTTGTGCAGCAATTATCTTTCTTTGGATTTATTCCTCTCCTCCTCCTCCTCCTCCTCCTCCTTCGTCTTCTGCTTCTTCTTCTGCTTCTTCTGCTTCTTCTTCGTCTTGTTCTTTGTCTTGTTCTTTGTCTTCTTCTTCGTCTTTGTCTTCATCTTCGTCTTCGTCGTCTTCTTCATCTTCTTCTTCTTTTTCTTCTTCTTCTTCTTCTTCTTCTTCTTCTTCTCCTTCTCCTTCTCCTTCTCCTTCTCTTCTCCTTCTTTTATTTCTATTATTATGATTACTGTTCTTAGCCAGTGGGTTTTATCTTTTCCCAGTTCTCCTCCCCATCGCACTGATGAGCAGAGTGACAAAGGCTCTGTGGCTTAAACAGGACAAGAATCTGAAGCAGGTGCTATCCAGGCAGAAGAAGGATTTAGAGATGAAGTGCTCAGGTTTAAGTGGTGTTTGTCTTTTCTTGGCGCTGGCAAAGAAACCTGTTGACGTGTTTATGAAGGGATGTAAATGTGTTTTACAGCACTATGGCTTCAATAAACACTATGTAATGTTTAAACACAATGTATTGAAGTGGGATGCTGGAAGTTACAGTGCATTCAACTGCCAAAAATGCCTTTTCTTGGCCTGGAAGGATCACGCAAGCAAAGAAGGTGCAGTTTTCAATAGACAGGGTTTATTTTGTTACTGACAAAAGCAGAGGTGAAATACCAGGAATTTTGCACATTAGGGAAAATTTATATAGTCAAAAGTTCACTTGTATTTCTGCACTCATGAAAATACTTTACACCTTTAGTCTTGACCCTTCCTTACACCATTTGATTGCCTTAAATGTGTGCTATATAACAGCACACCTTCCAGTCATTTCTGTACAGCTCCAAAAGACCTGATTCAGTGCAGAGAAACCGCAGGATTTTATTTATTAAACGTGCCTGTGTTAGCCCAGCAGAATATCTGGAAGCTTGAGAGTGAAAATGAGAGTTCTAAAGACCTCAATCTTGTCCAAGAAAGCCCAGTGAAGGCCATTTGTCAGGGAAGCTGGGAAGAGACCCAAGTGTCACAGATATGGGTGTCACTGTCTCTGTAATGGCAAGAACTCATGAAATATGCTCAGTGACCTAAAAGATGAGTAAAGTCAGAGAATAACAATGCACAATGAGTTTCTGAGTTGTGCAGGGAAATCAAAGGGCACCTACTTCTACACAGAGACTTCTGCTTGAAGAACTACAGGGAAGAAAGGTTAAAAAGGCAAAGAAATGGGTGAGAAAGGTTCCCATCCACAACTATTTTGTAGCACTTGGTTTTATCCACTTCCATGGCTTTGGGGTGTGCTGTGCAAGAAGGATTTAAGCCCCATTAGCAATAACAGCAAATGCCGGATGGAAATGACGTTTGTATTGTTGCTGAGATTATTTTATATCAGGAAGAGCTTTATGGGCATCAACCAGAAAAAAAGAAAGATAAAACACTCATTCTTTGATCTTGGAGGGTGGTCATTCAACATGAAAAGCCTCTGCTGTTCATCATTTTCATTTTCAGTAGCTCCTCTGCCTATCACTCAGTGCCTGCTCATGTGAAGACCAGAGGCTGCCAAGTTTTATAATCCTGACCAGGATGCTTAAAAATATGTGCATCAAATTCAGACTAGAGGGTGAAATTAGCCAGCAAAGTTTGAATTTTAACAGAAGCAGCTGAAAATCAAAACAGCAGACACTTGGAGTGGTTTAGAGGTAAGGGTTTCTCAACCTTCCTCCTGCCTGCTTAAATCTCACCTTTCTGAACCCCACGTACAGAGCTGCAGTGTTCTAATTATGCAGCTTTCTGAGTAAATCATAAAAATTGATTACAGGAGAGTTTTTAGCCAAGGCTCAAAATCTGATGCCCTCTCTGACTTATCTACATTGCAGTGATAATTTCCTAAATAAAGATCAAATCCTGGAAACAAACTACAGAAGGAGGCAGGTTTGAAGAAAGATAGGAGGGTTCATATGGAAGATCAATTTTTCCATAGAGATTGCACATTTTGCTGCTGGGATGGGAGATAGGGAGACATAGCTGGAAGTTTGAGGAATCCTTGGGAATCCAGAATAACCTTTGCTTCATCCTCTTCTTCAGCCTGTCTGTTAGTGCTTCCCAATTACATGGCATCCACTTCAGCTGGAACAGCATTAAGAAAATACATGCATTCCTGCAAATATTATCTCCTTCCTCTAGGATAAATTCCAGCCACTGGAATTCCCCAGATTCTAGTTTGGGAATACCATTAGAGTGTGGTACCCCTCCCTTGCAGATTTGGAGGAGCTGTGTGCCATAGGAACTGAAAGGACAAAGCCCAGTGAATTTGTTTCCAGCAGCAGGTGAAGGATTCTTTTTGTCAGAGCTTACTCAGAAATCCTTTGGGAAGAGGGTTTGGTTATGGAATTCATGGAATCTGATGGTGCAGCCCCAGGTTGGGGTTTCTTGGGAACCAGCCCTCCATGACATTGATAAGGGTCTCCCTCTGACCAATGTCACCCTTCATCCTCCCTTCAGCCTCAGCTTCTGGCTCCAGGGCTCTTCAGAGCACTCAGGTCCTCAGCTCAGAGCTCAGTCAAATACAAAAAGTGCCATTAAACCATCAAAAAACTCCTCTGCTGTAAGGGTGATTAAAGACTGGAATTGGCTGCTCAGAAAGATTATGGAGCCTGTCCTTGGAGATATTCAAAATTCAACTTAATACAGTCCTTGACAACTTGGACTAGATGATCTCCAGGGGTCCTTTCTACCTCAGCTGTTCTACAATTCTATGAATTATTTTATTCCTGTAACTTTAGTGATCTCTGAATCAGAGCAGGAGGCTTAGTGAATTGCTGGATATGGTGGAAAACAGAATATCTAAGCAGCAGGTCAGAGCATTCTGAAAGCCCCACAGAATTTCCTGTATCTGAGAGGAGAACTCTATTATGGTGAGCCTGTCCAAAGAATTATGTGGTTATTCTCACTCCAGAATCCTGAAATGCCATGGAAATTCTTATGACAGGATGTATTTTCATCAGTAAATTCAACAGCATAGAATTCCTTGCTCATATTCAGGAATTCAGGTTCAGTTCCCAACTCCGTTTTTGGACTGCTGCATCATTCTGGACACGTCCTTTCCCTCTGCATTTCATTTTCAGGTTTATGGAATGGTGAGCTTAACCACATTTGGGTGGAACTCTGGGGTTTCTAGATGAAAACTGCTACAGAAGACATAGATGTTTCTGCTCAGATGAGTGAGATCCTTTGCTGTGTGCTGTGTGGTGGGTGCACGTGTTCTATCTGACAGCGAGACGTGACGTTCATTAATTGCTCTGACGTGCAGTCACAATGCTGCAGTCGTTGTCCGAGATGTGCAGATGTTGGGCTGTTCTTCCAGGATGCAACATGTTGGAATGCATTAGGAGGTGCAGCTTTGCTCTGTGGATGACTATGACAAATTGAGGCACAGCCAAGCTGTTAAGTTGCTCCCAGGCATCTTTCACGCTTCATCCCTTCCCTGAGTGATAGATGGTATTAAACCTCTTCCTTTCTTTTTCCTTGTGGGAAAAAAACACATTGTGGATAATGGAAAGGAAATCATCAGCGCTAATATTTATCCCAACTTTGTTTTGTATCTGCAAATTCAATGGGTTTTTAATTCACTTTTCATTCTCTTTTGCTTCATTTGCTTTGTTGTTGTAAAGGACATGGTGCATCTCAGGATCACATTTGGAGCACAGTTTTATTAATACAGAACTACACAAGTGGAATTGTTCTGTGTTCATAGAAATGATAACAAACTCAGCCACTGTCAGGTGTTTAAATTCAATATTTAGCATTTCTGAGTGCTTTCTTTATAGCAGGTACAGCTCCTCTCACCTGAAATTCCTTGTACGTTGATTAAAGAAGGGGACTTGGGTAAATTCCACGTGTGACCTTTGGGGGTTGGATATCCCAGGAAGGGTCTGTTAATCCTGAGCAGGTGTGAAAGGGAGAACATGCTCAGGAGGAAAATCAGATATTGAGGAATGAAATTGCAGGCTGAGAGCTGGGTTGGGCTGATATTGCCATAACAGGAGAGCAAGGAAACACAACCCAGACCTCTCTGTAGGGGAAATATTATGCTCCATTAAGTAAACTAAAATGTTCATCTCGATTCTGGTTCTCAGGATCTTTGCAAATGCCATTTCATCTGCATTTTGGAAATCCCAGTAATGGGACTGTGGCCAGCGTGCTGCCGAACGAGGAGGCTGCTTCCACTCTAATATTTTGTTTTCTAATGCAGATCAAATCCAGCTTCTCCTTTTTCTGTATGTCTTTCACACATTAAAACCCAGCACTAACAGTAGAGCACGTTAAGGTAAAACAGAAATGATAGAGCAGGGTCCAGTCTTGATCAGTTCTGACTCTGTCAGTAGCACTTTCCATAACATCTCCTATGCTTCTTGCACAGCACAGACTTTCTCCATTTCTTTACTGAAATTGAATAGTTTCTTTAATAAAATAAGCAATGATCAGGACTGGTACATGGGTCATGCAGCTTGTATAGGAAATTGAGGCTTTCATAACATCCAAGAAAGGCAAATTAAAATTCTAGTAAATTAGGTTAAAAATCCTCTTTTTCTTCATAATTAAAAATTTCTTCTTATACTTCCATTACAGTGGGATTCAGGAGAGAACCAAGTTTTGAAGTTTTCCATTTGGGATAAATCACATTTGTGACAAAATTCCTTTATCAGTGGAAGTCTGTCCATGGAGCAGTTACAGTGCTGCTCACCCCTCTGGGAGAAGAATGACGAGGTGCCTTTTCCACTTACATTCCAGTGAAGATCTCAGATCCAGCTCCTATTCCTCCTAAAGGGGATTTCAGGAGTTAGTTGATCTAGTGTGAGCTTTCTGCACAGAAACTGAACTTTTCTCTCCCTGGACACCGCATAACAAACGTGTTCATCACCCTCCCCAACTCCACGACTGATTAGCTTATATTTACTTCTTTCAGTGTCTTCCTCTAGAGCCACATATTTTCCTGGTTCCAATACAGAGATGGAAATGAAATATCAAACTAGGCTCTGATATTTCAAAAGAGACAGACTTAAAAAACAGAAACATGACCAGAAGAAATATTTAAAATTTTATCATGGCACAGTCCTCAGATATCCAGCAGCGGATCCGATCTGAGCAGGGGCTGTGTGTAATTGCATCTAAGAACAGAGCAGCCTCAGTTGCAGGATTGTTTGGTTTACTGTAATTAGATAAATTAATCACTACATTAACTTCTAATGCAGAGCACAGTTCTGAAATGAGTTGCAGATATTTATTATTTCGTTAGGATTTAAAGAACAGACTCTTCCATGACAGGTCAGTGCTACAAAGCTACCGGAGTTCTGTGAGTGTGTAAGGAGTTTTAAACTCCATAAAAATAAAGTATAGCACAGAGAAAGTTACAGTTGGGTTACTTGTTATTTTTAAGAGAAAGAAAGAGATTTGTGTGAGTTAGTTATTGCACTTCCATCTAAGTTTGTAAGCATCAGTGTATGACTGGCTTGGCCTAACCTACAGACAGGGAAACAATATTTCAAAGCCAGGAAGCAAAGGGCTTCCCACCTGTCCTTTTTATGCTCCACTGACATCACCTGTATGATCCCTGAAATTGTTTTTCCATGGAGATGGGGTGCTTACATGTTCTGCATAAGGAACAACTTGTGAAACACCTGGATGCTGGTGCTGCCAGACTTTTCAAGGTCCAGTATGTCCCTGACCAGAACACTTTACAACAGCCCCCCATTAACAAAGGGACAGGTTTTAGGAAATAAAACCAGCACATTAAATCAGGCTTTCTGCTGTCTCCTCACTCATCCACCCACGCATGTCACGCTTTCAACACAGGCATTCTCTGGACACATTAAGCATGAATTTTGGTTTAGTAGTTGAGTGCAGTCCTGTATCTTATTAAAAAGCTCACTCACAGTGAACAATGTCACATTACTAAAACGTTTTTCTCTCAAACAAACACAGGCCAGAAAGCAGGTACAGGTTTTTCCATGTTGGAGAGAGAGCTGGGATTCATATTGAGGCATGGCTGGCATCACCAGCCCAGAACACCCTGCTCTAGAGATGCCACAGCAGCCTGAAGTGAGGGGATGCTCCTTTGTGCTGGACCCTGACCCGAGGCTGTTTGTCCCAATGTCCCCCATGTCTCTTACCATCTCCCTCCTGTGTCATTTTGCTCTCGCTTTCTGCTTTTACCCATTCTTTTCCTGTGCTCCCTTAATTCCTCCTCATTGCTGGGTGGGAAGGGCTCAGATTGCCCTGCTCCCCCAGCACTCAGCCCCCTCAGTCCTGTGCCGGGCCTCCTGAGCAGCAGCGCCTCCTGATTGCCTTCTCCAGCAGGCAGGGAGTGAAGTGGGACTCAAGGAGCTGCCTATGGCTTCTCCCACAGTGAGACGCTGCAATAGAGCAAGGAAATGGCTCTCAAGCAGAGCAGTGGCAGCATTTTAGTGCCCTGAGTTCTCTGTTTCCTTGGCTTCCCTAGATTGCCCTGACGCTGCTTGGGTAGCTTGGCTAAGAGTCTACAACACCATTTTGTATCGCAGAAAGATCCCTTGAATGTGTTTCTAAATGCCAGCCTGCCTTTCAGCCACATCCCAGCTATTCTGTGGGGTTACTGTCTTAGCCACTCACTCATTTCAGTGGGAACTGCCGAGTGTGCCACTGGTACCACATTGGGGTCTCCCTCTCACAAACAGAGACAGGCAATCAGAAACACTTATTTAATGTAATTTGTGATTCTGTGAATTCAACGTTTGCAGAAGCTGCCAGGCTGCCACCCCAGGGGACTTCAGCAATGTAGTTCTATATTTGAACTTTAAGTGGGGGGAGGAGAAGAGGGGAATATAAAGAAACATACATAAAGGCTTATGAGACATTTTCTAAAATGTAGGAAATAAGAGTCTATAAAACACACTTTAGTTCTAGTAATGGGGATAGATTTTTTTTTCTGCAAAATCAGTGATTGCTTCTGAAAATCGTCAGAGTTGCCATCTGAGCCTGCTCTCAGATGGCTTTTCAGTTCAGGTGTCCCTGCTCCAAAAGTCTAATTAGAATGAGCAGAGTCTCTATTTCTTCCGAAATTGAACCCAAACCAATCTCTGATGCTGGCAGGTTTGGAGAGCAGGTGGACATGATTAGATTTCTGACTCTGACCAGACCCTGCACTGAGTCTCCTGGCACACAGCACCTACCTCATGTCTTTTGTTTGCTTATGATCATTAAAAAGTAATTAGTGAAATTAAGGAGTTCTCACTGTAATACACTGTCTGTTTGAGAACAAGATGGATTTTGGTGAAGAATCTCAATTTAATTCCTGGCACAACAGCTCATGATCCACGCCAGGGATCTAAACATGCACGGCCAGGTCCCCGTGTTTGTCTCTAGGTTTGTGCCTTGGGGAAGGAAGGCCTGTGGCTTCCCAACCTACTTTGTGTAGCCCTGCAGGGTTGGGGGCTGATCCCTCTGCCCTTTTAGGACACAAATATTTCCTAAATCACAGCCACTCTCAGGCAGCTCTGGCTCTTGTGCAGCTGAGGGAGAGGTTGCAGCAGCCCGAGACCAACAGCACATTCTTTGTGTAGTTGAGGAGTCCAGGGAGCCTGGATGGCAGCAGCATCTCCTGATAGAATTCCTTCCCTTGCAGCCCAAAAGATCCTAACCAGACAGTGGTCTCGGGCTGGAACCTCTGGAATTGTTGAGGAGCACTGCTTCAATTGCTGTTACAAGGTCATGAGTGATGTTCTGGCTGTGCTCACCACCTTCACTTTAATCTGTGAGTCCAGTGCTAATGCAGTTGTGCATCCTCTCTGGTAGAAATGACCATCAAACCCCTGGCAACCTATCCAGAGTGAGATCCTTACCCATGGCTTCTGAGAGGGTGGATATGCAAATATTCTTTCTACTTGTAGGGAGCTGAATTATTTGTATTCCACATAATTTTTTAATGCACCCTTTTGTTCAGCAATTAATATTTAACCGTCTCAAATAAAACTGTCAAACAATATGGTTTTCACAATACAGTTTTAAAATATCTACCAATCCTTCATCCTCTATTATAATAAAAGACTGGAATGGCTAGTGTGAGTGGTGATGTAAATTGGTTATGTTAGTGCAAAGACAAGCGTTAATATTCCTCTTTATTTCATTCAGAAATAGAAAATCATAGAATGATTTGAGTTGGAAAGGACCTTAAAGACCATCCAGTTCCACCCCCCTGCCTGGGTCAGGCCTTTCACTGTCCCAGGTTGCTCCAAGCCCTGTACAGCCTGGCCTTGAACACTTCCAGGGATGGGGCAGCTGCAGCTTCTCTGGGCTCCTTATTTCCCACAGGGGTTTTTGTTTGTGGGTGCAAAAGAAAACCAAGAAAATGTGAGTGCATGGGACATTGGTAATTGTCAAGTGTCCACTTGGTGACTTTTCTCTTCCCGTTTCTAGCCTGCCTGGAAATTTATCTCAACTTAATTCTCTGGTTAGAAGCAATTTGCAACTTGAGCAATAATCCTCATAACCTTTGCTACAGTTGTGTCCTTGATGTAATAGGGAAGGTAACGCATTAGTAGGCACATGCTGAGATTGGGCTGTACCTGAGATTTAATGATATTTAACTCTGGACCTAATTTCAGTTTACAAGCGATTACACGCTGTCCTCTGGGACATTGCTGCAAAGAATTTTCAAATAAGTTGCAAAATAGTGACGAATTAACTTGTAGTTGTGTCAAAATCAATTATCTTACATGACAGCTCAACTACACTTTTCTGTTTGCTGCACTGCAGCATGCTAAACATCAGCCTGAGCATAAACATAAAGTCCTTGTATGTCAGACTCTGGAGCAGATTGATCCTCTATTTCACGGGCATGCAAATCTCCCAGAGGCTCAGTAGAAATGTTTTGCTTACATCCACAAAATCAGAACATTCTTTCCTGCCATGCTTATAAATACTTTTGCACCATGCAATCATATCAATTTGATATAATTTGATCAAAATATTCCCGTGGATGTTGTCCTGGCTTGATCAAAGTTAAAAATCTCCTCTGAGATCGGTTCTGCCAAGGCAATGCCACACGAAATGCCAAGCAGGGGTTTCAAATTCTTGCTGCACGGGGTGGCCATGCCCCCCTCAGGTGGGTGAGGGGATGCTCTGCTGTGCTGGGGCTGCCTGCACTCCTGATGGGATCAGTCCCAGGCAGGGCAGCTGATGGGGAAATGTGCACCGGATCTCTGGGGAAAATGTCAACAGCCAGTCAGGTCCAGCCACACCCTCACCACACCTGGTGGAGTTTGGAGAGGAAATGGGAGCTGGAAGAATCCAGAAAATCAAATCACTTTTTCTGTCTGAGGAATTGAGAGTTAAATTTTCCATCCTGGAGAACCTGGTGTAATTCAGCTGCACCCACAGATCTGATTGGTCCCTTCTGTTTCTGAGACACTCGCTCTGCACAGAGCTGGTGTTTCAAGTCCTAAACATTAAGGAAGGCAAAACTTCTCAGTTTGGAGCTGTAAAGGTTTCATCACACGCTGTGTGCAGAGATGTTATCCGTGAGACCATAAACTCCTGTACAAAATCCTGTAATTAAATGATGATAAAAATTCACAGAGCCACTTTATCATGGTTTATGTACAAAAGACACTTAAGCTGACAGAGCAGCATTATTCTGTAGAGCTGTGATCAGCTTAAGAGAAATAAAAGATAGTAAAGATACATCAACATCTGTTTAGGTCAGAATCACTGAAGGAGAGGGTGCTAAAAGTTTGGAGTGGGGTAGTGCTGGAAATCTGTTTTGCGGGTTTAGCACTCGAGCTGGCTCCATGTAGAGGCCTGTCAAATGTTACTACAGAGAAAAATACGTCGAGGACTTGTATCGCTTCCAAGCTTTAATTCCTCGGATATATTTTGGAGAACAAGTGTTACTGAAATAGTAGATATTCCTGCCAGCAGATTACTGAAGCAGGAAAATACTATTTCAGATGTAGTATTGTAGGTAATGAAGATAGAATAAATGACCCGGCCATAGAAAATAACATCAGTCATTCATGAATTGCACAGCTATAAAACAAACATTCAAAACTGAGGAAATCCATTTGGAATGTGTTTTGGCTTGGAACACCCAGAAAATTTTGTGTGATAAATACCCCAAAGTTCATGTTCTAAGAAAACTTAGCAGGAATCAGCAACTTAAACTTAAGAGGCAGAAACTTGTAGCTGGAGATATTAGAGCCAATTTCATATTAGGCATCAAAAGGGAAGGTAGTTGAAATAAATAGAGAGCACAGAGAAGCAGTAAGGAACAGAAAGCGGAACTGAACAGCAGACAAAACTATTTTGACTTAGAAGTCAAAATACATTAAGGATAAAGTGAGATTTGCCAAAAGTCAATCTATGCCTATTAACAAAAACAGCAGCTGTGTGAGTAAAAAGAGAAAAAAAAAAAAAGGATGGGGGAGTCCTGATTTAGGGTAAATGGAGTAGGACAGTGGTGTCACCAAAACCAGACAGATGTTTCTGCATCTGGATGAGGAATTTGAGGTCAGGAAGATGATGAGTGAAGGGGAAAGAAACAGCCACAACTGAGGCAGGAGCCCAATCTGAAGGCAGTAATGTGCTCTGGAAGAGAGAGCTGCCTCCAAAACAGGAGCATAGGAAATGTGACCTGAGAGCTGGGAGGGCTTCATGAATCCTGCCAAGGGGAAAGGGAGACTTGTCAGAGCCCAGAATGTGCTGACCAGGTTCGTGCAGGTGTTGCACGTGGAGGAGTTAATGCTTCATACAAAGTTAATTATTTGAAATTACTCAGGGTTGGGATTTAGCAGAGTGAGGCAGCAGTGCACATAAACGACGCACAGATCACACTCAGCAGAGTGGAATCAGTTACACAGCTCAATCACAATCCAAATATACATTTCACCCCTGCTCTCTGTAAATGTCTTCACCATCCTCACACTCTGTGTCCCAGGTGCTGGGAAGGACCTGGTGGGTTGAAACCCACTCAGGCCCACTGCTCACTTCAAATTATCTTCTTTATCCGTGTTTTATGTTCCATGCTGGGCTGAGCTAGGTTTACACACCCCATGCTGGTCTAGAGAACTCAGAAAGACACACATTCATTCCTTAGTCCCAGTATTGTGAATAAAATAAAAGCTGAATAAAATAAATAGTTGCTACATTTAACAGAGTGGGAAAATAACGTGCATAGCTAGAGGCCTGTTTTTTTCCAGTCCCAATAATATAAACATCATGGAACACATTTTGAAGGAACTAAGAATCAATTGCCTAGAAGTAAATGAAAAATGGATTTAAAAAGAACATATATTTATCTAAGGTAGATAGTACAAAAGGCAGCTAATAGCTTTCTTTGATAACATAACCAATTTTCCAGGCAAAGGAAACAGAGCAAAATGCTTTGTAAACATAAACAAGTGGAGGCAAATTGTTGGCTGATGGGTTCCCTGTAAACGTTGCCTTGCCAGGAATTCTGTAGCTTGTGGGAAGTCAGGAAAAAAAAGCTGTATGAAAATACCAGCATGAAGCAGGTGACGCTCCCTGGGAATCCACACAGCGTGTGCCGCAGCAGAGCTGCTCCTCCTGCAAACTTTGAGCTCCAGGGTGGGTTTGCATCAGTGCAGCCCAGGCAGGGAGGAGCTCTGGTTCCTGGCTGTGGCTGGCACTGGAGCAAGCCTCACCCCTGCCCACTGGGCAGCTTGGCTGCTCTGGAGTCCACGAGCTGCAGTGCCTGCGAGCTCAGGGCAGAGGTGCTGCTGGGTGATGTGTGGGTTTAACTGTGGAGAGCAGGACACAGCCTTCAGTCTTCCTGAGAGGATGCTGTAGAAGTTTGAAACGTGCCGTTGGCACAGGATTTGTGAAAGAACATTTGTTTCCTGATAAAGGCCCTATTTCGGAGTTCACAGTTACTTTTGAAGCATTAACTCAGGCGCAGAGTTGACTTCTGTGGGGTTTGAGAGCCTGCAGCTCGCAGCCAGGAGGGCCCATTGTGAAACCTCTTCCCCTGAATGTAAAGATTGTTTTCCTACTGGGTGCATCCAATTCCTCATCTGGTTGACAGTTCCCCAGTTCCCTGAGAGGCCTCCCTGTCAGACAACATTTCAGCTTAAAATCCTCTCCTGTTGGCCCCTGCATGTTGGATAAAGCAGTTTACAGCTGGTGCAGGTAGAGAACACTCTTTTAGTAAAGAAGAAATTCATCTTTTTGTACAACTGAAATTGGTTATTAGCCTTATAAAACATGTCATTATTATTTATAGCTGGTGGCAGTGGGAGGGATGCCCCAGCAAGATAAGAACTGACTTGTGACAACATTTAGATATTTGGAGGGACCCCACAGAAGTGTCTGGCTGCTCTAATCCTGATGGAGATCCCTGACAGAAGAATAAATTCCCATAAATTTATATGGATCATGGGATCCTGAAATGGGGCATGGTACACCTGTAGACACCAAACTGGAGCATGGAATGGAACCAAAGGAACCTCTGCCATCAGAGTTCATGTCTGGATTCAACACTTCTCTGATTTCCAGGCACTTTCCATCATTTTCCTTTGGTATTTTTTAACTTGGAAAGAGTCTGAGCACTTCCTCCAGTGGACTCCCTTTGCTGACTCCATTTTTCACTCTTATTTAATAGGCAGCAGGAAAGGGATTACTTAACATACTGCATTAAAGAAAGGGTGACATTCTAGTCCTGGCAGGCAAAGGGAACTTTGGAATTGACTTCAGTGGGATTTGGATTTTATGCACAATATTCATTTCCTTTTTCAGGAATACTCACGTCTGCTCTAATGTAAATAAATATTACCATGGAAAGTTATCCAACTGCAATTACTTTTTGCATTACATCCTAAATATCTACTTGTACATGACATTTACTAAAGAAAAACACTTGCAAATTACATGTTTGATTAACATTACATCTTTCCCAGTTTAAAAAGGGTATGGTAATTGAAAGCTGCATTACTTAGAAACCATGAACTTTATTTGAGCTCTTCTCTGTAACTGCAAATCTTCCCTTTTTTATTGAACATTTCACTGAACAT
Source organism: Bombycilla garrulus (assembly GCA_013400315.1). NCBI lineage: Eukaryota > Metazoa > Chordata > Aves > Passeriformes > Bombycillidae > Bombycilla > Bombycilla garrulus. The sequence continues at coordinate 1,493,332 of VXBU01011938.1, read as the reverse complement.
TTATAATAGGTGGAAGGAAAGTCCTGTTAAAGCAAACATCCCAGAACATGAAGGTAATGAACAGTTCTGCTTTGTCATTGAACAAACAAAGGTGCACATGACAGGAGACTCGGGTACAACGAGGGCTCATGTTCTGTCCCACTGGTGCCTTCCACAACCTCCCTCGTCTCTCTCAGTCTGAGCCCCCTGCCCCTCTGAGAGATGTTCCCAGCACCTGCTGGGAGTGCACATTTGGGCACCTGCCCGCTGTGAAAACAGACATTGCCTTTGGGAACAGGCACCCCTGAAAAGAGGAGATGATAAAATCCTCTGCTTGCAAGATTCTTCCCAAGCAGAACAATGTCCTGTGGAGCTATTCTCGCAAAATGCCATTGGGAATGTTGCTGTTCCAGCCCTGGTGTCCAGATCCCACACTGGTGCTGTTCCAAGGAGTTATTGCTGATCCTCTCCCAGAGTCAGTGCAGGTTTCTCTGGCTGAGCTCCTCTGTGTGAAGCTGAAAGGAGATGTCACATTGCTGCGTTTTGTGCTAGAAATGAGCTCCTCAGTTTGGGGAGTGAATATTCTGGGACTGTAGCAGTGCTCCTGGGGGAATTTATTTGTGCTGTTTCCAACTTCTGTAGCAGCTCTAAGCCCAAAGTTGGTCAGACAGTTCCAGTGCAATTCCTGCTTGTCTTGCTGGGAACATCAGGTCCTTGGGCTGTTGGGAAGCAGAGCTGATGACTCTTAGGGGAACAGGGTTAGTGGGAAAATGAATATGAAGAACACCGGCTCTAAACCTAAATAAATTTTACCTGTGCTCTTTTGTTGCCTTCTTATGATGCATGTATGATATAAATTCTCAAAATCTATTTTTATGCTACTGCCAGCAGCCTACAAGTCGAGTAAGTAAGAATTATGGCTGTCATAACAGCATCGCTTACGAGGAAATAAAGGAAAAGACAAACATGTCCATACACTACTTATAAATCTATTATAAACTGGGGTCTGTGCTTTGCTACAACATTGTTAATTTAATCCCCACTGCAGTGTACAGTTGATACAGTAAAGAAAATTTTCTGTGCATGGAGCTTCAGACCTGATTAACTCATCTAAATATCAGAGTCAGTTCTTGTATGTGTGTGTGTGTACAAACCTCCAGGAGCTTTGGGATGTGTCATGGGCTTGCAGGGGTGAAATCAGTTGGCTGCTAATTTGAAGATGCTGTTCATCTCTAATTGCAGCTGGTGTTTAAAGATGTTCTTCCCCAGCAGGTGGGGAAGGGCCACGTGCCAGCACTGCTTACACATCACACCTTGGGAGCAACAGCGGAGACACAATCCCTGCCCTGGTGTGCACCTCATGGCAGGAACAGTCACTTGCTCTGCTCAGGGCACAGCGTGGCCCCAAAATCAGTCATGCACAGGCAGTCAGAGCCCAGGCTGTTTGCTCCTGAGTTCAATGTCCTGTCATGGGTTCATTTCACCACACAGGCCAGTCAAGTGCAGCCCCACGTGAGGGATTCATCCCATCTCGTCCAGTTTGCTCTTCTGGAAATTGTAATTCCTCGCCAGCCCTCTCAGAGACGGAGTGGACAGTGTTTTGGTGACCCTGGAATTTGCTTTTTGGCTGTGCCTCCTCCCTGCAGTTCATCGGGGTTTTGCTTTCACCCTTCCCTCTGGCATATGGCGTGTCCTGGGGTGCTGCTCCAGAAAAGATCTAAGTAGGAGAAAAAACCGAATGAAATGAAAAGAGTTTTGTGAGAACACCTTTAAAACATGAGCACACAGTGAAGTCCTGTGGAAGTTTCCACTCCCAGCCAGGGGTTTCTGTTTCTTTAACCCCTCAGGCCACCTAACTACATTCATTTCACCTTCTCATCTCATTATTCAGAGGCTGGCCACACTGCTCCCAATGGCATTCCTAGAAATGTCATGACTTTTTTCCTTTCCTTGGGGCTTGGCCCCGTGCAGAATGCTCATTTTCGGTAAGCTGTGCTGATTAATAACTGTATTTCTCTCTATTTTATTTCTGAAACGCCCTTTGCACTCACCGGAGCAGCCAGGTCACCAAGCAGGAGAATGAAAACTGGAAGGAACCACAGCCTAAGCACTCAGTTGGAGAACAAATAAATAAATATCACACATCATTTTTAGGGAAAACATTAAATAAAATGAATGTGAGGGAGATACTGCACTTGCACTACTCAGGCCTTTGAAGTACAGGTCTATAATGTATTATTTGTTGTGCATCTGCCCCTGCTGCAGTATCAGCTAATGGGGGAAAGATGCTTTAGGTGTCACTTTAGAGAGTAAAAGCACAAGACTTTGTGAGTCCTGGGCTGCAGGAGGGGCTGCTTTGCTGCTCCCTCTGTGGTGCAGGTAGCAGAACTCCCTGCTTTTCCTGCCACACGGTGATGGAGTGCATCCTGTTCATGGAGGGAGGGCAGGACTGCGCCTGAGGGAGGTTCTGTAGTGAGGTAGCAGCTGTAAGAAAGGGACCCAGGGAAACACCCACCTCCCTCATCAGCCCAGGCATCCCTGGAAAGGCTCCCTGGGTGAGGATGGGAACTCTGGGGCTCTGATCCACTGGGCACAGGCCAGAATGTAAACCCCACTGACTCCCTGGGAGGGAGCTTTGGCTGCCACCCCCTCCCTCTTCCCAGCCTGCCCCACAAATGCACCTTTGCAGGGACAGGAGCCTCTCCACGCTGTGGCTGTACCACATTTGCACCTCCTGGTGTCCTCACCCATCAGAAAGTATCTGGTAGGGATCTTCAAAGAGTTTTTCATTCCCATTTTTCCTACAGAGCTGTAATGGGGGGTAGGTCAAAGAGCAAAATCCACCTTTTAGCTGTGCTTGTAATTCAGCATCCCAAGAGGGAAGCAGAGACAGCTTTCCTGTGATGCTCCATGGCTGCTCTCCTTCATGGCTGGGGGAGATGTGAGTCCTGAGGAGCTTCCACAGTGCCACTGCCTGTGGGGTCTCCTTGAGCTTGAGATCACCCACAGCAGGACATTCGGTGCTGGTTCCAGTTCGTGTTTTTGCCTTGCTTGAGCACTAAAGAAGATGCAGAAATCGTTCTCTGAGGTTTTCAAGGTTGTTTATTCTTTCTTATCTAAGGAATTTTCTCTCTGAGGTACAGAGGTCTGTCTAGCAAGATGGTCAGAGGCACTCTGCCTGCCCAAAGGGCAGCTCTTATCTTATACTATAAATTACGTATTTGATGTTTACAATTCCTTTCCAATACATGATTGCACTGTCCAGTTCTCTCTCAAACCAATCCAGAAATGCCATCCTGACTCAAAGATGGATGACATGAAGAAGAAGAGAAGACACACCATGCCTAAAAATCCTCCATCTTAGCTCTAAGTTCCTTATCATAAGTATTTTACAAATTCACTTTTCTACCTTCTAACAATCTAATTTATACTCTACTTATTTTTTGTGACTTTTGTAATTCTTTCTGCAATGATGGTAATTTTTTCCAGGGACTCAAATCAAACCCACAGGGATCTTGGGCATCGTGCCAAGGCCTCCAAGCCCACTGCCCGTGTTCCAAGGCATCAGGGAAGCCAGGGGAACAGCTTGGACTCTAACACGCAGTGCCTTGCTTTGGGAGGAAATGTCTCTGGTAGCTGCAGTAAATGATTGACTCCCATGGTTGGGACAGTGCTCCCTGTACTCCAGCACCCTTCTTTCATGGACCTGCTGTGGGACCAGTGACCATTAATGCCCCGTCACCCTGATTTTTGCAAGACTTTCTAAGCCTTCTGATATTTACATATTCGTGAAGAAATTTCTCATACACTTTCTGTAAACAGCTCAGTGTTTTTGCATTCCTCCATAGAGGAGGAGAAAAATTGATGGACTGTTTGTGCAGTGTCTTTGGAGAGGTGGCACTGCCACCATCCAATCCACTGTCACTTTTGGAAAACTATAAATACTGGAGTTAGAAAAAATAAAGCCTTTTCTCTTCTCTTCTGATCACCTGAGCTGCGGTGCGTGTCTGTGCTCTTCCGTGTCCTATAGCGACAAATGCACTCAGGCTCCTCACTCAAAGGATGGAGACAAAAAAGTCCCTGTAAGATTTAACCCTAAAGCACCCCAGCTTTTCCCAAAAGGAAGTGAGTGAGTGAGGAGAAAGAACCATCTCTCCAACACATGGCTCAGCTGAAACTGGTTTAAATATCGGTAAAAACCATTTATTTAGGAGTTGCATAAGTCCCACTTACTCCTGTACATGAATTAGAGAGGATTCTGTTTCAGTGTTACTGTACTTCTGGTATTTGCTACTGACAGCCTATCTACATCATAGAAATAATCTCTAGAGCACCTAATTTAGTACTATTACAGTCCAGATGAAATGTTTATGTAATTTCCCTTCTTTTGAGATAAACTTCAGACACAGAGAGAAAATTGACTGTAAAAATGACATTGTAGGACTCTATATTTATCTTCTCTCAGTGATTTCCATAGCAAATTTACTCCATTTACCATTTGAAGGCTTTTTTTTTTTTTCTGTTGCCTTATTGTAAGCATGGCAAACTGAGCATGAAATTGTACCATCATGGTGTGTTTCTCCAAATCACACTTGTCACACTTGTAATCTCAGTAGAGGCAAAAGACAGATTTGGTGTCTGGGCTGCACTTGTAGCAGTGATCCCTCTGTAATTACAAAAAGGCTGTTTTATTAAATACCACCCCTCTGCCATTCCTAGGCTGGAGACAGGGAGGGACAGGTTGGGATTAATATTTACAGAGGTGTTTTGCAGCCCCAGCCAGGAGCAGCACTTTGGTGTGATAGGCATTGTCAGGAGACACAATTTGAAAGCCTTTGCCTCCAACTGATTAGTCCCATATGCATCCTTTGATGCTTAAAAAAAAGTGTTCTTTTCCTCAGGGCAGTAATAAAATCATCCTTTTCTTTCTCATTGTCTAACTGCAGCCAGAGAACTGCAGTATTTTTGGATATTCTACCAGTCTGCCAAAGGCTGCTGGTGGGTTAAAACAAGTTCCTAGTGAGAAGAGGGAGACAGTCAGAGAGAAACAGACACACAGAGACAATATAAATGTTATTTAAATAAGGAAACAAAAGGGATCTTTTACACTAGATTTTTTTCCTTTACTTTTTACTTTCCCGATCTTTTTACTTTTATGTCTTGCATTAGTAGTGCCTTCAATCCGGAATCTTTTCAGCTCAGATTCTTGTCTGAATTCCCAGGGTCTTTGGTAAAACAGGATAAAACTTGCTAGAATTGTAGAAGGTGAATCAGACCTCTGATGTCAATCAAAGTCAGGAAAACATCAGCAAACCCACTGAAACCAGAGAGCAAACTGTCATAACTCCCAAGGCCACAGGATCTAATACTGGAGAACACCTGAGGAATGGGCGTTTGTGTGCAGAGAGATCGTGGAACGAGGGATCTGACCGATGTGGAGCTGTGCAGTGTGGAAGCATTTATGTATCATAGATTCCGTGAGGTTCAGAGTATGTGCTCGAGATGAGATTAGGCAGCATATGGTCCTGGTATCTGTGACTGTCAACACATCCCTTCTCCCTTCATCCAGAGAAAACTGTCTGCAAGAGGTAACCTGCTGGTGGGAAAAAATCACTTATTTATTGGCAGTCTACTCCAAAAGGCAAACTTAAAAAGCAAGAGTGGCATATTAGAAAATATTAAAGATCCAAGATTAATTTCAATAAATATCCTTGTGAAATGTTTTGATCAATGGCTGTATTTAAAGGGCGTGGCAGAGTAATTTTGGATAAAAAGCAGTGGTGGTTTTGTTTTGTCCACAGAAACACAGGAGACATTCAGTGAGAATCTGACTCCAAACCTTTGAACTGCTCCATCCACTGCATGGTCTTGGTGCCCAAGGAAATTCAGTGTTCAGCTTTCCCTGGTGTTGGATGGGGGAGGGAATTTCTGACTAACATCCATTTCTGATGTGCAACAAAAATGCCATATGGAGTCAAATTGGTGATCGCGGCTGCTTCAAATAGGGTGTTATTTCTTATTTGTGACATCTCCACAAAAAAATCCCTTCAAGCTTGTCTTTTAGTGCTGAGCTCTCCCATCTTATTGGCCAAGTCCGTGATGAAAACAGGGAACGATCTGGAGAAGTCAGTTTTACACAGGCTTTTTTTCTGTGGTTTATTTCAAAGGCTCCTATTATTAATAAATTGTAAAGAACATTCTTTTAATATATTGCTGTACCTTCTGGTTACCATGAATCCATTTCCTGTGATGGTCATGGCAGCACAAAGGGTGGCTCTGTAAATTCGGGGCTGTGCAGCCAGACCTGAGAGTGCAGGGTCCCTGCAGCACGAGGCGTGGAGCGTTCCCAACTCCCAGTTTTGGGTGGCAATTACCTCCCCAATGCTCCCAACCTTCCCACCTCCCACCTCCTCTCACTGGGGATAATATTGACATTTAGAAGCTGCAGACAAATGCTGCAGTAAGGAAGGCAATGCTTTTTTAATGGAGGCTTCTGCCATAGCTGGGAGAGAGCAAATATGTGTACACAATTTGCATGCATTTCAATGTGTATCTCCTGATAAATTTTAGGGCACTGTTTGTTTCAGGGGGAAAAATAGCTGATGTAGTCACCATAATTGAATGAAGTCTATTTTAAATATTCTAATGCGGGAGAAAACCATTCTCTGCAGAAGGCCAAAGTGAGCCTGTGTATGAAATCACATTTCCTCAAAATAGTGCTGGAGTAATACATAGACCTTTTTTTTTACTCCTGGCACAGATAAAAGTCCTTCAAAAGGCTCGATGGCAGTGATGGATCCAGGATGGATCCATGATCCCTGTCACTGACTGGGACATCTCTTTGGTCCCACGGTTGGCTCCTGCCCCAGCCCCAGCTCTGGCTGCCCCACAGCCCGTGGGGGACGGGTGTGGAGCTGCTCCTCAACCCTTGTCCCTGAGTGCAGCCCTTCAGCACGGAGCCATGAATGCAGCTGCAGCAGGGCTGCTGGGCCTAAACACTGGGAGACCACTTGTCCAGATAGGACAGCTCGGGGTCACAGGTCAGAGTCACAGCTCAGGGTCACAGTTCAGGGTCACAGTTTGGGGTCACAGTTCAGACTCACAGCTCAGGGTCACAGTTCAGGGTCACAGTTTGGGGTCACAGTTCAGACTCACAGCTCAGGGTCACAGTTCAGGGTCACAGTTTGGGGTCACAGTTCAGACTCACAGCTCAGGGTCACAGTTCAGGGTCACAGTTTGGGGTCACAGTTCAGACTCACAGCTCAGGGTCACAGTTCAGGGTCACAGTTTGGGGTCACAGTTCAGACTCACAGCTCAGGGTCACAGTTCAGGGTCACAGTTTGGGGTCACAGTTCAGACTCACAGCTCAGGGTCACAGTTCAGGGTCACAGTTTGGGGTCACAGTTCAGACTCACAGCTCAGGGTCACAGTTCAGGGTCACAGTTTGGGGTCACAGTTCAGACTCACAGCTCAGGGTCACAGTTCAAGGTCACAGCTCGGGGTCACAGCTCAGAGTCACAGTTTGGGGTCACAGGTCAGGGTCACAGGTCAGGGTCACAGCTCAGGGTCACAGTTCAAGGTCACAGCTCGGGGTCACAGCTCAGGGTTAAAGTTCAGACTCACAGTTTGGGGTCACAGCTCGCTCTGCAGTCACCCCTGTGTCTCTCTGGTGCCGTGACCAGCCCAGGGCCAGGAGAGCACACCCAATGATGAGGGGAAATCCCTCTGAAAAGCTGCTCCCCACTTTACCCTTTCCTTCATTAGTGACTTGGACTCTCAGCTTTTCACACTTGGAGCAGAGGTTTGTCTACCCCAAGCCAAACCCTTCAGGAATTGCTTCCCCCTCATGTTCTGTTACAAACCAGCTTTAACTGTGTCTTTTCCTTCAATAACTTTGGGTTTAGGGTAGAGAATATAGAACAGGTTTAGGAAATGGAACACAGTTGTGTTCCATCCTGTGAATAGAGCAGACACAGCTTCTCGTCTATACAAGTGTTTAGTTACTCCTCATGGTCTTGGGTTGAAGACTTCCAGCAAAACCCATCCAGCATCTTCCAAATTTGACATTGGGGATGGTCCTGTGCAGGGCCAGGAGTTGGACTCGATGGTTCTTGTGGGTCCCTTCCAGCTCTGCATATTTTGTGATTATATATACACATATCCATAATGTGCAATTTTATATATTCATAAGATTTTAAAAAACTGTTCTTCATGCTTTTTTGGGGGGATATGAGCTGGGAAGTTTTTTATTTAGTGGAACTAGATTTTTAAAGAACTGAAGACACCAAGGCAAATGGCAGAAGTGGTGCAGGGTGGAGCAGAGGCAGGCAGCAGGGATTCCTAAAACACAGAGCTGCAATAACCCAGCAGATTGGGCACTCGGCTTCCCTCTGTTTGCACCATGGCACTGGTGACTCTGAGGACAATTAGGGAATGATGGAAATAGGAACTCACTTAAAACATGCATTATTATCCATCCTTTATCAAGGCAAACTTTACAAAAATGCCAAATTCAATTTATTTTCATTAAATTTTCCAGTTGCCTGGAATACCAGGAAACAATGTGATCCACCTGGATTTTTTTGCCTCGTCTCAGACCTGAAAGGAAATCTCCAGTCCACAAATGATCAAGATTCGTATTTGCTTTGCTTTCATGAAAGGTTACCTGTAGAGTGCCTCACATTCATTGGGAAATTTATTTCCTGATGAATCCAATTTACATTAATGTGGGCTCATTAAAAGATAATTATTGTGCTGAGAAGAGGACCACAGCATCCATCAATAGAACATCTGTAATTGTTTTAGTCGTATGATAAAGAGATAATTCTGAGTTCAGCTTTTCATAATGCCACTCTTATAAATGTCAAAACTGGATCCTTATTGTAGCAGCTATGGCAAAACTTAATTACTCTGATAATTATTATCAAGAAGCAGATGTCTCGCACCAGCTCACCTTCTCTCCATTAGTACAGTATAGAAACCTTTAATGTTTTAACAATCAGGACTTTGAAAGAGACTACAAGGGTCATAAATGTTAAAATATCTGGATCGGCCAAGCTTTGCTTGGAGGAAATTAGCACTTTTGAAAGCAGCATTTGGAAAACTTAAACAGTGGTCCAGCTGCAAAACTGTTCTGTACAGTTTCCCAACACTGGAATAGATTTAGTGAAGATATTGAAGAGAAAATTTGGTTTTATCAGATGAATTTTCCTCCATGTGTGGAAACACACACTCGAGTTCTGGTTGTGTTAGCAGGTTCACTCCTGATTAACATTATTAACAATAAATATCAGATCCTTGCATTTGTAGAACTCTGTACCTTCTTGTTCCAAGTATTTCATAAAGTAACTAATTAAGCATCAGAGCACCTGAACAAACTGGGAAGATGCCCTGTACCATAGAGTTCATGGATTTTAGCCTTGATGATTTCTTCTTGGTGTAGGCAAACACACTGATAACTTGATAACAGGGAGGAGAAAATAAAGGAAATGAGCAGCCAGGAAGAAGAAGAAGGCAGATAAAGGATCCAGTCCAGTGCTGGAAATGAGTGGAATCGATGTGTGAGGTGGTGGGGATGCCCATGTGTGCTACTGACAGAACTCTCTCACCTGTCTGGAAGAGTGGAGCAGCCAGGCAGTAGAAAATTCACTCCCAGGGATGCTGTGGGGACTGCAATTCCATGGCTGGGAGAGGAACTAAAGGGACAAACAGACCTCGTGCTGTCCCTTCCAGCCAGGGCACATCCATCCTGGGGTTCTGTGGTGCCATTCCATGTGCAGCTCTGCCGTTCCATGTGCATCTCCCCGGTGAGCACTGGCTAAAACACTTTTCTCTGCCTCGCTGGAAAATTTATGCAGGAAAAAAATATTTACTGACGCCTCTGACAGTCAGGAAAGCCAAACAGTTAAGAGTGAATTCATAAACAAACTGACTTCAGGGGCTCTAAATGTCCAGGAAAACCAGAGAACTAAAAAGAAGAGAAAAAACTCAGCACCATTTGATTCAAAGAATATGCATTGAATTCTCATTCCTAAGGTTTCCTTTCTAGTTTGTACTTGCACGAGGCACTTGCAATTGTAAGGACATTTTTCAGCCTGAAACTTTGCTCATCTGTTTGAAGAACACCCTCACTAGGAACCGAGTCACGCACCCAGGTTTGGAGTAGTGGCTGCAATCTACCACTTTGATTAAAAAGTCTAATTTAAAATTACAAATGTATTTTTCAAACCATTCTTTCAGCTCTGTAAATGCTGAGATTCTTTGTGAAGTGTAATACAGTTACTTTTATGTAGTAATACAGTTCTCAGTGTGTCTCAGATAACATCAGGCTCTTACACATTCTGACTAGGCAATGAATTTCAGTTAATAATGATGTTTGGGACATTAGCACCTTTCATCTGGAAATTCTGAAGAAATACAAAAACAATACGGAAAGCTCAGAGCAGGATTTCTGATGGGCTGACCAAGGCACGAAATGTGGGCCGTGATTCATGTCTCACAGTGGGTCAGGCTCTTCTCTTTCCACCCCGGGCTCTCAGATCGTTCCCTGTACAATGGGCTCCGAGCCAGATCTAACATTGTATTTTTATGGCACTGCAAAGCACAAACCACCTCCCACTGCTTCTTACATTTCACAAAGGTGGGAGCAGGGCTGTGATCCGGCTCGACTCAGGAGCTCATCCATATTTAGAAAGGCATTTAGCACATCCCAGGCCAAGTTTACATATGCATATGCACGATTGAAACGCTGTAGGACCGAACCCAGCTGGCATGAGGGAACATCCAGAGCTGTGACACGGCTGCAAGACTGAGCAGGGTGAGTCTGCCATGAAACCCAGGCCTCTGGCTGCCCTGGCTGAGTGCTCTCACACTTCCCTGCTCGTCTGCCCCACAGCCTTCCTGGGCCACGTGCTTTGCAGAACAACTGTTTCCCAAAGATATTCCAAAGACACACGGCATCATTTTACTGGAATTACCACAGAGACCAAAGTTGTCATGAATCCCCCAGTGCAGACCACTGAGACAGCAATAGGGATTCTTATCTTAAACCATCCCGTGATTAGAAGAAAGTTCTGTATATCACAGTGAAAAGCAAGGATCCTTGAGTTCCCTCCAATATTTTTAAAGGCAATCACTACCACAGACAGGGTAGAGGAAATGTGTCTGTCTGTGGAGAGTTAGATGGAAATAGATACAGACTGTACCTGCAGCTGAAATAATGACTGAAGGAGCTGTCTTCAGATGAAGAGCACACCTCTGAAATACCTGCTGTCGCAGAGAATTTTTTTCTGAAGTTAAACCTAGACAGAATCTCTCCTAGGAATAGGGAAAATTGATTTGCTTACTGAATTGCTCACAGGAAAAGCTGATGTCGAAAGTTAAAGTAATTACAAAGAATGGAAAACAATTGGGCCCAAATCAGAAGTTTTTTTAAATCACTGCTCCTGCCTTTGACTTGGCAGTAAAGCAGGGGTCTGCTCCCATCACAGCGAGGATTTGGAATGCATAAAGACACGAGCACTCATTGAGCATATGCAGTAAAGTCTGAAAAACAGATCTATAATTTCTTTCTTCTCCCTCTTGCTTGGTTTACCAAGGTATCCCTGGGGTGCTCATTGTTAAACATATTCATAAAAGTCCTCCAACTCCAAGAGAAGTGAAAGATACAGAGAAAAATCCTGCTTTTGGTTAGAGCTGAGCAACAGCAGTAGAATTTGCCAGTGGCTCAGCTCCTCCCTCGGTGTAAATTAGCACTTACAACTCCAAATGGAGTTTTGTGGTTCCCACCAGCTTGTTCTGCTTGCAGCATTACAAGTGACAGCTGAGTTTGGCTCGTCCTGCTAGAACAAATAGGAAAAGGAGAGAACAAAATATCCTTTGCCAGCACTTTCCAGATGATCTTTCTTTGTGATGGAAGTGTTTGTATTTTAATAGGTGCCTTTTTCACCCAGTCCAGCTACTTTTCCTTGCGCCTACAGAGGGATGACACAAGCACATCTTTAGTGGGGGTCAACTGAAATGCAGTGAAATGGGCAAATTCTTACAGCACAAACCTGGAACTCCTCACCTGTAGCCAACAGTGATGTTACTGTGAGGTGGGCTGGTGGAGCAGCTGTGAGAGGCACCTGAATTCTGCAGTGAGGTGACACAGACTGGAATTTTCTCACTGAGGAAGTCCCTCCTTGCTTTAGTGGCCATTATGCAACACCAGCTGTGGTTCGTTGCTCTTTCTTTTCCTTGTGCTGGAGAACAGGATGTGTACTCTGCAAATCTGCACTTTCCTTATGAGATCTCATCTTGTGCTTTAAAATCTCTATTATATGAAATGTCAGTCTGTCCACTTTTCTCACTCTGAATACAATAAGTATCAGCTTAATAACAATGACTGGTAGAAAACCAGCTCCGTGGGAATTGGGGTGAGTTAGCTGGAAAACTCCACTGATTGAAAAAGAGTTTAAAGCCATGTCATCCTGTCACCTTGCAGTGTGACACTGCTCCCTGCTCAGCCTGCATTTCCCTTCCAGCTCAGTGCCAGCTGCTGCTCTGAGAGTTCCCACAGGGCTCCAAAGGCTGGAGAGGGCTTGGCCAGGCAGCTCATCCCCATTCCCTGAACTGCAGCGCACGGGGGGTCAGCACATTCCACTGCTGCTGGTCTGGAACATTCTCCTTAGGAATCTCTGCCTCTAAGAGACTCACCAGGCCCCAAATAAGTGAGCAGAAGCATCAGTGCTATTTTTAAAATGGTTCTAACCTTCTGTTGTCCTCCTCATTGATTTGTGATTGGAAAAAAAAGAGCAGAGTAGGATTTGATAGGTGACCTCTGACATGAAAGAATACAGCAGTGCACAGCCAGAAAGGGAAATAAAGAGAGGAAAAAAGATAAAGGAGAAAGTCTGAGGTACCTATAAGCCATCACATGCACGTATATTACTGAGAAAATATAAGAAACCATATGTTTCTTATTCCAATTGTCCTCTGCACCCTTCTCGCTGAAGAAGGGATAGTAATGAAGTTTTATTACACATAAAATTAGCTTCTCTAAGTGCTACCATTAACTAGATAATAAAAAGAGTTGCCTGAATCTTGCAAAAGAATTGTTTTTTAAAATGTCAGTTAATTGCTAAATGACTCCGTCTCCTTTCCAACTACTTTATCTTTGCAACAGTGAAGACTTCAGCAACTGACTGAAAGGTTTTATGTCGCTCTTCTTCATTCCCTGCAAGGAGAGGCAAGAGACAGAGGGAGCCTCTTACACATTGCAGCAACTTTTGGTGTTGGAGCATCCAGTCTGTCCCTGGTCCCTTCAGTGTCCCCAGGACAGACTGACCCATGTAAAACTCCTTGGGGTGTTCAGGGCTCCCCCAGGCTCAGCCCTGGTGTCACCTGGATGTTCCAGAAGGAAAAGTTACCAAAAAAATTACCACAAACATGCTTTCAAACATAACTGAACACCAAAAGGAGTCCTCTTAATGGAGGGGATGGGTCTCTAAGCCCTGAGTTGGGGTTTAAAGCTGTTTCAGGTGAGGTTTTCTTCCCTGGAGCCAGGGATGAACCATCAGGGAACAAAGAAAGCAAGTGGGATGAGGCAGAGAGGAGGGGAAGAGTCACACCAAAGGAGCACAGCCCTGTTTGGAACCCCTTTCAGGCATGTTCATGACTTGTTTTTGGGGATTTTCTGTGTGAGGCTGGGATCCCATTCCTGCAGCCCCTGGGACCTGGCTCTGCTTGGCTTTGCCCAGCTCCAGTTCTGTGCATTCCTTTGCATCTACTCATTTAAACCTAGTTCAACAAAGCTTTTGAGAACAGCTTTGACATTAATCCCATGCTTTGTTGAATAGAAATTGTTTCAATTGAGCCTATGGGTAAGTGTCTGGCTGGAGTAAGTGCTGCTGTTATGAGCAGCTTTGGAAAAGCCTATCAGCTGTGTGCCTGATGCCTGAGCATCCCCACGCAGAGCACTCGAATTTGAGAGCAGAGGATCCCAGGAACATTGGCAGAAGGCTCTCTGGGACACAGGATCCCAGGAACATTGGCAGAAGTGTATCTGGGAGCAGAGGATCCCAGGAACATTGGCAGGAGGGTCTCTGGGACCCAGGATCCCAGGAACATTGGCAGGAGGCTCTCTGGGAGCAGAGGATCCCAGGAACATTGGCAGAAGGGTCTCTGGGAGCAGAGGATCCCAGGAACACTGGCAGAAAGGTTTCTGGGCTTTCTGGCTTTACCCAGAGCCTAAAGCACCATGGGTTATAGAGAACTGCATCACTGTCTCTTCCAAGTCTCCTTATCCTTCAAGAGTTCTCTTTAGATTATTGTATAAATCAGTATGAATCAAGTTTGACTTTGTTTTTATACAAGGATGCTGTCTGAGCTCTTCTCATACTGTACAGAAAAACACTCCTTGCCACCAAATCCTGTCATCTTTATCCAGCTTTTCTTGGATGAAATGTCTGTGGGACTCAAATGTCAAGGTTAGTTCCAGTTTTCTTAAAATCCTACAGGATCTCATCTCAAATAGATGGAATTTTCTCCAGCAAAAAGGCCACCTCTAGGCTGTGGCCAAACTCTGCACCAAGTTTTAATAGGGAGCTCAGAGAATTAATTAGGTATGTAAAAATTGTTTCTGGTAATGAGAACTCAAGTCCATCACCAAAGCTGGAAGAGATGAATTGTTTGGGAACACAGCCAGCCCTGATTGTTTTGTGTGAGATCTCAGTGACTTCCATGGGAATTCCCTTATGGAAAGTCAGTGGAATTTGGCTCTGGTCACTGCTCCTTAAGAGACTTTCTTGACTTCAATGATTTCTATGACTTCAGCTGCCCCACAGGACAAGGGAGATGGTCTGAACCACATGATGTGCTTCTGCGGTGAATGTGTGGGTGATGCAGGAAAGCCAGGTGAGAATTCAGTGCTTGTGAAAAAACTCCTCACCCTACACTGCCAAATTGTCTCTTCTAGATAGATCCATGGAAAAAAAATTTGACTCAAGTTTGCAGTTATATCATTCCTGAGACAATTCTCCATATCCTGGCACATGAAAATGTAAATTTTCTTTAGGTGTGCTGACGGTCCTTCTGAAGAGAGATCAGAGGAATCTTAAATGTCTTAAAGCAAATCAAGCTCTCCAGATACGGTTGTGCTTTTGAATATGCAAAATATCATGACTGGAAGGTCTTTTAGCCAGGAGTCTCAGAGCTGATGTTGTTCAGGCCGTTGACAATTCCAGTTTCTCTTCCCACAGTGCAGATGTTCACAGTTCTGAAATGCAATTTATGGGTAAAGAAAGATGCTATTACAATACTCTGGTAATGAAGGGAGAGTTCTGTGGGTTCATTGCTTCTTTGTTAAATACAAAACCCAATGAAGGGATTTGGAAGATGTCTGGGAGGGATAACTAGCAGAGAGTGAAAAAATAGGGAAAAGGAGAAACTGATTGAATGGTATAGATGAGAACACACACAGGCAATTCCCTCTGGTTTATATTCTGATCACACAACAGAGTTACTCTGCAGTAACTCCTTGAAGTTAACAGTTTATAAAACAAAATTAGTCTGGAGAGAAAAGCAGGTATTACACGTTTGTAAAAGGGGAAGAGGAATTTGACCTCATCGAGAGACATTAGTGAGGAACAACTTGGGGGGAAATTCTCAAAAGTCTTAAACTGGAATCCATTTGGAAATGGATGTAGGATGTGTGTACCTGTGATGACAGAACATGCACAAGCACCAGGAGCTTTGTGCAGCTGCTCCTCGAGGGGCCTGGCAGCCAGGGCTGGGTTTGTCAATGCCCCTGTGTGCTCCAGCAGAGCCAGAACCACCCCAGACAGCACAGGCAGATCTGATCAAGAGTTTACACACCTAACCCAGTTACACACTGGCTTTTAAACTCTCTGTCACTTCTGAAAGGAAGATTTAGATTCCTGATATGATGAACTTTTGAAGATTTTCTTCTGCAGATGAAGCAAGTCAGTGATTTCTGATTCATGGACGATGTGGACCTTGTCTTTGGCTGCTGGGGCCAGTTTAAAGAGTGGCAGTTGCTGCATTGGGTTTGCAGGGCCAGGTTTGGGTGTGGGGGACCACAGGGGTGAGAAGATTCTGTGAGAAGCTTCCAGAAGTTCCCCCATATCCCATGGAGCCAACACCAGCTGGCTCCAACACTGGCCAAGGCTGAGCCTGTCAGGGCTGGAATTTTTACTGGAATACTAATAAAAATACTTACTGGAATATCAGAGTTAAGATGAGGAAAACCCCAAACCCCTGCATTTGCAGTTGGTGGGAGGAGTGAGAGCACATGAGAGGAAGAGCTCTGCAGACCCCAAGGTTGTATTTTCTGTCCCCTGTGAGGGTGAGGAGGGCAGTGACAGAGTGACAGTGGCTTTGGAGGGCACCTGGTGCCACCAGGGACCCCCACCCAGGCACTGCCAGGGCAGCACATTTGGACTCTGTTTGCCAATGTCATGTTAGTGTAGGCTCTGGAATAAATGGTGATTTCAGGATGTCGTTTTTTTAAAGAAATTGGAAAGGCTGGGAAATGAACTCCTAAAATACTGTGTAACGTGTGTAACTCTTTTGGAAAGTGATTTGGAGTCTCAGCTCTTTGAGGAGGTGAGCACTGTGCATATTAATATGATGCCTTTTCAAAGCTCTGAACTGTTGCTAAAATGTTACAATAAAAAAGTCATTCCCTCCCAAACACATTACCAGTTAATGCAAACACGGGATTTTTTTAAAAAAGCCATTCCATTCTTTGGTGCTGAGAGCAAGGAAACAATCCTGAGGCTGCAGCCTCGTGCCAGTGACCTCCAGTGTGACTCAGTGCTCCTCTGGAGAAGAGCATCACGCAGGGGCTGTGCCTCCAATTTAGGGGACAATAGACAGGAAGAGCTCCAGAACTTTGGGATGGGGTCAAGAATCCCTTTTGATCAACTAACAGAGGATGAAGGATCTGCATTTTAGGATGAAAGTCACGAATGTTAAAAGCCATTTCAAAACAGCATTGGAATAGGATGAGCAACACTTCGAGCACCTGAGATCAAATAAGCAATTGTTTTGTGGAAATTCTTGATCTAAGAGACAGCAGTTCCCTGCCTGTTGCATCGCCAGGCTGCGAGAGGGGGAAGTAAGCCCCAAAATTCAGGTGTGTCTCAGCTGAAAACACTGTACAGACACGGGCAGCTGCACCCTGCAGGAGCTGAGGATACATCCCTACCTCCAGCACTACAGGAAACAACAGAAGTATTTTCCTACTTGAGTTCCAGATGCAGGGAGAAAAAAGGATGTTACCGAGGGGAAAATGCAATATGCTGACCATCTGGTGAGGCACTTGCAGGCAGGGTGAGATCTCAGCTACAGGAATGGATCCCCCACATCTCTCTTAGCCAGACTGCCAGGCAGCAGCCGAGTGCAGAAAAGATTTGGCTATTAAGAGGTGCTGTGAAATACCATGGTACTTGAGAGGATTAACATAACCAAGTGCAGGCTTCAGCTGCTTGACTCTTTGTATGTTTTGCACTTCTGTAACATAATGTAGCAATAAATAATGTGGTGTTGCATTAGACCGTATGTTGAACATTAGCAGAGTGATGTCACACGCTAATTACTGTGAACAAATGATCTATGATTTCAGATCTGTTCTTCCAGAGATGTGCAAGTTTAACCCTGTTTGAAGTGGGGACGGAGCAGGTGCCTGCTGTGAGGTCAGGCCGGGTCTCAGTCCATGGGATTGGGGTCAGCAGGGTCCCTGGGCAGGCAGAGGCCTGGCTGGGACAGAGCTGGAGACAAACAGCTCCAGCTGAGCTCAGGCAGTGGCCGAGGCTCAGGGCTGAGCTGAAATGCAGCCTCTGGGTGCTTGGGCTGTGGTCCCAAGGGAGGCTGGGGCTGTCCTGTGCACCCTGGGAGAGCAGCCCAGTACAGAGACAGGACTGGAATGGCACTGGGGGTTCTCTCCTCTCCAGGGAGGCACTTCCCCACTGTCCAGGAGCACGTTGGAAGTCACTCCCAGCTGTGCTAACCCTCTGCAGAGGGGCTGGTGTGTCAGGTCATGCACACAACCAGTGTTGGAAGAGACCCACAGGATCATCCAGTCCAGCTGTGTGCCATTGTTTCAGTTTGACCAGAATTTGGCTTTTGCTCACCAAATGGAACTTCCTTTGCAACCAACTTTTTAAGCATCCCGTCTTTGAAAACCTTCCACAGAGGGATGGGTCAAATTTGGAGCACACTGTCAATGCCAAATTCTCTCCCTTGTGCAATGCAGAGGCTACACTGGTGTTCAGCCTTTAGATTCTGAAAGCTGTGTGACAAACTAATGTTTACTGACTATCATTCCCTATTTCTCTCCTTGGAATCGGGCACGGCATAGATATTTTTGATAAATTATTAAATATATCCACCAGGTAGTCAGGTTGAGCAGCGTTCATCCTAAAGGCTCAAAAAATAGCACATTGCAAGTGCAGTTTTTACTTATTATGCAAGACTTCTTCTGCAAGCAGAAGTGAAGAGTGGGAGAGGTGGAGATACAATCCCATGTGTTGATGGAGTGATTACTTCAGGAATTCATTTATGTTTGCTAAAAAACTTTATGCAGATTTGTCCAGGTCATTTGGAGCTCTGCCTCTCAACTGTGCACACGCTGAGGATTATGAAACCCCACTGAGTTCTCATCTTCTGAATTCCTTTTATCTTGTTTTCACTTTGCACTGCATCGTACTGAAATTTAGTGGGAATATGTTCCTTCCCTAACTGCAGAGTTACCATAATGCATTTAACATGGCCTGCATATCAATTACATCCCTATAATCACGGATTAAAGAGCCTGGAACGGCGCATATAAAGAAATCAAGAATTTAGTTAGGTTTTATAACTGTGGGCTTAGAGTCAGTGAAAAATAAAAATGCATGCAGACTTGGTTTTCCTTCTCTTTCCTTCCTTGGGCAGCTGCCCAAATGTTGCATCTCTGAGTTAGAAAAAGGAGTTGGGTTTGGCTCCTGTACAGATTCCACATTCACTGAGCTGCTTTCTTCATTTGGTGAGCGCTCTCTCTGAGCAACACTGGCCACATTCATCTTTATTAGGCTGTAATGGGAGTCACTGCACGGGAAGCCTTGATCCTGAGCTCTGCATAAAACTGCAGCTTGCAGATGCTGTAATCCTACCAGCAATTAGCACAATAAATTTATAATTGATATATAGGTGCAAGTCTTCCACATCACCTACCTGAAAGCAAGAGTTATGAAATTTAATAAACTGCCTGTGTCCTTGGAGCTGCGATCTCCCTCCATGGAGAAGAACAAAATGTCCATCAGTGCTCCTGACAATTATTAGAATCGTTGTTAATGTACTACGAGGAGTAATTCACCATCAGGGCAAGCTCTGAGACACAGTAGGCAAATTTAAAATATTTTATTGTGCTAATATTGCAGTTACAAGTGATATTTTAAAGCAATTTGCCACGATAATGTCAATGCAGTGCTAAGTAGTTCCTTTTAATGCTGTTCACAGAGAAGCTGATATCCACACAGATGCAGCAAAGCTTCTGAAAGACTGGGTTAATGTAAGGGGAAAAAAGAAAATCAGGGTGATCCAGCACAGTGGTGAGGAGAAAGATGCTGGGTGGGTTTCTGGAAGGGTGGGAGTCCCTGAGATGAAGCAGGGTTGAGTAACAGATTGCAGCCAGGACACACCAGTGACTCCACCATGGAACTGGTGCTGTGAAATTTACATCTTTTTCTTTCTAACAAAAACAGAAACACTATAAGCATATGCAACAATAGTTAACTTACCTCCAAGGCGCTATTTCACCACATTTCTAGGATATTAAGACAAACTAATCATGTCTCTAATAAAGAAATGCTGTTTTTCCTCAGCATTGTGCAAGGAAAAACACTATGCATCTTCCTGGAGGTGTATATTTTATGAACTGCAGCACTGATTATTTGATTGATTTAACTATCAGAGAGGTTATAATAATAACAAACCAATTCAAGACATCATTAACTAGCGGAGCATTTGAAATAATACAAATGAGACAATGATTCATGGGCATGTTCAGATTTATTTTTGTGAACTCTTGGGGTCCTTGGGTATTTAGAGCCAGTTTATACAGAATTAGGGACACTTATGTAATGCTGATTTCTGAGAGAAATTCTTGATCAGAACGAGTTTGGAACCAAGCAGATAACAAAAAGAGCATCTATAACATCAGAAGGAAAGAAACAAGAAGGAGTTAGAAAAATGGAGAAATTTACAGAGAGCTCAGCACAGGGTAAGAGTGGGAACTATCTCCAGCCACCAGATACTGCACAATTATTTACCTCAAATTCGCTTTGGAAGGCTTTGAAAAAAAAAACGGTTCTTTGTTCTGCTTTTGTTTGTGCTCCTCCACCTATGGGTGTCTTTAATTATGCAAATGTGTGCCTTAATACAATTATGGAGACAAATATTGGTGATATTGGTGGGTGCTGTGGGTGTCTGGGGTAAAGGCTGACTTTAGATACACATGGGAAGCTGCCATGGGATTAAAGAAATGTAATTTATAAAAGCTTTCATTCAATTGTGAAACATCTGAGTTTCCATTGCTGTCCCCTGTAGTCCACATGAGTTTGCCTCCCCACAATGATGGTTTGAGGCTCTTTAGCATAAACAAAGACTTTGTAATAATGACTTCCTCGTCTCTCCTTCCTTCTGACACCGTGCTCATCTTTACATCCAATGGGAAGCGCTGATCTCCTGCAGAGACTTTGGAAGGCACAGCAGAGGCTCCTCTTCCCCTCCTGAGCCTCACCAGAGACCAGGTGGCCTTAACGTGGCTGTTGGAGGTTGCATTCACATTTTCCACAGTTCTTCTTTTTTTCTGCAACAAAGGGCTTTCTTTAACTAGGCCACCCATGAATGATCAGATACTTTTATCCTTTCTTGCCAGACCCAAACTCTTTTCTCCTATCCATAATATTCTTCGCCCGTTTCTGCTTCATAATCAATGGAGGCAGTTTTATTAGTTCCAGGATCTAATTTAACATCAAAAGAATCAGACCACCTCTCTGGTGTGTGAATGACTGGCAGACCTGATTCAGGGAGGACATAAGGCACGTTTAGTATTTTACAGAACCAGGTTTTCTGTCTGCCGGCATCGCTGCCTTAAATGCAGAGCCGAGGGAAACCATGGTGGGTACAAAAGCAGCAGTAAAGAGTTTTTTTGTGCCAGATCCCCAAAGTGTGCCTGTAAAAATATTTCCTAAGGCAGCTCTCCATCACTGCTCATGTTAAACCTTTTAAGTCCATGTGTAATCTGGTAAATCTTATTCATCCAGATAGATGGATTTGAATGGGAACTCACCCTGCGAGGAAAGACCGGCCTGGAGAAGATAACAGTTCTTATTTGTCATCCTCTGTTACTGTAACCATGTTACAGGGGATAATGAAGTGCAAGGGACAGCAATTAGTTGGTGGCAGCACAAGTGATAAGCACAGCACCAGCACTTTCATATACTGTGGTGTGCAACACAGCCTATTGATTTAACGGCAGCTTTTCTCCCTTTCACTCTCCAGTAAAAAACAGCACTGAGATTTATGTGAGCAGCACGGCTTTGGAATACAGATCAGGCTGCAGAAACGCCGGTGAGAAGCTTGGGATGCTCACAGTTTCAAAAAGCCCAGCCCAGGTTAATTCATAAAGTGCTTTCCAAACGGGCTGGATGCCGTGTGCTCCCCCTAGGGCTCCTTGGCTTTGTTCCTCACCTGACTGCAGATTAATCTGCCTTTTAACTGTGCCTGCGTGCAGCCACACATGCTTGGAGCCACCAGCAATGTGTCTCTCTCCAGGCCTCTCCGAACTGGGTCACCCTTCAGCTGTTGCTGAGTGGGAAATGATTCCCTGAGAGACTCCCAAGGCACTCGTGGGGCTGTCTATTGTCATGTTCTGGCACTGAGATTGTAGAACAGATTATGGGCAATCTGTCAGTTCAGGCTGTTCAAGGAGAGATGAAAAATCCAACACGTGTTGCTCTCACTCACTGAGCAATTCGAACAAAGACAACAGAAAAAAGTATTTTTCTCCATTTATTACTCCATTACTATTTCCTATTATAATGTGGCAAGTAAAGCATGAAGTGCACCTTGAATAAAGAGCTCTAATGACGTAGGGCCCTTGGCATTATCAAAATGTTCCTGTGGATCTCAGTGGAGAATAATTTCAGGTGTCTTGAGTTGGTTTTGATGTTCAGCAGCTTCCACAGACCCCATGGAGGCTGAACCCAATCCCAAAAATCACCTTTGGTTGCACCTAAGAGCACACTCCACTTGTCAGGGTGATGATGCATTTAGATTAGTTTGTAATTAATGTTTCCTGGCACAATTTTCAACTTGAAAATGACAATCTAGAAGAATTTATTGTTGATCTCGGAGGAGGTTTTAAGATCAGTTGAAATCATGGCCTTTGAAGACAACCAGGCCACCAGCATCGTAGGAATTGTTGTTTGGACTTGCAGAAGTGTCCAAAGCCAGGCTGGGTGGGGCTTAGAACAACCCGGGGTAGTGGAAAGCGGAATGAGATGATCCTGAAGGGCCCTTCCCATCCAAAGCCTTCTCCATTCCTCTCTTTCTCACCTTGAATTATGTAACCTAATGAGTTGCAGGCTCTGCCTTGAGCAGGGTATGGCTTTTTTTGGCTTTGTCTCTGATAAGTAATCATCTGCCAGTGAACGTGTTTAATATTGTCACCTAATATTGTAGGTTAAAAAGAGAATCGTGTTGGAAATTTCATTCTGGTAAACAAGCAGTGAGATGACAAATGCCACAAAAAAACAGCTCCAGTCACTGCAATTCTGAATGTTTTCTAGCCTTGGTTTTATATCAGCTTCCAATTACAACTACAAAGGCAGAACCCCAATGTTGATGTAATTAGAGGGCATATAAGCAAATTAAGAATTGAACACATATTTCAGAGCTTAGAATAAACAATCCTAATAACCTTTTCAGCCATTAAAGAAGCCTATTTTTTAATTCTAAATAAAGAACATTCTGGCAATGGCTGAACAAGGATGAGAAAGTTGTGGGGAATTTGAGCTAGTGGAATGATTTACTGTGGGGCAAGAATTTTCTCCCAGCCCTGGCCCTGGTTTCGATGGTTTCTCGTGCTGTCTGTTGGCCAGGGCAGGCACTGGCTGGATCCTCAGCTCTTGGATTAAACCAGAAAACAGCCCCATGGATGCTGCACCCCCTGTGCCCTCAGGCAAGCTGTAGGAGTAATGATCCAAAAGGGTTTAGGAGTTTTATTGCGGCAGGGAGGCAGCAGGGGTCAAATCTGCACCAGAAAACCTATAACTGAGTCTGTAATTCTTTTATGGGCAAAGCTGCAGGGATTTCTGCTTGATTAAGGATTGCGTGATTGAGGCCAGTGACATTAACAGGCACAATGTCCCCTCTGCATCTAAAACAGTGATCAAACATGACAGGAAAATCTGTGGAATAGCAAAATCTCAACACTTTCTTGCTGGTAAGAGTGGCTGCATGCTTCCTGTGCTTCCCAGGTCTATAAATGGGATTTATCTCTTTTTTTTTTTGGCCATTAAAAGCAATTTTTGGAACTTCCCAGTTTTATTTAATGCATACCTTTTGCCTGTCCAGGCTCTGCACTTCCCCAGCTTTGTTTTGAGGCTACATGATCAACAAACGTCACTGCTGAAGTGCTTTGCCAGTTCAGGTATCAGAAATGAAAACAGAAGCTCCAGCTCTCTTTTACTGGTCGTGACAAATTGATTCTTTTTGGTTTTTTTGGTCTACCTTGCATTTCTCTCACTTCACGTGTCTATAGAGAGGGGAATTTCTCACAGCACCTGCTGCTAGGCCAGCCTGAATTCCAAGATCCTTCAAAGATTTGTTATTAAATTTATCTTCTGCTCCTGTAAAATGGGAATCAGTGGGATTCTTCTAATTTGAAACCATTTGTGGTTTGGAAGTTAAAAATACTAAAACAGAGATTGTCCATGCAGAATGAACCTGCACATGTAATTACAATTTGTCCATGAATACTCAGGGCTGTGCAATTAGGTGAGGAATTATATGCTTAAAGGACCACTTGGGCACTTTATGGCCAAATAAAAACATAACCATTCATAAGTACAGGTGCATATATGTTTGCTTAAAAAGAAACAACAAACAATTATTGGGTCCCCAGAGGAACCATTTATTCCCTTCCCCAGGAAATAAGAGGACTGACTTGTGCTGAAGGAAGGATTTTTATCCTTGCTGCACGAAACCTTACCAGGATTGTTTTCCAATTACTGTTTAGAGCAACAGCACAAGTTCGGGAATGGATTAATCTGAAACTTTACTTGTAGCTCCCTAAAATACATCCACAGTTTACTTTATTTTGCAGCCAGTTTTGCTGAGACACAGAAGTGCAGAGAGCTTTGCCTCTTGGTTTAACTTCTTTCCCCCAGAAGTCCATTAACAAACACTGTTCTGAAGAGTTTGTGACATGTATGAAATGTAGAATTTACATTTCTTCAGAGTCAGTTAATGAACTGAGTGTGCATTTTTGTCTGCTGGAATCTGTCCCTGAGATTTCCAATTCCTTTTGCTTAATTTCTGTGCTCTGGAAGTTTTTAAACTATCGGCAAAAATGTTTTACCAGTCTTCACATTATGGCAGGAACTGAATCCTACTTTCATTAAGGTGTGGAAAGGGATGCCAGTTGGATTCTTTTTTCCTCAGATCCCATAGGAGGAGGTAGGGGTGAGCAAAAGCTACCACTGCAAAAAAAGAGAGCAGGTGAAATATGTACCCACTGAAAAAAAATCAGAAGAGCTTTAGTCATCTATGCAGAACACATATGACACCTAATTAAATCAGATTTCATTGAAATTAAAATAAATGGTCTGAATTAATGAATGCAGCTTGTAAGGAACACTCAGCTCCCATTGTGCAGGCAGACTTTACACGAGGCATTTTTGATAAGACAGTTTGGGGGGCAGAAGCTCTTGCTGTGTGTTTGTACCCAGAGAAGGGCAGAGGACAGAGATCTCTGCTCTGGCACCTGGCTGTGTCCCAGCTCCTCTGCTCCCTGCTGGGTGACCTTTGGCGAGTCACATCTCATTTCTGACAGCCTCTGAAAGCATTTTGTAGTCTCCTCAGGAGTAGCAATATTTAGGAACAAAGCATCGTTGTCCCGCTAATGTGTGATTTGCTTGCTGCTTTATTCCACAGGATGGGGCTTAAATAAAATTTATGGGAAATGCTGGCTTGTGCTGGATCTCTGCACAGGAGTGAATCTTACCCAAGATCAACAGAGTCATTCCCCAGCCCTGTGGGTTTTATGAGTGCCACAGCATAAAGGAATCGGGTGCTTCCCCAACAAAAGCACTATGCCTCTGCCCTAATTGTTAAGCTTGGGAATTGGATAAATCCTAAATTCTGTTTTTCCAGTGTTTTCCATTTCTCTGTGACCATTAATGAAATTACAGCCCTGCTAATAACAATGTGGCATCCTGGCCGTGGGAAAGGTATGTGGGAATTGTCAGCAAATGCAGGTTTGAGTGAAAAAGGTGCAAGTCCTCACCTGTTGTTATCCTGCTGACTTCATCAAGTTATACAGTGTTTTCAGGAATGCATGGGAAGTGGTATTTTCAAGTTATTATTTTGATTTTCCATAAGATTTGGCCACCTCTGATGGGCTGGGGGAGTCCAGCACCTCCTCGGCAGAGACTGGTGGGAACAGCAACTACAACAGTGAGTGGTCTCCAGCAAACCCAATGGCTCGTGTGGGGTGGGGGATCTCAGCCTGTCCCTGGGCATGGTTTCTCTCCTGAATGGCACATCATCCTCTGGACCCCAAACCTGAGGGATGCTGAGGCAGAAACTCAAGGGAATTCAGTCGTTTCATGCAGTGTTTCAGTTAACTGGGTTGGATTTTTTAATTTCATCCCAAACCCATGCTTTAGGCAGCTGGATGGATGCAATTTATAGTTCCATGTTTTTAAATGCTGCACATTGTATCACAGCCTGCCTGCTGCTCCCCTGGGCTGTTTGACCCTTCCAAAACACCCACTGGAGACACGAGACTCCTTCTGCATCTCCCTTAGTGTGGAACTCTGAGGTTAAAAGGTGTTAAAGCTTCTTCAGGTCACTAAAGACCTCGAGGAGTTTTACATTAAACCAGCTCCAGGTCAGGATGTCCTGGCCACATTTCATCTTGGGTAAATCACAGGGCACAGGACTGGATGTTCTGGCTCATTTTCTGCTTCATCCCCTTCATTGTGTTGTGTATCAGTAACACTCTGAGGACCAAATCTTCTGGCATCAGCTGCCTGTGGTAGAACTGCATCCACTTCTACCCAGAGCCACTTTGATCTCATTTCCTTATGCAAAACATTTACTGAGAGCTCTCAGAGCAGGCAGGGAAAAGAGAACCTCGACTGTGTCGGTATTTGCTCCTTTAATATATTTTGGGATGTGTGTGGGTTTATTTACAAAGCACGTGTAGTTAAATGTCATTGAAAAATATAATTAAAAATCAATTAAGAGACCATTTTAAAAACAAGAGGTTGTAAAAATGGAATTTACAATAATAACCAGACTAAGCATTTGGCATTTACATGTCTGCACCAAATAGCAATTCCCTTGTTAGTTGTGCTTGAGTGACAAGGTACTTGCTTATCTCCTGGATATAAATTCCAATATTCTTGTTATTGCTGGGACAAATAAATACCTGCATAAAGACTTCTTGCACTGCCAAGTAACACCAACTGATTAAATTCAGACAATTGTTTTTTTGTTCTTGTCTGGGCCCAGTGCCAAAATTATTCCGTTGTATGAAGGGCCAGATTTTGCACTCAGCTTATGCCCAGTTAATGCAAGGTAAATACTGTGCTACCAATACAAACCTCAGCACAGAGAGACATTCTGAAATGTTTTCATTTCGTACATAAAACCTGAACGTGCAGAACACACAGAAGCAAAAATGGAAGAGTATTTGGCCTATAACACAACACGGTGGTGAAGGCAGTTGCTGTGACTCGATCTCTCCAAGGGGGAGGACGTGAGTTGTGCTTGGAGCCTGTGAGGTACAGAAATCCCTGTGACACATTTTGGCTTCCAGAGAAATAACTGGCAATGTCTCCAGAAATCCACTGGAATGCTGAATCCTTTGGATACATTGCATTTCTGATTCCAAGGTACATGTGGAGCTCATGCCTGCACACTCTGTATCTGGCTTTAAATGGTAAGAGCTCAAGGGCTTGCTGTGGGATCAAATATCCCAGATTTATAACCAAGCCTGAAGTCTTTTTCTCTGTTAATACTCATCACTTCCTGTCCCATCCTCATCATGAACAACTGGGGGTTTCCTGAGGTTCTTGTAAAAGAGGTGGAGATGAAATATCTAAAAAGCATTTTGAAATAACGAGCCCCAAGGAAATGCTGGAATCAGTGATAATGCCCATCTGTGATGGTTCCATGTTGAAGGGCATGGGGCAGGATTACCCACCCTTGCAAAGTTCTGTGCCTGTGTCCACATCCCTTCTCTTCCTGGCAATGCTGAGGTGAGTGCTCGGCTCTTCCTGAGCTTTGGACTCAGCCTGGAGAGCAGGGAGTTGTGCTGGAGGGCACAGTGCCTCTTCCTGGGTAGGTGGAAGGTTGGTGGAGGTTGCTGCCCTGGGCCATTTCCCTCAGGTGATGGGTGAGGGTGATCTGGGGAACATCCCACACCCTCCCGTTCGATTCTGTGCTGATTGGCTTCTCCCCTGTGCCTGCCTTTGGCTTCTAGCTCTCATTCCTCATTACGTGCACAGACCAAAATGAATCAAAACCCTCTTGAAAATCTGACACTGCAGCCCTTTAGAATTTGGATGATATGGAGAGTCTGTTTCCCCTATTTATGACTAATCAGAGGTTTCAGATGTGCCACCCCACGCTCTCATCAGTTCAAGATGCAGAAATCAGCCCCTTTCTTTTACCATCCTTCATTGTCTCTGAAGATCTCCATTAAAATCTTACCGTAATACTCAATCTGCATTTTTCCCAGTTTTCAGATCCATGGATACACTGCAATAACACACTTACACTTGTTTTATGAGGAGAGCTTACTGCCAGTATTTTATTCCATTTTAAGGATTTCTTCCCTCATTTTTTGGTCCCACAATTCAGACCATTCACAGGGGTCGTTGCCTGTGCCATCCCTGCCCCCCTCCCAGCAGCAGCACCCTGGTGCATCCCTCTCCAGACATCTTCCCTCTGATCCAGGCAATTTGTGCTCAGACTTGGATGGAATACGGGTTTTTTGTGTTCGCATATGAACATCTGCTTCAAATTCCCAAGCCAAGAAAGACAAGAAGCAAATTAAACTATTTGTTCTTCTTTCTCTCCCTTCAATATCAAAGTCATTCCTTACATACTCCTTAAGCTTCCACTTTTGATCAGGAGATATTAAAAATGGATCTAAACAACTCACATCTTAATCATATTCCTTTGTGGGCGGGGTAAGAGTGAGGGGAGCAGGGGAGAGAAGGCAAAGCTGCTTTGCTGCTCCTGCTCAGTACCCAGCCAGCATCCAGCACTCAATTCCCTGCCCTGTCCTGGCAGCAGAGTCCCTGTCCCTCCTGAGGCGCCCTGTGCAGAGCACGAGGCCTCTGGGACATCCTGCAGCTTCAAATCAACCTCAGCCTGCGCTGGAGCAGCCTGGGAACAATTCCCTGCTGCTCTGATTTGTGCTGGAGACCTGCAAAAGGGAGTTTTGAGGATGACTCAGACATTCCTTCTTCCCCCTGGGCTTTCCTGCTGTGCCAGCCCGGCAGCCAAGTCGCTCTTCTGGGTGCCTCAGTAGCAAGTTCTCAAAAAAATCTCTTTAAGAAAATTCTATAAAATGTCTTTTAAGAAAAACCAAAGAGAAACTTGAATGTTTTCACAGTCCTGTGCAGATTTTGGAAAAGATGTCGTTCACTTCAGGAGGAAAACCAATAAGTTACGATGCTGTTTGGATTCTGTAAATGAAAAATCAAAATAATAAAATAAGGTTTAGCATTTCACAAGAAATTGTTCATTCTACAGAAACCTGATTTCATTCTGTGATGAGATCACAGATTTAGTTGCAAGTTCTATTAGAGTAGCTGTGCAAATAAAATAAATTTTTGTGACAGTTTGATTCAGTACTGAAGGATATTCTGATTAAAAAATCAGCACTATACAATTATCAACAACATACATTAATAATTGAATAAAAACTAAATGACAGATCTCAAAAAGCAGCTGTCAATGTGGAATAAACATCAAATGTATTTCTGGTGGGTTTCTGCTATTCCACTTACTCCTATCAATATTTACATTACTGATCTAGGAGTAAATATGGAATCACTGCAGCAAAATTTGTGAATGACAGAAGAACTGGCAGAGTGGTGAGTGCTGATGGGCACAGAGTGTTCACACAGAGCCATCTAAACCAGCTGACAAATTGTTTTAGCATTTCTAGAGGAAGGCTGAAATTTATCTCCTTATTATTGACATCCCTGCCCACGGCAGGAGGTTGGAACGAGACCACATTTAAGGTCCCAGTGAACCCAAAAATTCTGTCCTTTCCAGCCCAAGCCCTTCTATAATTCTTGGGATTCTCTTATTCCCTGCAAGAAGCCGTGCTTGTTTTTGTAGGCAGTGAAGGCTCTGGGAACTGAAAGATCTGCGTGTCACCAGGAGATGAGTTTGCCAAGCAAAGGATCCAAGGAAACGGAGCTTTGTCCTTGGGCCGGGTGATTTTGTGCCCTCAAGGGTCTCTGGAAATTCCATGTCCGTGGAATCTGGCGCTCCCACACTGTGGGGTGTGAGAGTCTCGTGCTGGGGGCAGTTCCAGGCCAACCCTGGCCCGTTCCCTGGAGTTTTCCCTCTGGAGCTGGAGCTAATGAGGCCGGGGAGGCAGGAGGAGGGATGAGGAGAGCAGCACTGCACACACCTGCTGCTCCCCGCTGCCAGGAGCTCTGCTGCTGCGGCACAGCCGAGCTCTGAGCAGAGAAGTGAGAACAAATGCCACCCTTTCTGCTGATGAGGTATCTCAGAGGTGAGAGGGCAGCATGAGAGGAGCTCTAATGCTTGAAGACCCCAGAAGTGCAGAAGGGAGCCCTGGATTATTTCCAGGAATAAGAAGAATTGGCTCCTCATCTCCATGTATCTGAATTCAGTTCGGTGTTTCGGTTTTAACAGAGTCATCTTAGGTCAGTGGGAAAATTTTGATTTATTTCGTGAGGTTTATACTGGGCTTTGCAGCCCTGCTTGCCACAAACCCTTCCCTGTCCCTGTGGCTTAAGGACACTGAGGAATGCAGACCTTCATCCTTCAGGGAGACACGTAACTATCGGGATTTCTTCTACTTCTCCTTGTGCCAGCTCAGACTTCATGGATGAGTTAAGAGCTGCTCTTCCTTGTGCTCTCAGTTGGCCATCTGTCACTGACAGTAAAACCCTTGGAACAGGATTATTACAAAGCTTTGGGAGAGATCTCACCGTGCCCTTAAAGGGGTGTGAGGTTTAGTGGGCAGCTGTAGAAATGGCTTTGCTTTATGGACTTCACACGCTATAAAAAGGCAACTCACTACCCACATTATTAATTGGAGTGCTCTGGACTGTTAAGGGGGATGTGGGATTTGTCCAAGCCAGACAGAAATCGGCCAGTGTGAATCTTATCTAGGATGCAATTTTGGGAATAAAGTCTCTCTATTTGGACATTGTTTCCAAAAGCATCTACTTGCAGTAAAGTATCAAAACAAGACATTCTGAGTCTCACACACAGCTCGTACCTTTTCAGAATAGTGCAGATCTGGGAGTCTGTGAGCTCCCACAGGAGTTAAATAATGATATTTATAATCATTTGTGAAGCCATTCCCTTGGAGGTGTGACAGGAATGAGCCTCACATCTCTTACAGCACAAACTTCCTAAGTGAGGAATGAAGGAAGTTCACATCTTCTCATGATTTATACCCCGATTTCTGACTCCAGAGTCACATTGCTGTAGCTTGCAAGCCAGGGGATCGTGACAGCAGCTCAGGCCTCCTCTTCCTGAGGACTCTGTGGGCACCTAATGAATTCACTGTGAATTTCCACTGTCTGTTTAAGGTTTGACTCTAAAAGGCAAGATCAGTCTTTGTCTCTCCTTCTTCTGAGGGAGCTTAAAGCCAAATTCTCTGAACAGTGAGGACTAAAATAGCAGAACACAGCAAAGAAACCTTTCTCAGTGAGCTGCCTGACATCCATCCCCTCTTCACAGGTGCTCTGCAGGTCAATAATACCTCCATGAAGCCAAAAACCTGCCAGACAGCTTCATCCTTACACCCCCTCCATCCCACACTGCCTTTTGGCTTGGGGTTGCTGAGGTTCCACTCAGTCTCTCCTTCCTCTAAAGGCAGACATGAGGTTGTCATCTAGAAAAACAGGAGTTACAGGGAAAATCTGCATCTTTGAGTCACACAAACCCATTCAAATCTTTCCAAGCTCATCCATTTCCAGTGTTAATGAGCTGCTGTGTGACACCTGATGGGTACAATATCCTTTAACAGGGGAGAAGAAGCTCCTTCAGCCCAGGAAAGGCCCCTGGGAGCAGCGGGACAGGAGGAGCTGCTCAGCCTGTGGGCCACAGCAAGGCTGCAGAGGCTGCAGTTCCACCTTGCCTTGTAACAGTGTAAGATTTATTTTCAGATCTTATCAGCAATTCACTGTGGGCTGTTCTGTGCTGAGCAAAATTCATCCATCAATCTTCTGGTATGGCCACATTCCAGCCTACATTGAGGTGACAGTTCAGTCGTGCTAATGATCAGCCTCACATCCACATCCGCATTCCCCCTTGGTCTGATTCTTCTTCTCTTATGATAATTTAATTGATTGAGCACACTGGCTTCTAGTCAAGAAGCTCTTCTCAGCTTAACTCTCAGTTTAAAAAAATCACCGCTCAACATCTCTATAATTAGAGTGAGTTGCTAAACCCTGGATCCAGCTGATTACTGGTATATGAGAGGGACATGTCTTGAACTGATCAAATCAGGGATTTAAGCAAAATGCCCTTGATCCATGTTTCACAATTCGTTAATGTCCTCTACTTTGGGTATTTTCCGCCTTTTTTTGGTGTTAAATATAGCTGGGTTAGGAAGGTTCATGTAGAATCAGGACACTTAGGGGTAATTTTTTATTCATATCCCTGTTATTGTTTGGGGAAGCTCAGTAGGGTTCATTAATATTGCATTTCCAATGAAAAGGCACTCAAAAGCCAAACAGTTCAATTATATTCTGAAGCTGCAATGCGATACAAAAATGAGCAGTGCAGTGATGCTGCTGTGATTTAAACCAACTGCTGCTGTCCGTAGTCAACAGCACCACTCTGCTCTTCATTCCACAGGGCAGCTGGTCTACAACACAAACCAAACCAAACGCCGTCATCTGAGGGGTTCATCTGGGGTTTTGTACTTGAGTCAGCCTCACTGAGAGGCTCAGGACACAAGAGAAATCTTTGGAGTGACAGATTTGCTGGTCCTGAGCGCTGACCCTGCTTCCATGAAGGTGTTTGTGTGCAGGAGGGATGGAACTGCAGCTGCTGGAGGGGGCAGGATGTGCCAAGCTCCCAGCTCTGCTTTGCATTTGCTTGGTCCAACAGGAGCATCCAGAATCTGCATCCAGAACTACACAGAATTATAAAATATCCCCGTCTGAACCTGGCTGATCCCCTCCAGCCTGGAGGGGTGAAGGTTCTGGGGAGACTGCACTGAAGCCCTAAATAGGGTTATAAAAAAAAAAGGAAAGTCACTTTTTACACTGAGAGATGGTGATAGGACAAGGGAAACTAGTTTTAAACTAAAAATGAAAGAGATTTAGATTGAGTTAGGAAGGAATTGTTCCCTGTGAGGGTGCCCAGAGGGCTGTGCCAGGACTGTGGCTGTCCCTGCATCCCTGGCAGTGTCCCAGGCCAGGCTGGACAGGGCTTGGAGCAGCCTGGGCCAGTGGGAGGTGTCCCTGCCATGGCAGGGGTGGAATGGGATGATCTTCCAGCCCAAACCACTTGTGATTCTGTGATTATCCCCTGAAATNGATGATCTTCAAGCTCCCTTCCAACCCAAACCATTTGTGATTCTGTGATTATCCCCTACTTCTCTGAAAGAGAAAATGAGAACTTGTGATGGATTCCAGTGAAAGTGAGATCATGCTTTATATGCAGAGCCCTCTGATTTTCCTGATGCAATAGGATCTGGTTGCTCAAAATGATGATATATAAAAATTTAATGTTTTGGAAGTTTTGTTATTTTTCTTTATAGGAAACACCAAAGTAAAATTTGATTTTGCTGGATTTATGGCTTGATCACTCACCCTATTAAGAGTAATGATTCCACTCTCTGACCTTGTAGGGCACCAGCTATGAAATTTGAGATGATGGCCCAAACATTTTTGCAATACAACTCTTGGCTACTGCATGACAGACTATTGACTGAATCCTGTCAATGCACAAATGAGATTATAACCAGAGAAGGTCTTGATTGCTTTGGTCTGTTATTCAATACCCTCCTCTCTTATAAGCAGCTTCTTGGCATTTTTTTCGGGCCACCATAGACCTTCCTTCCCTGACAAATGCCACAGGAGTTGATTGCACAGACAGACTCCTTGCTGCAGTTTTTGTATCTGCAGAAGGCTTCTCTCCAGCAGGACCCTTGCACTCGGTGTGCGCCCTGCTCCAGCCCTGTGCTCCGGGAGAGCTCTGGGAGAGCCCTGGGAGAGCTCTGGGAGGGCTCTGGGAGAGCTCTGGGAGGGCTCTGGGAGGGCTCTGGGAGGGCTCTGGGAGGGCTCTGGGAGAGCTCTGGGAGAGCCCTGGGAGAGCCCTGGGAGAGCTCTGGGAGAGCCCTGGGAGAGCTCTGGGAGGGCTCTGGGAGGGCTCTGGGAGAGCCCTGGGAGAGCTCTGGGAGGGCGCTGGGAGGGCTCTGGGAGAGCTCTGGGAGGGCTCTGGGAGAGCTCTGGGAGGGCTCTGGGAGAGCTCTGGGAGAGCTCTGGGAGAGCTCTGGGAGAGCTCTTGGAGCCCTGCCGGCTGCTCAGGAGTGCGGCAGTTCCGACCCGGCCGTGATGGAGAGAGCAGGAGCAGCCTCACGTCCTGCAGGGGCAGCGTTCCACGGCTGGAGAGGAAAGGATGGCTGGAGCGTTCGGCTCTCATTTCATTTAAATGAGCAGAATTGCTTTACTTCCCCCCTAGGTATAACAATTATTAAGAATTTATATTGCTATTCATGCTGTATAATAATGAACAGAAACTGGGTTTGCACTCTTAACCTTTGCTGTTAGGTAGAAATGGAGAAGCAGCAACAGTGGCTCTGATGAGAGCAGATCTGTCTGCATCAACACACTCACTGCCTGCCTTCACACTTTGGGAGACAGAGAGTTTGTGCTGTATCATCTTTGGATGGCCCCACTGTGAAAAATAACTAGTTAATGCATTT
The DNA here is from genome assembly GCA_013400315.1 of Bombycilla garrulus. NCBI lineage: Eukaryota > Metazoa > Chordata > Aves > Passeriformes > Bombycillidae > Bombycilla > Bombycilla garrulus. The sequence continues at coordinate 1,458,915 of VXBU01011938.1, read as the reverse complement.
TTTACTTTCTTCCATATGTTTCCAAAGTAAATCTATTCATCACTTAAACAAACCCACCCAGCATTTCTCATGTATTCCGATTTTTCGGTTAAATATTGTTTGTATTTAAATACAAATATTGTTCAAAATGTAGCATTAATATTTTGCCTACTGACAAGCAGTTCTGTATCTTATTAAAATTTAAACAGCCATTATGTACATGAAAGTTTTTTTGTTATAGTTTGCAAGGTGCTAGAACAATAATTACCCGAGTGCATCAATCATTTTTCATTGCCTCATTTGTATCACGGGGATAAGTAGCTCCAATTAAAATCCCATTTTACATAAATAGATATGGTTTGAATCAAACCACAGTCTGTTCCCACTTCTGAAACGCTGGCCATAGGATATCTTTTTCATGATTCAAAGTGTATGGTGTGTACTGGTTATCTTTTTGGGCTTAAAAAGGCATAAGTCTGCAGGCAGACATGCCTTAGTGCAGGTTTGGCAGGGAACAAATAATAGTTACTGTAATTATCTATCAATTTTACTGTTCTGAATATTTTAGCCAAAAAGCTAACTAGTATAATCACATGTTTATTCCTGACACATTATAGTTTGAGTAAGCAGAACTGAAAATGTTTAATATGAATTAACAGCTTCAGGAAAAATTATAATTTTTCTATTACTCGTGATTTCCCCTCCACCACAGCAGCTTTTCTGCTAAATGCGCTCATATTGTCAGCTATTGTGAAAAACCAAATGAGGGGAAACTTGGGGAATTATCTTCTGCTCCACTGTGATTAACTCTGCAGGAAACAAATCAGATTTTCCCTTTCCCAGCTCTCCCAGAGGCTGCTTCCATTGCACACCTGAGGTACAGGAAGGCTCTGCCCTCTGCTCCCCCTGGGAATGGTGGGATGTCTCTGCCTTCCTCGGCTCTTCTTCTCCCCTCTGTACTGGTTTGGCCCAGCCTTCAGATCTCATCGTTTTTCCTTCCAAACCTGGGAACACCTTGGTTCCAGAGGGTCAGTTCAAACCCACCTTTGTACACTTTCAAAGCTGGAGCATTCAAATTGCAAATGGATCAAAATTCTCTGTGCTGCTCCAAAGGGCTTTTAATATAATTTTTGCAGAATCTGGAACTCGATGAGCAGAAAATTGCAGAAATCTCAATGACTCCAGCAAAAGGGCTAAACAGTAGTTTAGGTCACATTGTGCCTTTCCTGTAAATTGCTTTTCTTTTCTCAGCCCAGTGCTCTGTTTCTGGAGGAGCTGGGGACAGCAGTGACATTTGAGAGAGCCAAGGCTGCACCAGGTGTTGATGGCCTGGACACTGTACAGCCTCTGGGAGCACCATCACAGGGGAGCTATGGAGAAAAAATAGGGAAAAAAACTGAAAGAAGGCTGGAAATTCAAATTGAGAGGAGGTTTGGATTAGATATTAGGAGGGAATTGTTCCCTGTGAGGGTGGGGCCCTGGCACAGGTGCCCAGAGCAGCTGTGGCTGCCCCTGGATCCCTGGAAGTGGGACAGTGGGACAGTGGGAGGTGTCCCTGCCATGGCAGGGGTGGCACTGGATGGGCTTTAAGGTCCCTTCCAATCCAAGCCATTCTCCAATTCTGTGATTCTACAACAAATGCTAGACTCAGGCTCAAAAACCTCCTAAAGTCTTTATCCCAGATATTTCAGCATGTGCTTAAAGAGAAGCTTTGGGGCTGTCCAAAATGAGGACAAATTAGGAACTTACACCAAATGATTTAGCTCAGTTTTACGAGGACTTTTCTAACTGCTGCCTTTTTGCCTCAAATCAATGTCTCCCACCTTCACGTTCCTACTGCTGTGACTAAACCCCTTATTTGTGCCATACCTTAATCACCAGATTCCTCCTCTGGAGTGCTGGAGCAGTAGATAATGTCTGTGTTTTTATTTGTCAGGTCAGGAGCACCAATTCATAGCTCAGGGATCATCAGCAGCGTGAGCTGACACCAGAGTCTGTCCAGCTGCTGTTTTCTTACAGTCACACAACAGAAAATCAATGGTGTCAGGAACGCTGGGATAATTCTACTGTTACAATCAATACATGCTGATTAAACCAGTTGTGTCTGTTGGGTAAATTTGCTGCATCATAATTAGAATTATTAATTAAAAATAGGAAATCAATTGACACAAATTAAGCAAAAAAAGAAATCTGCTTTATTTCTTTGACACTTTCTCCAGAGGCCTCAATAACTGTGACAACGGGGACGTGACCAAGTGGCATTTGTCAGTTTTTTAATGCTGTCCTGAGTTTTAAAAATTGACTTATAAACCCTGCTAATGCAGCTCCCAGGAAATCAGACAGGAGATTTCATGTGTGCAAGAAGCAGTATTTATTTTATTACAGTTAGTCATTATTCCCTGCCTATCCAGGAGTAAAGAGCAGGAGTCGCGTGCGTGGCACTGGGGAGGGGAAGCAGCTGGGGAACGAAAGCCTTGGGGAGCAAGATGAACTCGTCCCCTTCCCACATTGTTTTCTGTTTTCAGTTAACAAGGATAAACAAATTGATCATTTCTGTGCTGGTTCTAATGGGCTCCTCATTGCTGCCTACTTCCTATAATGTGCTGCTGACCTTCATTATTTTTAGGGACACATTATGTGGGACACTAAGGCAGGGACAGCAGGAATTCATGTGGTCTTTCATTCAGCTCTTTATTTTCCTCTCTGCTTTTTTGGGATTTTATGTGGTTGAGGTTTTTTTTCCTTCTCTTAACTTATCTCAGAGTTCTTTTCCTACATACTCTTTCTCCTTGTTCCCTCCTACTCGTAGTGATTTCCCTTTTCCTGTCTAAGACTCTCCATGCCTTGTTTTCTTCCCCCCATTCTTCTTGCACACATGAAAGCAGGAAAGTGCAGGATTGTTCTGGGTCTTCGTACTTCTGTGCTTTGCTCACCTACAGCCAAATATTTTCCCTGAGCTTTCACCTATGGAAAATGTGAGGGCAGAAAGGACAACTGGTTTGGGTAAAAGTGTGACTGGTCCCTGCTGGTGCTGGTTAGTGTGATGTTCTTTTAGTAATCACTGGTGGTGAGCTGGGACTGTGCTGTTCAGCCTGGAGAAGAGAAGAGAAGCTCCAGGGAGAGCCCAGAGCCCCTTCCAGGGCCTGGGGATAGATGATCTTCAAGCTCCTTTCCAACCCAAACCATTCCAGGAGTTTACAACCTCATTCATACAGCTTTTCTAGCCTTAAACCTGTTTTTAAGGTGTTTTACAATAACAGTATTTCATTGATGTGTATTTCCGAGACCAGTCAAAAGTAAGAGCAAATAAAAACGTCTTTAGTTTAAAAGCCAGGACAGATTGAGTGGTTTGCACAAGAATCAGGAAAAGCAGAGTTGTTGAAAGTCCCAATTCCAGAGACTGATGGCCGTGTCTCGGGCAGCTCAGCAAGCTGCCAGTTTGGACCTCCCTGACAATGCAGAACACATGGAAGCAGGAGGATCCATCCACTATATCTGAGCACAACTGCTGAGTACCTTCAAATTAAGCTGTAAAACCAGGGCATCAATAAAGAACTTTACAGCACTCGTGTAAATAGTGTAAAATAAGGTGGAGGTACTGGAGCAGGCAGAACCTGAGAGGGGAATTCTGGCAGCTACGCTCGGGGTGAGTTGTGCTCCCGATGGGAAGCAATAAAAAGCTCCCAGAAGGAAAATGGTCCCATAATTGAGACTTGAGAAAACAAGGCCTTGGATCGACAGCTTCAAATCTTTTTAACTAAGATCCCACCTGGCAGTATTTTGTGGGCAGCAGCTCGGCTCTCTGTTGCCAGGACAAACGTGAGGATAAATCAGGTTCCAAGGCTCCACTGGGAAAAGCAGTGGTGTCCTTTGCTCTCCTTCCAGTGGGCTGTGGATGGGGCTGTAATCAGTCTCTGCTTTCTCAATCTTTATTGCAGCATTTCTCACATGTCCTGGTCCTGCTCCACCACGGGTCCTGCTGCCATAACTGAGATGTGAGCAGTCACCAGTGGCTCCTCTGAAACTGCAGGGCAAGCAGGAGCAAGTGCAAGGTTATCTCTCAAGGTGTAGCCATGATGAGCTACAATTACTGTTTTTTCAGTCATTTCAATTCAGCTTTGAATTAGTCAGCTTATGCATAAAAGTGCTTGTTTCTTGGCAGTCAAGTGGTGTTTTGATTTTTAATGAAATTCACAGTATTTGCATTATGAGGTTATAATTATTTCTATGTCCACGGGTCTAAGAATAAACCTGAAAATCTTTTGGCTGTTTCAAGGAAAAGTAACACCTAGAAATCTGTGTTCACCTCTGACATGCTTAAAACTTGAAAAAAACACTGTTATCACCTGTAAGTTGCTGATTGTGGAACCCTGCTTTTAAAAAAGTACAGAAACTGAGACCAAAGTTGGAAAAATTGAATCCTTTCCCAGACTGCTGTAAGAAAGTTGGCTTTACCTCCTTGCACAGCTCCTCTTGCATTCCTAGGAAGGAGCAGGGAACAGGCCATTGGTTTCAAAATGACCCGAGGCACCACAGCTGGGAATTAAGAGAGTTTTTATGCAGAATTTGTTGCTGAAGAAGTGTTGCTGTGTTGCTCCCAGCTCCATTCAGCTGCTCCCAAGGAGTCGTTCCGTGATCCAGGGACCTGCTGGGTTCAGGAATCACAAAGGTGTGAGGAAGACTCTGGAAGGAACTGATTGAATTGCCGTGTTTACTGCAGTTTCTCAACAACTTCCTTGCTTTGCTAGCAAAATTAAAAGGTTAAAAATGCAGATTTTTAAAATTATGTGCACCTGTGTTCTCAAGTCTCAGTGGGAAGTCACCTTCTTCAGCTTTTAAGTGCACAGACCAAATAATTTCCACTACCTTGATCCTGATCCCCCAGTTTAATTTTCTGTGTGCCTTTCAAGAGCCAAGGATAATTCTTGGGCTTATAATGTTGCTTTCAATCTTCCTTCTCTCAGATCTGCCTAGGAATGAGTGAAATGAGTCAACAGTAGAGGTTTTTTTAAGCCTTCTTCAAGTTTTACACCAGCTCCCTGACAGAAAAATGTTAGAATTCTTTTAGTTTGACAGAAATTAAGGATGTGCCAAACAGAGGAGTCTGCATAGATGGGGGTTGCAGAACAATAAAGAATTTATATTTGCTGTATAAGGGTAAGTCTTCCTGGTGCAATATGAACTTAATTCATTTACTTGTAAAAATTTTAATTAACAAATACTTAAAGAAGCTCCAGCAGTCTCTGTCTGTGGAGCTTTACTGCCTTTTGGATCCCTTGCCTTGCAAAAATTCCAACTGTGCAACCCTGGCAATCAGCAGGGAAATAAAAACTACCAGGTCCCAGCACAGTCTATGGAAAAATTTGCAGCAAATATTGTGTAACTCAGGTTTGGTTTGGAGGGAGAAAATCAGCACAGGTCTGTGAGAAACACTGTCAGGGTTAACGGGGATGGAAGCAAATGGAGAGAAACAAACCTGGAGAATCCCAGATTTCCTTTGAGAGAATGGTGGAGCTGGAAAAGCAGGAGGGAGAATCCCAGGCAGTGTCACTCAGTGTCCCAGCAGTGGCTGAGCAGGATGGAGGGGCTGGGTCCCTTCCCAGGGTGTTCAATTCCTGCCCCAGCCACACCCCACTGCAGTTTGCTCTTTGGACCAGCTTTCCACTTTTGAAACACTGCTGTTGATGAGAAACAGAAAAATACTTTATTCATTAATCTCTGTATACTTTAAAGAGTCATTTTTCATCTGTTTTATTCAGCACAGGAATATAAATGCAGTGAAAAAATATACTATAAGGTACTTAGAGCATAAATTTACACTTTGGATTTTGGAGCTGTCCTATCTCAGTGCTATCACTTCCTTTCTGGGGAGTTTTGTAGTTTAATGTAATTTGACTGTCTCAGTTTCCCTCCTATGAAATGGTGATTAAATACATTTTCCAGCTCATGGATGGACCCTGAGAATTAATCAGTGTTTGCATGGGACTCTGGTGATGGAGGCAATTCTGTTAAATGTGCAAAAGCACATTTACATACTACAGGCCCTACATATTCTGATCTTGTTGCACAGTTTAGAACCCAAATGCTTGCATATTGTCACTTTGAATTTTACTTAGTAATGTACTCTGAATAATTAATCACTCAACTAATAATTATCCATTCCAAATAAAACAACTTGATTACTAAGCCTGATGAGGAAAATCCAGTCAGGAAAGAACCCTTTCAAAAACAACAACATTCTGCAGATATCCTTAATATTTAAAGAGTGAGCTATATTTAGTAAATTCTTCTGAAGCAGGGGGAGAGGAACGGATGCTAATTTCCCGTGTCATCAGATTTGTGCCTATGTGTCAGCAGCATTCCGAAATCAGCACCTACCTCAGAGTCACCATCCTCTCAGGCATCAGGAATATCCAGCATTTCCCTGGGAGGTTCCTCTTGTGGGCTCGTGCCTCCTTCTGCTCTTCCATTATTTAATATTTGGGGGTTTGCTCTGCTCAGGTGTTCTGCAGGGAGCGGGGCACCTTTCTCAGCCGAGGAAACAGCGAAGTTTTGCAATCAGTGTCACTTTCCAGATGGCACTCACTTAACCCCAGAGGCCAGCCCTTATCAGAGATGATTAGAGATGATGGAAAGAAATTCCCTGGCTGCAAAGGGCACTGAGCTGAGCCCGAGGTGCTGCTGCTGGCACCAGGCAGCACGGCCACTGACAATTTAGGTGATGGTCTCATCACCTAAACCTCTTTTCCCTGTGACTTTTTTTAAGGTATATCTGTGCTGCCACTAGGAGAATGTAGAGATCTGACCCTTAAAGGGAGTCTGGCATTTAAAACCTTTAATGCACGGGTGCTGTGCTCTCTTCCAGCAAAATCCCTTTCATTCCCTGCTGCCATCCAGCCAGGAATTCACACGTGTCTGTTTTGCTTTTTCCTTGTCAGTGTTAATTGTCACTAAAAAAGAGAGAAATTAAATTAATCCAGGGGTGAAGCTGTTCCCCAGTTCCTTGGACTGCAGCTGAACCTCAGGAGCCTGGGAAGTGGAGCTGCTGCTTGCATTTTCCTGTTGCTGTGAGGCTGACCCATGGATAATGCTGCAGGCACAAACAGGTTGTTTGTAAACAATGAGGAAAAAACATGTGGAGTGATGATTTAGTGTTTCTGCCTGCCTGACACTTGATGGCTTAATGCAGGAATCCACAATGGGGAAACTGTTCCGAAAGCACCGGCTTCCATATGGCTGGGATTTTGTCAAAACATTTCAGCTCAGTACACCCGTAACTGATTGTGAGCATGAACAGTTTTGATCAGCCTGTTTTTCAGAATGTAAAACAGTTTAAGAATTGTCTGTTTTTAACATCATAACAAAAAAGTTTCACTTCCCAGTTTAGAGCAACTTCTGCTTTAGAAATTGGCATTAATTTACGCTTCTGTGAACAACATTGGAACATGTTGGGAAGTCAAAATAAAATATCAAGGTTTAGACATCCAATCTCAATAATTTATGAGACAAGACTTTCTCCTCCTGCCTGGCTCTCCAGAAGGAAACCCAAGCCCCACTGGTGGGCAGAGGAAGCTGTAGGGACACAGGCAGAGGTGCCTGAATGTTCTGCTCAGCACTGAGGGCTGGTCCTTGGCTTGCTCAGGCTGCTCTGCTCTCTCAGCATTTGCATCCTAAAGAAGCGCTGCAGGAGAGCTGCAGCAGTGCTGCAGTCTAAGGAGCTGCTCTAGGGACTCTGGAATTTTTCTGGCATAAACCTCTCCTGATGCCGGGCTCTGTGTCCTCTGCCTTTCCCCACACACCCAGGGACACGTAGGCTTTGGCTCCTGGCGTTTTAGCTATGCAGTATTTATGTGCCTCATGATTATTCTTTATTAAAAGCACATCCCACATCTCTGTGCCTGAGTGACGTGAAAAGAGAGTGTAATATTCTAGTGTTTCAGTATTTTCGTTTTTTTCTACCAGTAGTTTCAGACTTGCTATTTTCTGTTGGTAAATATCAGAAAGGTTTTACAGTGACTGTGCTGAGTCTCGCAATGTGTTTAGATGAGTGAACGTTCCAGTTTTTACTGGGTCACAGAGGGCAAGACTTTTTTACAAAACTGTTTCTTTTTCTGTGCCTGAAAGGGACATTACTATTAATGGTTTATAAGAGAGAGACAGCAGTGTATTTAAGATATCTTGAAGACATTAGGTAACATTAAAGAGCCATGTGAAGGTTCAAGCATGCCTAGAAGAAAAGAGAACAGCAAGTAGCTGGTGTGGATACCTGAACACAGCTTTTTGCAAGCCTTTGAACTGTTTTAGATCTAAAAGACACCCCTTTTTCAAAGGCCATTGGGCTTTCTGCTGCTCTAATTCTCTCTGAATGCCTGTAAGTAACAGAATTCACACTAGAGAAGGTGAGATTTTTCCTAGATTCAGATGCTGGGGCAGAACATCCTTTAAGCTGATATTGTTTGGCTGAAGAGCAGTGCACAGGCGACCCAGTGATAAGACAAGGGGAGGAGGTTTTAAATTGAAAGAGGAGAGATTTTGTTTAGATAATAGGAAGGAATTCTGCCCTGGGAGGGTGGACAGGCCCTGGCTCAGGGTACCCAGAGCAGCTGTGGCTGCCCCTGGATCCCTGGGAGTGTCCAAGGCCAGGCTGGACAGGGCTTGGAGCACTTTGGGACAGTGGGAGATGTCCCTGCCCATGGCAGGGGGTGGAACAAGTTCTTTAAGGCTCCTTCCAATCCAAACTTTTCCAGGATTCTGTGATTAGCCATTAGGAGGGAATTGTAGCTAAGTGGCTCTTTTTACTTTCCAGCTACACTGTTGGAAATAAAAGCAAATACCACAACCCACAGTGTTTACTTCATGTTTCAATATCAATACAATAAAATAAATTGCTTATTGACCATCTTAAAAATGACTGATGAGTCAGGGCTGCGAGTCAGGGCTCCTGCATGAAGGATGTGCTTATCCATCCCCTTGGAGGGGAAACTTCTTGGTACAATTTGAGGCTGCTGAGGTGGATACAGCATTTCTTCCATATCCACGTCTTGATTTTCCCCACTGCTCGGCCAATCCTGATCGGCAAATCCAGATCTCAATTCCGCTCCCTTTGCTCAGCAGCTGCAGGAGAAGGGGCACATCCCTGTGCGGGAAGAAGGAGAAGGAGCATCCTTGTTGTGGTGAGGAGAATCTTTTCACCTTTAAGCACCGCTTGAACTGCAAATAAAGAGATATCGCTTATCTGGCAAAACACCAGCAGGGTGACCTTCGGCGAGGCCGGCTTTGTGCGCTGTGGAAAACACGGAGCCGAGCGCATCCACCGAGCCCGGCCGGGCGGGCTGGTCCCGCCCCATCCTCGGCAGGCTCACGGGGTGGAAATGTGACTCCAGGACCTGGAGCAGGTTGTTTACCCCATGCTGGATTCGCAGGTGAAGGGTGAATTGTCCTGCCCAGCTGCAGGGGCAGGATGGGACTGAAGGGCCGCCAGCCTGGGAGCCTCGTGCAGCTCGCAGGGGCCCTGGGCCTGTGCCCCAAACTGCAGCGAGTCAGCTGGAATTACCCAACCGACGGGTTTGCTTCTGCTCCCAGCACTGCCCTGCTTGTTTATTTAGATTATTTAGAGCAGGAAGGAGCCCACGTGGATGTTGTATGTGGTTTTTTCACACCAGGCACCGTGGTTGTGTCAAGGGCTCCGAATCTCTGGAGCCAGAGGCCTCTCTGAACAGATCTGCTGTCACCACCCCTGAGCCCCTCCAGCAATAATTTCTTGAAACAATTTCTTCTGTATTGCTTCCCTGTCCCTGTCCTGCAGTGTTTTAGGCATGTCCAGAGTATTTCCACCCCTTCTTGCAGGCAAAGCTGATTTTACTTCTGTGCAGAGGCATTACCAGAAAATTTCATTACCTAGTCAATGAAAACATCTAAAGTCCATTACAGATGTTGAGAGAGAGAATGTTTTACCCAGTTGGAAGACTGAATTTGGAAGTAAGTTGCTTGCAGATATTATTATTACAAGCCTATCCTAGACAATAATAATGAAGTATTGATGGAAGTTTTGCCAGAGCAAAGACTGCTGGGTTTCACACAGAGGAAAGATAGTATCTTCATTTAGTTTTATTAGACTCTTGATACTCTGCCCATGTATTTTTTAATTCACCACAGTAAAATTCTAATTAAAGAACAGACTTTGCCTCCCATTAATATGACACTAAAAAAACCCAACATTTTAAAGAATGCGGCATCTTCTCCACAAAAATTATAATGAGAAGACGAGCTGCCAGTGTTGTATAGAATGTTGTCGCTCCCTTATGAAGCGTTTCATGATTTTAAACTCCTTGTAAGATCCAGAGTGTCAGTAGAGTTAAAGGCTCATTAAACAGAGCAGTAATTTCTACAAAAAGAAATAGGAAATATTCTTAGGTTTTTTTAATGTTCTAATTTTCACTTCTTTTGAAGCATCTGTCAAAATAGCTCATAGTAGAAATTCTGTAAGCACCACACTTCGATATCTGTCAGGAGTAGAAGTTGTTCTTCCTTTTTGCTGCTTCCAAAATATATTGAGTTCATTACAGGATTTGATGAGGCTGACATCCAAATACTTAACTTTTCTTTGACTTGGAGTGATTTTGTTCTCGTTTATCCAAAAGACAAACCTCCAGCTAGGTAACTATTGTAAGCATTCTACAGAATACCGTAGGAATGTTCTTTAAACAAGAATTACTTTGGAAAGCAAATGTTTCCTCAGAGGATACTAAATAAACTGCAAGGTCTCTAAAGTGCTGAGCCTGAGTTAGGTACCAAATGTTGGAGAGTCAGTGACTAATGAGATCATCATCCCAGATTAAATCAGGGCCCAAATCAGCCACATGTTCCGTACCTGATTCAGAGCAGGAGCTTCAGGGAGAATCAGCAAAATCTTTCTTGAAGGATGAAAATCTGTTCTCCTGTCCTTAAGAAAGGAAAAAAAAAAACCCTGAACACAAAATGAGATTGATTTCCATCTGTGAGTAATAATTTATTCATTTTGGGGAAAATCAGCTGATGTCCCTTCACAACTTTCCATTTCTACTGGCTGAAGACTGATCCATAAACTGGGAGGATGAGACTGGTTGCAAGTTTTGCCAGCCTCAGATTAACCCCAGGGGTTTTCCTCTTGGGTGGATACACAAATGCATATTTACAAATGCAAAATACATTCTCTGGAAGTCTTAGAGTTGTATACACTGAGGCTGGCATTTTCTTCATTATAATTGTGTGAGCTGTGACTGAAAGTCTGGCTTTGGAGATAAAAGGAATCCAGATTTGGGAACCTTAAGGCTGCAAAGCTACAAGCTCAGAAGTCAGCAAGTGCCAGGGTACCCTGTGCTCACATAATTAAAGAAAACATCATAATTCATGGGCTCAAGTACTGAATTACTGCTGTCCTTCCAACCCTTAATCTGACATTTTATTTTTGTGACACCAGCTCCATAAATCAAATGTCTTATTTACATGGGATGCTCCCTGCTTGCTTTGGAGAACCAGAAGAAGGCAAATGAAGAATAAGAAAAATCTCTTCAAGAGTGTCATCAGGCTGATGTTCATGAGCAGGGACAGAGCAGAGCCCTGACACGAGGGTGATGGACTGAGAGCACAGGGCTGTCACCCTCCCTGAGGGCCACTTACTGCACAGACATCAAACAGCCAGTGGCCCATGGCTGCTCCCAGGAAAAATTGTAAAAGGAGCTCTGCTGAGGCCCTGAAGTCTTTAATTTCAGATTGCTTTTAATACTGTTGGAATCTTTGAGGAAGGTAGGTGATGAGTTATCCAGGGGTGCCACTGAGTGTCTGCAAATTGCTTTTTTTCTAGTTTGATCGAGTACAGGTGAATTTTCACTGGGGACAGCTGAGCACACCCCCAGGTGTGGGACAGTGGAAGGAGTCCAAGCTGGTGAGATCATGGAATTAGAAAGTCGGTCTCTAAGCATTTGAAAGAACATTTTTGAAGGGCACTTTTGAAAATCTGGGTTATTTTGAGTGTTGTTAAGATGTGTTGGATGTTCCAGGGCTGGTCAGCCTCATGAGGCAGAGGTTTTTTGGGCTGGAATCGAGCAGATCAGCAGGTGTTTGTCAGTGACCTGGCTCCTGCCTCTGGCAGGGTGCTGGTGTCACCTGAGGCTCAGCAGTGCTCAGAGCCAGCACACAGTGCTGGGAAATGTCACTGCAGGGGAATTCCCTCTTCATGGACCTTCTTCCAAACCTTGCTCGGCTTCTCTTTGCAAAGCTGTTAAACTGTCCCAAAAGGAGTCGTGTTTGTGCAGGGAGCAGACACAGCTCAACACGGGGCTGCAATTCTGCTGAATAAAGTGCAGGGAATAAAAATCTAATTCATTATTTTAAATTTTCCTTCATTACATTCAGGTGTATGTTTTACCTTTTGCTGTTTCTTTGCCTGCTTTGCATTAGCTGGGTCAATCACCTGATTCCAAAACTGAATTAGACCAATTTGTATGCATAGAATCATTTTACAACAGTACAGTTACATTAAGAGGAGAATCTAGTCTTAATTTCAAAGTAAATTCTAAAATAATCTCTCTTAAACCATGTCCTCCTAGATTTAATAAGTTAATTTTATTTCCTGTTTGCATTTTTAAGGGATAGTATCTCATTTAAACATTACAAACCGAATTTGGAAATATTCCAGAATATTGATTATTGAATATGAGCACGTTCTGTGCTTTAGCAAATTTGTAGAAAGCTTCTTTAAAGTGTGGATTAATTGAAGTTCCCCATCAGCCCAATGTGGTCCTGAGTCCTAGGGCTGAGGAATTCAGACACTGGGTTTTTTCTGCTGTGCCTTGTGCAGGAGGTTTGTGAACATCCCCCTGACTTTGCAGACCTGCAGTCTGGTCCCTGGCTATGAAACAGATGCTGATGAGAACAGAATAAACTCAGACCTTGAGACCACGGGTTGTGGTGCTGCTGTGATAGAAGTTTTCATATTAATAGTGTGTGTGCAGTGATGGAAAAGCTCTGGAATGGCACTTTTGACTCTGTCTCGTTGGGATAAGTCACTCCATAAATGTCACCCCTTCCTTGGGAGCGCTTTTATTCATCTGTTACCTTTTCAAACTCCTGCGTTGGCTTCGCTGTGTCTGACTTGTGCCGCTGCACGGGGTGCTGGGTGTCTCTACTGACCTGGAACACAGCAATTCCCTGCTCATTGCTGCAGGGATTATCAGCCCCTGGGGAGCAGAGTGACACTTCCCCTGTGTCCTCAGTGTGTGTTTACAGCTGCTAGCAGGATGCCATGCACCGCCACAGCAGAAACATTTCTTCCCTGAAGGACTGCCTAAGCACTGGAACAGGCTCCCCAGGGAAATGGTGCAGTCAGCACCCCTGGAATTGTTCAAAACAAGCAGGTGTGGCATTTCATGATATGGTTGAGTAGGTACGGGAGTGTTCAGTTGGAAGTTGGACTTGGTGATCTTGGAGGTCTTTTCCAATCTTAAGGATTCCAGGATTTGATGATTCTATTTGCAGAGCCTGCAGGAATTAGCCCTCACTTCAGGAGGGAATTGAGGTTTCAGTGTGGGAGTGGGGATGACAGCAGGAGGAAAACCCTTCCCTTGGTGCTGCTCTGAGCTCCTCTGAGAGGAGAATCCCTCTTCTGTCACAGCACCCTGTGCACAGCAGTGTGACTGTGCTTAGGCACCCAGCCTCATCCCTTACAGACCACATTCCTTTTTACTGGTGACAGTTCATCTCCAGCCATGTTTCCAAAGGTGAAAAAGTGAAATGAGTTAGCACGTTTGCCAGGCAATGCGGGCACGTACCTGAAATATGGCAGCTGCCCTCAATGCAGCACGTCCCAGGAGAACAAGGGCTGCTTCAGACTCATCCCTCACGGTATTGACATCCCCACATGCAGCTAAGGGGAGCATTTGTACCTCTGACATCACCTCTCTCAGGTTGCTTTCCTTATTGATGGTCTGGTTAAAGTCTCTGTATCATTTTGACATTTTTAATGGCATCTGCATTTACAGCAGAGCGCTCGTGTGAGCTTTAATCAGCTCTCTGTTCACACGTTGTTGCTGTTATTATTTATCTCTATTACAGTAACACACTGAGGCAATCAACAAGAGCAGGATCAGACTGTGCTGGGCTGGGGTTGGGCTTTCAAATGATCTCTGCTTGGCCACGGGAGAATTTGCTGATTGTCCCAAAGTGCAGCAGGATCCCATGGCTCTGAGCCTGCTCTGCTCTCTGTCTCTGTCCCAGAATCTGTTGTCACTGTCTCCCACCAGCCAGGATTTGCCACACTGATGTAGAGAGAAAAAATACCTTTTGGTTGCTGAAGTCTTTTGGTTTTTTCTGCTTTATAATTTTCTACCAGGAGCTACTGTAATTTTCTAGCAGGATCCCAGTCCTGTAGCCAGTTACACACTCAGGTAGTCTCACAGCTAAGTGAGCCTGCTGAGCTCAGTGAAGTTAATTGTGTGAATAAGTACTTGGATTTTAGTTTATCATCCCTGTATCTTCCTTGGTAAAGGTACAGAAGTGTCCACAGTGCAGATCTTGGAGTTATCATTGTATCATTATATAAATATCACATCGTGTTCCAGTGAAATCACCCCACAGTCATTGGAGTCACTGCAATATGAGACTTAGAGGAAAAGGGGAAAGAAAACCAACAGGAGCTGATAAACTTTGAGCAGCAAAGATCTTATTTTCATACAAGGTTACTGCAGTGTGAAATCAGGTGAGGATGAACTTTCATTATCCAGATTTTACACTGACACATTGCCAACAAATCTCACTTAATTCCCTTTGGTGAGACTGTGGGTTGAAATTTGCTACGGGGAGGAAGAAAGCATGTGAACAAATACTGATTGTAAATAAGTGTCCAAACAGGATGGACTTACAGAAAAAAAGCTGTGTTTGGGGCAGGCACTGTACAGCTGAAGCAAGATGCTTGAACTAATGATGGGAAATGGTTTTCCCTTCCTACAAATGGTTTTCTTTTTCCTTCATTTTTTTTTTAAAGTGAAAAACACAAACCCAGCAGACAAATTGGATGCTTGGAGCAGCCACCTGAGATGTGAAAGAGAAAGGATAGAATCATATCTTCTAATGAGTGTTATTTATTCATATTAGGGAAATTAATTGCAATTGGAGCTGTATCAGCTCCGAACAAGGCACAGTCTGCAGCTGGGGCTCTGGTGTGAGGTGTGAGCAGGCAGGAATCAATCCCCAGAGCGCACAGGGTGCAGTTTGATCCCTGAACTCCACTTCCCTGTGCTGAGGGACGTCAGCTGTGCTTGTGTGGCTCACAATCGTGTCCTTTATGGAGGTGCAGAACTGCATCCCTTGATGTTCAAGTTGTGCAGAAAACAAATCAGTGTTTCTGGAATGGAAATTGCCGGGGAACTCCAGCAGCTCCAGCAGCTTTGCTCCCTGCCCCAGAAGGCTCACACAGCCTTAGCAAGTGTCTATGTGAAATAAAGATAGATCATCTCTTCCCACAGATTCTCAGTAATAATTTAAGTCTTATAAAGAGTAAGATTTTGTTTGCTTGGCTCCCAGTGGTGTTAGAGAGGAGCTATTATCCCAGATTGCAGCTGTGGGGGAAGTGAGGCAAAGCAATAAACGATCTGGGTGAGGCACGAGTGGGATCGTGCCCAGGGGTACACGGTGTGCTCTGCTCTCCGAGGACAAGAAACCTCTGCACTTGCATCCTCTAACACCCTGCAGATCTTTTGGAGACCTTGGAATTGTCTTCTGGAGGTTATTTCACCTTTTAACGCTTGCTCAGGAAACACGAATTTGTAAACTGGTAATCAGCAGTGCAAATTAACTGTCTTCTTTTTCTGCTGGATATCCTCACACTGACCGATGAGTATCCTCCTTCTCAAAATGAAGGGTAATAAATAAAAATATTGCCAAAATTAACGGATAGAGGCAGTTTTCCAGTGTGGGTTTATAGCCAAGTACTGTAGAAGGAGAGGGCTATGAAATTTCTAGGACAAAAGCACCAGGCTTAAGTGAGCTTTACATTTACCTCACTAATCCTGGAAACAGATCCAGGGCTGAGAAGCAGCGCGTGTCACCTGGGATTAGTTTCCATGTTTGCAAATAAAGGAGTTTGTGAAGACAGCCCTGTTGCTGGGATTCCGCTCTCCTCTCCTGCCTGGCAGTGGGATTTACACCACTTGCAGGAGGGTTGGTGGTGAAACTGAAACCAGCTCTGAGCACAGCCAGCTGTACCTGGAAAGCAATCAGTGTCCTTCCCAGCAGCCTGTTCTGAGCAGGATGAGGATTTTCTTCATCCTTGCCACAGCTGTGGTGAAAGGCTGCTAAGTGGAGGGTAGGGCTGCTGAAGAAATCCTTGTTTTCCTGCTTACTTTTTGCTGAGGAAACCTTGACCTCAGGTGTTTGAGCTCTGTTTGGTGTGTGCAGCCCAAAGAGGTGTTGCACAGGTGCTGTTTCTATAGCAAATCAGGATAAACTGTTCCTGTAAGGCTGACTTCCCTCTCCCATCCTCCATAGGGTCTTCCAATGAGAAGGGATCAGGCAGGATTGTCACATGAAGGGTTCTCCCTGTGCCTGAATGCATTCCACAGGGAACCTCCTCTCTGCATCAGCGGCCAGAGGGTTTGGTGTCCTTCTGTGCTGCTGTCATTAGCACAGGAATTACCTGATATATTCACTCCATACCTTCATCCCTGACCCTGGCAACCTCAGGATGTCCTGTCTCCAGTGTTATTTTCTTTCCTCCCAACTACTTAGTCCAGATGACAAAAGTAAATAAATAAATAAATACATCAGAAAACAAACAACACCCAGGAGAAAGCTTTCTTTAGATTATCTTGTATGTTATCTTATGGCAACATAACAAAGAAACAATATTTGATGACATTATTAAACCGACAGGATTTGCTTGGCAACACCACCTGCCATTAAATGCACTGCAGGCAGGATGTGACCCTCTGCATCTAATTCCACTATAAATTCATTCCTTCCAGCAATCTAAAAGCACTAAGAAACAGGATATTAAAAGATTTCGGGCCTGATCCAATAAGGTGTTAAACAAGTCCTCAACTTTTGGTATAACAGTGGTGCCGTTGTGTCCTTGCCCCCTAAAGCTGGGCCGGGGGGTCAGATGCTCAACCTGGGTCTGGAGGGAGATGATGAACTTGGGTCTGGAGACGGAGATGCTGAATCTGGGGAGGGGGTGACGGATGTTAAAGCCGGGTCGCAGTTTGGGAACGGGAGTTCCTTTGGAAGGCTCTGGAAGGCCGAGGCGCACACGGGGCTGTGGGGTGAGGCAGCCCGGTGTCTCCCGGGGTAACTCGCTGTGTGTTCGCAGGCTGTGACAGCGAGCACTGGGGGCCGCACTGCAGCAACCGCTGCCAGTGCCAGAACGAAGCGCTCTGCAACCCCATCACGGGAGCCTGCGTGTGCGCCGACGGATTCCGCGGCTGGCGCTGCGAGGAGCTCTGCGAGCCGGGCACCTACGGCAAGGGCTGCCACTTCCAGTGCCAGTGCCACCACGGGGCCACCTGCGACCACCAGACCGGCGAGTGCCACTGCGCGCCCGGCTACACCGGCGTGTTGTAAGTGCGGCGGGAGCGCGGGACTCCTTCGAGCTGGTTCGGTTCTGCCGCGATTAGCGCCACGAGTAATTGGTGAATTCACACCCTGTTATACCCTGGCCTCTGTCGGAATCAGGGAACGGGATTTCAGAGAGAACGAGCGAAGGGAACTTCTGTTCTTGCTGCTGGGTATACCCGTGTCCCTGAAAGGAGCCTTCAAGAGAGATGGAGAGGGACTTGGGACAAGGCTGTCTAGTAACAGAACAAAGGGGAACGGCTTTAACCTGCCAGAGGGCAGGGTTGGAAGGAATATTGGGAAGGAATCGTTCCTTGGGAGGTTGAGGCCCTGGCACAGGCTGCCCAGAGAAGCTGTGGCTGCCCCCGGATCCCTGGGAGTGTCCAAGGCCGGGTTGGACAGGGTTTGGAGCAGCCTGGACAGTGGAAGGTGTCCCCGCCCATGGCAGGCAGCTGGATGTGGCTTCAATGTCTCTTCCAACCCAAACCATTCTGGAGTGCTACGATTCCATGCTATTAAAATAAAATAGAGTACTAAAATAAGCTTAAAATTAATTTCTCTTTTTCAACTTGTGCAACA
Source organism: Bombycilla garrulus (assembly GCA_013400315.1). Lineage (NCBI taxonomy): Eukaryota > Metazoa > Chordata > Aves > Passeriformes > Bombycillidae > Bombycilla > Bombycilla garrulus. The sequence goes on along the minus strand of VXBU01011938.1, from coordinate 1,440,774 downwards.
ACTTTGCCTGTTCCTAATTTCAGAATGTGAATGCAATTTGTATGTGCATATGTCCAGAATAGGGGAGTTTTGATAAGCAGTTTGGCTCTCTCCTCATTAGCAGTCCAGTGCAGCATCAAATGGGACTATTCCATCCCCAATTTATTTGCCTTTCAATCTAACTGAGAAAGCATTGCTGTTAACTATATCAGCTTAGTATCTAGGGGGTAAATTTTAAGCACAGAGAGCAGGGATTTAGCGGTGTGACTCCTATTAAAGTTAACGAGAATCATGTAGCTAAATCCCCATCCACCACATGGAAAGTTTACCAGGAGGATTCACAAAATCTGCATATTAATTTTAGGGCAGCAAGCAATAGTTTCTTGTTTAAAATTGCCCACAGTGTAACATCAGTTCTCATTAGAGATCTTTCAGTAGTTTCAGAAGTAATTATGTTTCTCAGAATTATTTAAGGGGAAAAGATAATTTAGTCACTGAATTTGGTTGGAGATCTATTGTAGGTGAGTTAATACTTTTGCAGTCTATTATTATTTGTTGACCTGCATGAAGGGGAAGGTAAAAAATAAGGACAGAGTTAACCCTCATAAATAAGTGATAGGCCTTGTGAATATTTTATTTAGTGCCTGATTTCCTCCTAGACATGTGACCTCAGTCGTGGAAGCACTCACTGCTGAGGACTCCTCTTACTCTTGGGAGTGCTCCTGTTGACATCAGCGTGTCAGTTCTCAGCAGGGCCAGCCCTGATGTTGTAGGAACATCCTCATCAGAGGACAGTCAGTTAAGGGGACAACATCCTGGTGTTTCAGAACCTCAGTGCTGAAAGCTCTGATGTGCAGATGTCGGAGACTCTGAGTTTTGCAGGGATCACCCTCACACTGCCCCCCACGGGTACTGAGAGAGACTCCATGAGCTTAAATAGCCTTTAAGTGATGTTGAGTCCTTGCCAGTCCATTATACACCCCAAATGTTAAATTCCGTAGTGACTGGAGAAATTTCAAGCGTTTTAATCCCATCCTTTTATTCTGTTTGCAGCTTCTTTTATTGCCATGTCATATAATTTACACTGAAGGCTTCATCCTGCAACTCACATTTCCTGGGCTGTTTTAATGATTATGGGATGTCCTGTTGAGATGGGTTGGATTTGGTACATGTGTAAAGGTTACACACATGCATCAGCTTTACAGAGCTGGATCCATGGCACATAAACAGCCCCAGCAGAAATAAAAAGAATCTCAGCTAATTGGCAGTGCCAGCTGAGCCTTACTGAGGTTTCATCATTTGCACGAGGACTCCCATGATGAGCTGTGTTGTGGGTTTTCCTCATTTACTGTTTCCTGTCAGTTCTTTGAAATGATCTCTTTGTTTCCTGTGTTTCTCTCTCCCCGAAGCTGCGAGGAGCTGTGTCCCCCCGGCAGCCACGGAGCTCAGTGCGAGCTGCGCTGCCCGTGCCAGAACGGGGGAGTTTGTCACCACATCACTGGGGAGTGCTCCTGCCCTGCTGGATGGACGGTGGGTACTGCTCAGCTTCCCTCAGGCCTCACAGCCGTGTGCTCGTCGTTCACTGGCTCAGCTGGTGTGTGTCAGCCAGGCTCTGACAGCTCCCAGACTGGGACCTCATCTGCTGGGTGTGCACAGCGCTGCCCTGCACACACAGGCCACCAGTCTGGGACCTGCCACCTTCTCTGCAAGTGTTCCAAAAACCTGTGGGTGTGGCACCTGGGCTCAGGGTTAGTGGTGGTGCTGGCAGTGCAGGGGGAATGGTTGGACTTGATCATCTTGGAGGGCTTTTCCAGCCTCAGTGGTTCTGTGATTCTCTGACTGGTAGGTGCCACCACAGAGTTTAAAGAGCATGAGACAGGAGAGCTGTCTGGAGTTCCAGTCACCTGGGATATTCCCTGCAGCCTTAGACAGTGGCCTCACACAGGACAGAGCCTCGGAGCCCAGCTCAGCACTGTCAGAGTGTCCTGTTCCCCCTCAGGGCAGAGGGAGAAGCCGGGGTGCTCAGGCAGGCACAGAGGCCGGTTTTGTGTCGTGTCCTTGCTCAGGCACCATTGATTGCCAGAGATTTGCTTGTGTCAGGCTTGCACTGCAGAGAGACAGCTGCCCTGACCCTTAATCCTTTGTGTCAGGAAAGCAAGGCCAAGCATTTTCAAAGTCCTCAACTTTATCAATAATGTAATAATGAACTCTCTTGGGGCGTGCCAAGCCTCACAGGCCTTCATCCCATTTAGCTTTACTAAACTTCCTGGCATTTTTCCTGTGTCTGACAATTAGTCTCTTGGCAAAGGTGCTGGATTTTAAAGCATGCAAGTGCTCTGAATTTTTGTTTTTACACGGAAGGCCCTGCAGATCATCACACAACTGTGACTTCTGATGGGGACCCTCTACCTGTTCAAACATAAAAACTGAGAGAGAGGTTTATGTTCCTTTCCATTTGTACATCAGCTGCTTTGAGTTCAGAACTACCAGCTATGAGATGCTGCTGTACATCAGCAATGTGGGAGAACATTCCTGTCCATAAGTTTTGGGGGAAAATATCTCTAACTGGAGAGCTGGAGTCTCTCCAACACCACCCATCATGGCAAGGGAGGTGATGAGATTATTCCATTTCAAATGACAAAGGCAAAACTTGTCAGAAGTGGGAATATGGCTCCTTTCCCTCACCTGGCAATCAGTGGTGGCAAAGAAAAGGTTCTTTCCTTGAGTGCTGGAGCATTAGGAAAGCAATTCACATATTTTTGAGGTCCTATCAGTCCATTCTGGCACTATCCCCTAAAAAGTGATCAATAAAGTGATTCACATAAAAATACTACTTTTTTATCTCTCCTCCTGCATGCCAAGATTTCTCAGGATCTGCGTTGTTTGGCTGTATTCTTTCTTGTATTTAATCAGAAGTTTTCTCTTCTTTTTCAAAGTTAAAACATCACTAAACAAATAAGAATATCAGAATAGAACAGGAATTTTTAGATGTCTTTTAGGATGCAGCACAAACCCTAAGAAGAACCAGAGCACTGCACAGCAGCTGTGGCTGTATTCTGGCCCAGTCCTGCCCAATTCCTTACAGCCTGGAGATCCTTTTATGCATTTTTAGGAGCCCAGAGAGACTTTTCTGAAAACTGTGTTGTTGGCTGCTCTGTCCCTGGAGGAGCCCTAGAGTTAACAATTGATGTTTGAAACAAGCATAACTGAAAATTGAAGAGACAGATCAAGTATTCTGCAGAAAGAAACTGAAATTGTAAGTAAAAGCACTCAGCTTGTAAATGTTGAGATTTTAAGTATAAAGGGTCTCTCCAGGGTTTTAATGAAAAGCTGGTAATTCAGTGTACAGAGAGGGATAAAAAGTATGTTTTCATGCTATATTTTTAACTCTTGGTGGTTGGAATGGTTTGGGAAGTGAGACATGAGGGGGCTGTAAACGAGCAGGCGAGATGGGATTGCTAGACAGCATTCATTTTATTTCACACCACGGATTTCTGTGACACCAGGAATTTTACTTGCTGATTTTGAGACTTGAGACTGCACATATATATTGGATATACCATCATTTTGGAAGGAGAGAATTCTCCCTAGATTTATACAAGTGCAAATCCACTTGGACTTTATTGCTGCTGGATGAGCTGCAGCTTTTATCCTTTCCTAGGTTGGCTTATTAACAGGAGCTCAGCTCCCTTGGGGTTTGGTGGGATGGGGAAGGCGAGGCAGTGACTTTAAAAGGAGGAAGTTCTGGGATTCTGAGCTTCTTCCTTGGATCTGCCATCTTCAAAGCCTGCTTCTTTTATGACCTGTAATTCCTCTCCTCCCACCAGTGCCCAATCTCCCAGCAGCACGAGTTCCATGCATGGTGTCCTGTGGGATTTTACTGCCCCATGGGCTCTTCACCAAGAGGATGGTGGCCAACATCCTCTATTGTTGAACATTCAACAGAACGTGGCTTCCAACATCCCACAATGCTGGGCTTTTCCCACTTCTGTGCCTTTGTGGCTCTGGAGTTTAGCGGGTGGCTGCTTTAGGGCCTCATTAACAATTTACAGGTTTAATTCTATACATCTTTCTCATTTGCAATATTAAATTCTCCAAGCGCTCTCAGGAAGTGGGGAGAGAAGTTAATTTAGCGTTTACAACGCTTCTCAGAAGCCCTTTTGAAGGACTGGATCTCTGTGCTCAGGAGAGCAGCAATATTTCCTGACGTGAGAGAACATTTGTCACTGGCAAAGCCCCCTGTTTGGCCCCAGACCCCTTCTCAAGGCCTCATGGTGCTGTGGCCATACAGCACATTCTGCTCATCCCTTCTCTCTTATTGATTCTGGGAATTGTGAGGTATCATTTGTGGTTTTGTCTATTTTTCTTTCCATTGTGGATTTTAAACATGGGGGTGTCTGAGAAAATGGAGCAGAAAAAAAATCTTTTCTGTCCTACAAAACACAGCAAACAATGTCAAAAGCAGAAGCTGATGAGATCAGGGCCTTAAAAAAGGTGCTGATGGGGTGAACTTTGCTGATTAGATGTATAAGCAGCAGGAAATGTTGATCTGACATTTGATCCTCTGGAGAGGGATGTTTTGAATTCCCTTAGTACATATTAATGCAGAAAGTGCAGCTAAAGATTCTCTTGGCTCTGGGGGGAAGCTTCCCAGAGTATTGCTTTCTCATCATTTGTTGATAGAAATCCTGTTCCTTTTGAGACATGAAGGGAGGAAGTATTTATTATCAAGATAAATGGACACTTAGGTTTTCAGATATATAGTGTTGTGTATTACTCAAGTCCAGAGACACCAGTTTTTAACACTGTAATCTGAAAGTTCTTGAACTGAGGCCAACCTGTCTGTTTTACAGCCAAGGAACCACAGAGCCCTGGTTGGGAAAGGCTCAAAGTATCTGTTTTATGGTGACATTGAAGAGCAGCCTCTTCACTTTGGGGCTGTTGATACAGCTAAACTTCTAGGAGTGAAAGCAGCCATCATATTCCTGGTTTCTATTTTGAATAAGCTGTGTCTGATAAATGCTTTGTTCAAAACCCAGAACCCCTGGGGCTTGGTTAGAGAAACAGAGAAATTAAACCCAAATAATCCCGTGGCCAGACACTGTTTCTGTCTCACACTGGGCACTGTGGTGGCACTGGCAGCAGCACCATTTGCTGCAGATGCCAAACATTTTCCATTATAGGACCACAACTTCAGATCCCAGCACTGCCAGCCTTGTTTTGGCTGAAGTTCCTCAGCTGGATGCCAACCTCGGGCTTTATATTTGCTCACAGGGAGAAAAACATTCACACAACTTCTAAGAAAGTCTGGGGAAATCCTTGTAAGGCCTTAATGCTCGGCAGGGACATTATGGGATAGCTGAGGGGAAACTCCTGAGCCTGGCAGGTAAATTCTCCAAGGACACCACCCCACACAAGGGTGAGCATCACCTGCCTTGGGCTGAACTGCTGGAGCTGGGATTACCTGGGAGCTGCTTCACCTGTGAGCAGCAGTGAGGGCACAGCAGGGACAGTCTGGCTTTGCTTCACTCCCAGGGCTTGAGCAGGGGGGGAAGGAGGAAACAGCTCAGAGAGGAGCATTTGGGTCTGGAGGGAGGAGAGGATTGAAAGGGAGGCTGCAGCAGGGTTTGGAATAGACTGGAATAGAGAGGCAGGGAAGCAGAGGGCTGGGGATATAAAGTGAGATGATGTGGAGTTGAGATGGGTCAGGGACAGAGATGTGGCTGCAAGGTTGGGATCAGGAGCTGGGAGGATCTGGATGCTGCATCCTGCCACAGTTTAGGGATTAGACAGATATTCCACTGCAAATTTCCTTCTTCTGGCCAGCAGGCTGCTGCGGTGCTGATGTGAGGACTCACGTTGCTTCTGTGCCATCACTGGGGGCTCTCTGCAGCTGTCCTCATCCTCATTCCCATCCTGCCCCTCCAGGGCTTCCCCAAAACTCTGGCAGATCCATTCTGTGCTGCTTTGAGAGACGGATGTGGGGCTGGAGAGAGCAGAGTGAGGGCTGTGCAGGGCAGTAGAGGAATCTCCAGCTGCTGTGTTGGGTTGGATGAATGGGACTGGCTGAGCAGATCATCCCAGACCATCAAAACCAGCACAGCTCCACCCTCCCAGTGCAAGCTTTCCAAGAATCCCTTCCTTCCCAAACCTTCTCTGTGCAGCATGTGGCCAACAACTTTCCAGCCTTTCCATTTCACAAAAACCCCAGGAGCACACGAGCGGCTTTGGAGACTTCTCTGCTTGCCTTTAACTTCTCCCACATCTTTGTGTGGCTGTTCAGGGGGCAGTGCAAGCCCAGCTGCAGTTTGTGGGGGAGATCCAAGGAAGAGAATTATCCATGAGTGTGCAGTGGTGAGAAAAATCCCTCCTGGAGTCAGGCCAGGCAGGCATTTACTGTGGTAGCAGAGTTTTCAGACTGTCTTTAGCACATCTTCTGCAGATAAAATATTGCTGCTACACTTACATCTAGTTTTAGCAAGAAGGACAATAAAATTCCAAGCTGCATAGAGAAATTTATTGCGTTATGAATGTTGAGTGAAATATTGCTCTTTCTGCAACCTTACCAGGGGCTGGTGTGTGCACAGCCGTGTCCTCTTGGAACCTTTGGAATTAACTGCAGCCAGGACTGTCCCTGCCACAACGGAGGACACTGTGACCCCGTGACAGGAAAATGCCTGTGTACAGCTGGCTATATAGGAGACAGGTAAAAATCAACCCCCAAAGCCTTTCATTTTAACCACTGACTGTCAATATTTATATCCCTTCTAGGACAATCTTCCTCCCTGAAAAATGGTGTTATGTTTCTATTGCTCCAATTAGGTTCATCCTTCTGAAGCACTTCAAGCAATATAAATGTGGCAATGTTATTACTTTTTATTGGCAATGCTCTCCATTTACAGGGGTTTTTAATATAACTTTTAAAATTTAATGGATTAAATTTAATTTAGATATTTACAGTGATAAATTTAATAGAGAGCATTACATGTTTACAAGATATGTAAATGAACTATCTTTATACAAATTAATATCCTCAAGAGTAAGCAATGCAGCAGTTTAATGTCTCCTTCATTCCTCTGTGCTGGTGTAGCACTGATCCATCTCAGCCACCAGCAAAAGGTGATAAATCCTCAAAATTTATAAACGAGAGCCTTCACCCATGAATCGATCAGAGCAGATGATAATATTGTTTTACCAAGGTGTCATGGATTCAGCAAAATGACTTCAGAGCAAAGTCAGTGAGGGATTGCAGCACGTGCTGGCTTAGCCTCCAGCTAATCCAAAGGTGGGGAAGTGCAGTTACAGCAGCTCTCAGGAGCACTCTGCACGGGGCATGTGGCACCAGGGTTTGCAGGGATGCACAGCTCAGCAGTGGGTGTTGTGCTAAAGCACTTTCTCCTCTCTCTTCCCTTTTTTATTAGCTCTGTACTGACATATGCTACAATTATATTTTTGTGCAACAAAGCTCATTGGAATTTCTCATTTCTGCCTGAATAATCAGCAGGTCGCTGTAGCACAAACATCCAACCCTCAGCCCTGTGGAGGGGTCAGAAGGCTGCTCCTTCCCATTACACCTGGAGCTGCCCTGTTTCCATTTTATGGACAGTTATAAGTGGCTCTGGAGTTTATGTCAGGATTTGCATGGGGTTGAATATGAAGGAAATACTAATTATTTCCAAGTAATTGAGAGGAGAAGGCACCAGTGTGCCTCTCTTCTCCATTCTCCATCTGGAGACTTTTCCAGACATGTGGTGCCCTATAATTCCTGCTTCTCTTTCTCTCTTTGTGGAAACTTTTCTAGTAAAGGAGGCAGCTGTGCAGTCTGGGCCTTTGTAGAGGTGGCCACACTTGAATCCTGAGCTGTTCCCAGTTCTGGCCGTGCTGGGGAAGGCTGGCAGAGCCTCTCTTGCTCTCCTCATTTGGTTGTTGCACACCCTGATGGATTCCTGGCTGTAGATGAATCAATGCAATCAAGTGTTGGAGCTGCTGGGAGCTCCCAGGCAGCAGCCTGCATCCCTCTTGGGGATGAGGAAAGATGGGAAGAGGATTTGACTGCTGATTTTCCCTCCAGAGGGGCTGGAGAAGGCAACTCAGGGAGAGACTGGGCAGAGGAGGCACCTCAGGGAAAACGGGAGCTCACAGGGATTGTCCTTGAGCAAAGGGAGTGTGGACTCAGGAGATCTGTACTTGGAGAAAAGTGGGAGAGATTTGGACTCTAAAGAGTGATGTAACTTGGGAAGGGAGACAGAAAAAAAAAAAAGGCAGAATCAATTGGGAGAAGTGGAAAAGAAGCGAGAGAAGTCACATTCTGGACGTGCATCCAAGGAAAACCCTTGGGAATGGCTCAGCTTCCCCATCCCAGAGCAGGGAAGGAAAAGACACTGAGGGGAGCAGAAAGGATGTGTTGAAGGATGAATGAGAATGAGAACAGGATTGCAAAGGTAAACAGGCTCTTAGGAAAGCTCTGCTGCAGCAGGGTAAAACTGGATTAACCTAGAAATTCCCACCTTTCCAGTGGGTTCCTGGAAGGTTAAAACATATTCATCTCACAGCCTTTAATCCCCTTCCATAAGGGAAGGGAAACCTCAGGCTTGTGTCCACTGCAGTTCTGCTGCTCCCTTGTGCTGGGCACCCTGCTCTGTACTGGCTGTACTGGTTTGTACTGGTTTGTACTGGTTTGTACTGGCTGTACTGGTTTGTTCTGAACACACACCTGCCCTCACCTGCCTGGGGACCCCATGATTTCAGTGAGGACAACGTCTTTAAAGACTTTGGGTGGCTTTCCTTGGTTTTGTGTTCACACCCCAGGGACAATGGGGCAGACCAGGCAGCTCCAGTTTGGCTCAGTTTATTTCACCCTCTGCATCTCCTGCAGCTGTTGCAGTGCCACAGCAAAAAAGAGAGCAGGAGAATCTGCTCCACAACAAAACTCTGCTTGCTTTAATATTTTACAAAGCATTGAAAAATTCTTCTTAATAATGACAGATGCTCTGAATAACAGCAATAAAGACATAAATACATTTTACCTACTATCATCTTAAAATTGTCAATAAGCACTATATAATGCTACAGTTCATCGTCATGTGCAGAAGATAATAACACAGAGTTAGATAAATATCTGTGGAGATGAAATGGTCATAAAGGTCTGCGTGAGTGTAATTGCCACACTTTTGTTCCCTACCTGTTTTCCAAGAGTGGCACTGCACTAAATCTCTAGGAAATTGGCAGCACTGTTAATAACTGCAGGATGCTTTGTGCTCACTGAAATGACTGGATCTGTCATGGAAATGTGTGTTTTACAAACTGGAAAGGAATAATAGCAGAGGCACAGTCAGAAGCTGAGAATGGAGTGTTTGAGAATTCAGTGGCTCACGGGAAAAGTGAACATGCTGGTTTAGCTTTGTTTTCCATATTGCCCTTAAAGCGAAAGATTGAATCTTAACAGAATAAATCTCACATTTATTAGAACTATATGGGCAGATTTACTCTCCTGTTGCTGTGTTTGTACTTGTATCTCTTATCTCCAGGTTAGTGCATTTTGGATGGCTTTTCATATTTGTCTGTGCTACAGAAACGTGGTCATTGTTTCAAAACAAAGGGGACAACCTAAAAAACTTTGCATCATTATTCCTTCAAAAATAAAATTGTGAGGAAATATGGAGAAGCATGTACTAAGTTCATCTGTTAAGCAGGCTGTCTTCTGTTTAATATTTTGTGAAATTGCTTCCATTAATTCTACAGGTGACAGCCATATTATCCTATCCCAACCCAAATAATTATGGTACATATTAAAGTTCAGTGGATATTATAATACGAATCTCCCCAGATAGGCAGAAAGCAATGTAAATTAAACAAGAAACATAACTAGGGCTTAGCAGCTCATTTTGTAATTTAATTGAACAATGTATCTGGTTGTTAATGGTGCTATGGACACATTAGATTGATATGTTGCAAAGGAAAGATGTTTAAGTAGAAAGCTAATTCCTGCTGTGATTATTCTCATGTTCCAGAGGAGTCATTATTAGTATTCTTTGTATAAAATTCATTAGCGGTAGCTGCTTGATCTCCAAATAAATAAGTTGGTTAAATTGTTAGTAGAAAAAAGGCTAATTATGTAAATGGATTAGGTCGTCAATATTTCATTTCCAGATGCTTTTCTCCCTGCTAGGTAATGCTTCATCTTCTATAAATATAGAATGATACAGTGCACTATTGACTAAGAATTCACCCCGTGGAGCTCAGAGCTCTCCCGCTCACTCAGGGTCTGTGCAGCGCTGGGGACATGAGGAGCTTCATTGTTCCTCCTTGCATTTCATTTGCTGGCAGTGCTCCAGCCCCACTGTTCCCATTCTTTCCTGGCTCTTTCCTTTGCAGCTGAACCCCCTGAGAGCAGCAGGGCTCTCTCTCTTTCTCTCTTTCTGGTGCCCCTCCAGACCCTTTTCCTCTTTGTCCCCAACTCCTCTCACTTTGTGTCTTGTATGAACTCCTCAACTCGGATTTGCAGCCAGCGACTGCGTTGGTGCCTGCTGGAATTAAATCACCAGCCAGGCCCTTTGCTGTGTTCATTTATTTTTAGTAAAACGTGATAATCTGAAGCTGCAAAAGTAATGCCCTTCTTATATACTGCCCGTGTTCATTGCAGTTTTGCCTGGCTTGCATCACACATTAATCTTTTATTACTGATCATTATATTAACTCTCACCTGCCAGCTGTGAAATGACCTGCAGAAAGACATTTAACAATTGCCTCCATCCACTGAGTTTACAGTATACACTTTAATCAATGCTCAGGCTTAAATTAATGCTGATAGGCAATTTCCAATGCCTGGCATCCATGTGATAAGGGAATTGGGCTTTTCTGGGCTTCTTTTTTCTGTTTTTATTAACTGAAAAGGCCTATCTGTATTTCACGGTGGATCATGTAAACTGTGGTACTGACTCATTGCAGAATTTTGAAACCACTAAATTATGTCAAGCACACAATCAGTTGCTTTCTTCAGGACCTTAGCTGAGCTTTTCCAAGTAGGAAATATATTGAACTCTTAAATTGGTTGTGTAGGACAAGGAAACAGACTTTTTGGCAGATCTCAGAACGTATCCAAGCAAGGAGATATTTTTAACAGTGCATGGAAGGTGCAATTTAAAACAATCTGTGTAAAGTGTTTGCAGCTTCCAATTTTATGTGCACCAAATATTAAAAATGTTGGCAATTTTTAAGAAGATTCTCCACTAAGGAGCATGAAAGTGATTTTTATTGAGATTTTATACTACTGAGCTACCCTGGAGTAGGAGAAGAAAAGCAAATTTAAGTTTTTAGTTGCTCAGAACACACACAAAACACAAAGGGGTTTCTTTTCTTGTTGGTATAAAACTGGTGCAATGGCAGCAAAGAGGGCAAGTAAAACTAAAACATTGCTGGAGAACATTTGGCTCAATATTGCTAAATACATTTTCCCTTTAACCCTCCTCATCACTGAGAGGGCCATATGCTTTCAGGGGAGGTGCACAGTCCTGTGATAGAGAGGAGTCAAACAGGTGAGGGGTTCTGTAATAAAATATTTTATTGCCTATCGGTTTCTTACGATTGATGAACACAATTGTCAAGTCCAGGAAAGAAGAATGCATTTTGTGAATGAAGGTAATATGCACTAAAGCAAATTTAGCAGGATATAATTGGGCATGGATGAATGCAGTTTCTCTTAGCAGCAATTTGCCTGCCCAAGATATCCCATCACTCGTTCAGTTCAGTGAGTAACTTCAATAAATGAGCAGCGATTGCTCTGGTTTGCATTTAATTCATTAACAAAAGGGTTCCTGTGTAAAAGCAGTGTCCCCTGAGGCTGTGGCCGTGACTGGATGCATGTCCCCACCCCGTGGCAGGTGTCAGGAGGAGTGTCCCATCGGCACCTACGGCCCCCAGTGCGCGCAGAGCTGCGACTGCCACAACGGGGCCAAGTGCTACCACGTCACCGGAGCCTGCATCTGCGAGCCTGGCTTCAAAGGCATCCACTGCCAGGAGAGAATGTGTCCTGAAGGATTCTATGGCCTCAAATGCAACAAGAGATGCCCTTGCAATATTACCAACACCCTCAGGTATGTACTTCATGTCGTATATGTACTTCGTGTCGTATTGTAGTGCGTGGTCCAATAAATGCATAGGGGAAAAATTCTGTTAACCACACCCGCTGTACTTTTCTCTGTAGTTTTTAATACAAGCACAGAGTGTTTCTCTGGTTTGCAAAATTTTGATTTAAATGACCTCAGGTTTGGAGCCATAAGCCTCAGTGCAGGGAGATACTAAGCATGTATCTGTTAACAGTTCTGGTAACACCTGAAAAGCCTGACATACAGCTTTATCCTGTAAATCTTCTAGGCATAAAAACCACCAGATGATGCTCTTATGTGTGGATAACAACACACTGAAGTTTAAAAAATAGATACGTATTTTCTCAAATCCATCACTTTCCCTCTTTTTTATGACATGGGTTTGCTTGTTAGATCTACAGACAGCAAGGGGACTTTCAACATGAAACCTAATTTGCTTCAGCTGATGTCTCATGGCAAATTACCTTGTTGGAAACACTTGAGGCAAATGTATAAATAGACTCAAATCAATATCCCTGAGTCAGTCTGTGGAACTGGAACATAGTTGACATTGTCAAAATAGACTCCTCACGTGAGCCTATTTTTACTCTTCATTTCTTTGTGTATGAGGAAAATATTCAGGAAAATAAATATCAGGGAATTATACCTACAGTGGAGTGATCCTCCCTTAAAAGGTCAGTGTTTGATGTTTTATTCCCTTTTTTGCTTTTTCAAAGATCTGTTTCTTGAGGTTCTCTTTACTATGAGACAAAACCACAAACAGCCTTGAGCACTTTGAATTTACCTTCCCATTACAGGCTTGAATAAGTTTTCCAAACCTTGAAGAGAAGGAAACATTTAAGACTCTTCCCTATTATCCTCTTTGTTACCTTAGGTAACTCCTTGCCTTGTTTACTGACTGCTGGAATTGCTGTTTGGAGAATCCTCACTCCCTGTCTTGCAGTAAAGGGAGCCTGGACAGCCAAACCTCCCTGGCCTGAGCTGCCTGATGTTCTGGAGCCACATTTCCTCACCTGCACGGTGCTGGGCTCCCACTGGATTCCCTCCTTTTCCTGTCCATTGTTGTTCAGGAGGCAGAGCCAATTTAGGGTCGTGTAGGCTTCAGGGGGAGGTGGAGATAATTGATGGCCAGGCAAACATGCCCTTCATCCAGACATTCTTCAATTTGGAACCAGACAGGTGAGGACCTGACTGTCCTGCTGATGCTGACAAAGCCACCTTGCCATCTTGCTGCTGCTAAAATATAAACACACTCAATTATGTATGCGAGAAATGGCACCTCATTTGTGTGCACACACAGACACACACACAAACACTTCAGGCAAATCTGTCTGTGCACTTGAGATAGACCCTATTTGTCTCAGTCTTGGAAATAAACAGGTGATTTTCCTTGTGAATACAGCTGTGAGTGGTGAGGCTTTGCTTAGCTGAAAGTCAGAGCTCGCGATGGATTATTTAAAAACTTGTAATTGTGGGGGTACAACTTCTGTGCAGCAAGAGAGCTCCAGCACAACTGGGTTTGACAGCCAGGATCCAAAGGGTTTGAGGCTCCCAGGGAGCTCTGTACATGAGTCTCCCATCGCTTCTGATTATGTTGGGTATCAAGAAATCACTGCAAAAATACCATCCCTGAGGCATGAGCTGCACATTATACACAAAGGTTAGTGCTGTGCTGTACTGAGGAGGGGACATGCCTCAGGAATTTCTGCAGAGTGAGCTGAGGGATAAATTCCTGCCTGTCACATCACTGCAGCACCTGTGGTAGATCCAGGCTGAATTGCTCCTCAGTGTAAACTGTTCTTCAGGTGTACAGGAGGGTGAGAATATGCTCATGGTCAGCAGCTGACACTTGTGTCTTCACCTCTCCTGAGCCCGCAGAAACCTGTTTGTTTTCATAAAGGCAGAAACAGAGGGGAAGGACTGCAGGCCACAGGCAAGGCTGAGCTCGGCTGCAGTTTCTCAGCTACGTGCTCAGCTAAGAGTCTTCTAGGTGGGGTAAGGCTGTGGGTTGGAGGGTGAAAAAATTTGTCCTGTGTTACTCAGAACTACCTGGGAGGTGCTCTGAGAGTTTGCCAGAGGGTCTTTCCTGAGAGAACAGACTTGCACCTTCCAGCTGTGAGAAAAGAAGTCTCGGAGAGGTTTGAGAGAGCTCAGGAAGGGGGAGGACCGAAGCCTCTCCCAGCTCTTTTCTGGGCATGTGGTCATTCCTACACACCCTGCCTGTGCCTTGTTGTTCTCTGATGGGAACATTTTATTCCTTCCCTCCCAACGCTGCTGCGTCAGCGTCCCTTGCAGCATCCTCTGCTGAGATGGTATCTCTGGTTCCTTAATAAATGAGTCTGGTCTCTCTGTTGATAAAATCTCCCTTTTTCCTACATCTTATCGCTGCTGTTATGGAACAAAGAGATACCAGCAAGCTGTAGATCGGTAAATGTTCTTTCATTCATCCATGGGATTTCACTCTCCACTTTCCCACCAGCTCTGCAGAGTGCTGTCAGTTGCTGAGCCAAGGAGCGTCAGAGCTGATGGAAAATGACCTTTTCCAAAGGCACTCCATATTCTGAACAAATCTTTGTGCTGATTGTTTAACCAGTCCCATGCAGTGCACTTCTCTTCCCACCCACCTCTTCCCGTTCCTCCGAGTGTTTGTCTGCACTGAAACTGGGCCCTTCCAAAGTGACTCATTTACCCACAGCCATCTATTTTCCCCAGGAGAAGTTTAAGCTGATGGCTACTTGTGATCCCCAAGTGTGGAGGATAATTATTAACCACTTGGAGAAGGTGAAGGAAACTCCTGTCCCTGGATTTGTCTCATTTGATTTGGTAATTGGAGAATTGACCAGAGTGGAAAGTTGTGAGGGATTTGAGGAGTAGCTGAGGAGGAACACTAGGAAATACACAATCAGCTTTTCCATTTTCATGGATCTATCTGTTTTAATGTCTGAAGAGATCAGAATGATCATCTAGTCTAACCTCCAGCATGGTAATGACTGAAGGACACCATCCAATAATTTCTGCATCAAAGCACACTGAAAGGCACTTTGTACAGGACTTTGAACAACCCCACAATTAGGTGATTTAGGATGTAGTGGTGACTTGGACTGTCCTTCCACAGGAAAGGGTGCACCTGTAAAAAACTGCCCTCTGCAAAAAGTCCACGTTGAGACAGCCTACACTGGCTGGAAAGGAATAATCCTGGAAGGGAATAATTCTGTCAGGCAGGGAGGGAAATGACCAGCTGGAACAGTCCTGGCCACGCACCCTCCCTGAGCACTGCTGTGCAGCCAGCCTGGGGAGCCCTGTGCCACTGGAACTGTCTGTCCCAGGTCAGAGACGTGAGGAGGAAGGAAGCCGCTGGGACAAGGTCAAATGGAATGGGCAGATCCCCAGAGGCTCCAGTTTCTGCCTCAACACTGGCAAACTGGGGAGGATCAAACCCCACAGAGCTTCCGTGGAGCTCTGCCTTGATCTGAGTCAATCCTGTGCTGGACAAGGCGATTTGAAGAGGTGCTGGACTGAGGGAGCAGCCCTGCAATCCCACTGTGGCACTGCCTTAAAGCAAGAGGCATTTTTGTCAGGGAGATTGGATGTAGTGTGGACACCATAAAACAGAAAATACTGTAAGATCAGGATTGGGCTGCTGATAACAAAAATGAGATGACTGGTGCTGCTGTACAAACAAAAAATCAGGAAATTCACTGGGAAAGTGTTGCTTTGGCTGAAAGATGTGTGGAGAACAAATTCAGAATTTGGAACAGACTGTGCTGTCTGAAACTCTTCTAATTTGCCTTGAGAAATTTACCTGGTTTCCTCAGATTTCCTCAAAATTAGATGCTTAAAAATTTAAAGGTCAAAAATGCCTTTATGCTTTTCAGTTCAGCTAATAAAAATTTTTTAAAATAAATCTTTTATTGCTGTAAATGTGGCTCAAAAGCCAGGGCTTGTACAGTAGCTTTCAAAGTGCAGCAGGAGCCCTGGAGCCCTTTCCTTGTCAGCCCTGATGTGTGTGTGGACAGCTCTGTTCCACCTCTGCTTGGCCTGGAGCCACAGGAACTCTTGGCTGCCTGTGTTCACTCCTGGTTTCTGCTCTGCTTCTTCCTGTGATGCAGGAGAGCTGAAGAAATACAAGTTGTCAAGATTCAATGCAAACCATGAAGGATAACACTGCCAAACTCTTTGAAGAGTGTGAGGTTCCCGTGGAAAACAGATGTTGGGATCCTTTTGGAACCCTCCCATTCTCTCACCCATCCTTCAGTGCTCCTTCTGCAGAGGAATTGTTTGTGTTCATTAATTTCAGTTTATTGGGGGCTGGAGAAATGCCTCACATGTGCTGTGACCTCTGCTGGCAAAATGTTACTTGGTCATAGCCTGGGAAGGTGCATCCAGAGCAGGAGGGGAGGAATTATAGAGATATTTATATAAATTTCTAGCTGTATTTCCTATTCAAGCTTTACTCTGCCTCCAACATTTCAGCTTCAGTCCAAATAACATTTAATTCCCTGGGCAGTCTGGATGCATGGATGTTTGGATGGGCAGTGGATGAATTTCCTGGCTCTGTTTTATGTCTAGGTACATAATTTGACCAGAATGTGATTGTACAAAATGCCAGCAGAAGAGAAACCTTCCTAGCACACAACACATCCACACACACACTATTCCTACATCATGCAATATATTTAGTATGTAACTCTGCTCACTTTAATTAGTGGAATGGTTTGTACAAACCAGAGAGAAAAAAGAATTAATGTAAAAATGTTGTACTATTTAGTGATATCAGCTGCAGGTCTTGAAAGGGCTTCCAAAGGAAGAAAGACATCATTTTAGAAATGGGAAAAATGAAGGCAGAAGAGTTGTGAGGTGGCCAAGATTCCCTGGCAAGATTGGGAAGAGAACAAGTGCCTTTTGCAGTTTGGGAAAGCATCTAAATCTCAGCACTCCTCAAGTTAACGCTGCATCAGGCACCTGGATTGTCAAACAGGTGCTCTGGAGTTAGGAGAAAAACAAAACCCTGATCTGCTCAGGCTGGTAACAAAATTATCATTTCTTCATGGGAAGATTACCCGGATGGAGGGACCCAAACATCTGCATGGGATTTTCCTGGCTCACAGTCCCATGAAACGTGGACAAAGGTCAGAATATTCCCTCAAACTTCTACTGGCCTTTTGGAGTCCAAGCTCCCTGTCTCCTTTCTTCTGGAAAGCCTGTTTGGTTTTGATTCTTGTTTTAGTGGTATCAGGATGAGTTTTAGCCCTTAATACACAGCTTGTATCCCATGCAGAAAAGCTGTCCGTGCTGATGAAGGAGCCAACCTTGGAGTAAAAATTCGGATTTTCTGCTGAATTGTCATAGACTGATTCAAAGTGCCCTGGTCATATATTACCTTTGACATATGGAATTTACCCACCAGATGCAGTTCTCATGGAAGCACATGATACATGTAGTAGTAGGGGAAAGAAACACAAAATTCATTTCAAAATCCTTTAATGTTGAGCTTTCTTCTCCTATTAGGTAATGATTAATAGACACAGGGGGGAAACGTGAGCTTTTATTATTTTCATCTGAATGTTAAGAGGTGCTTTGTGGAAAACCATAATTTCAAGGACTGCTTTGTCATGGATGGTAGTTTGTTATGCTGATGAATTGTTTTAATTAGCCAGTAAAACACTATTTATGATGAAACATTCGACACTTAGAAAATTTGATCCTTTTTAGTTGCAACACTATATGACCAACCTCTCCTACCAGAAATTGCCTGAAACATAGTTGGAAATTACATTTTATGAGGTTACCTTGAAAATTAACATATACAATATTAATTTTATAGGTGTAAAGAAACCCATTCAGTCATGTCTACAATCTTAAACTGTAGCAATAAATTATCATAAAGGAAAAGAAATTGTTTCTGGGATGCAAAAAACCAGGAGACAGGCCCAGAGAGATCCCACCGTGCAGAAGTCTATTCTTCTTGTTCTGAGAGTAAAGAAAATTTGATTTCTGGCAATATTATTCCTCCTCTCTCTTACTGAGGACTGAACAGTGCCATTACTGCAGAGGCCACAGAGCATGCTGAGCTCTCAGGTGCAGCCTCACACTCCCAGCTGGCCTCAGACAACCTCCCCCAGAATCCTCCATCTCTCCAAACAGGAGTGAACAGATCCTCAGCCTTCCTTCCCCTCCTGTCCAGCCCCAGGAGCAGCCTCCTGCTGTATGGAGGGGTGAGAGTTCCACACACGATGCAGAAGGACCCGGCATTGTCTGGGCTTTTGGGCTCCATTCTCCTTTCTCATTTTCTCTCCATGTCCTCTCACAACATGGAATCAAAATGGAACCAAATTAATGGTGTTCACTATGCAGCAAAAAAACTTGACTCATTCCCTGCCCAGTTGTGACTTAGTCCCAGGGCTCCTGTTAACTCCTGTCCCGAGTAAATCCCAAGACTCCAGGTGCTGATCACTTATGGGCACTGGGGCTGCAAAACTCTTCTTCAAGGGGAGTTTGCCCTTCCAAAGCACTTTCCTTTCTACCTGTGCCTGCTGGAAAGTTCTGCTGAGGTGGCACTCACTTGTAAAACACAAATGACAGTGGGATGGGACAGAATAGAATAGAATAGAATAGAATAGAATAGAATAGAATAGAATAGAATAGAATAGAATAGAATAGAATAGAATAGAATAGAATAGAATAGAATAGGAAAGCTCTGCCCTTGAACTCAGGTTTATCTTCACAGCTCTCTTGATTGCATTCCTCCACCCAGTGGAATTTCTCCTATCCCTGAACTGGCTGCATTACAGCTAAATAGTGCAGCACATACTTGTCCTACAGCTTGTAAGGATTAATGGTGTGGTTGATGTCAATAATCCAAATCACATTGATTTGAGAATGGAAGAGCATAAACTTCAAGGTGGAAACTACCCAGTGCTGTGGCAGTTCCCAGATATTTGGGAATTCTGGGCTATTTAGCACCAGATTCTTTATTAATTTCCCAAATCATCCAGCTGCTCATATCCACCACCCTAAAGAGTTTCCAGGCTTGTCTGTTCATAGCGTGACACACGAAATGTTCAGTGTTTTTCCTTCCTGCCCACGTGTCACTAACATCTGTCTCTCCCTCAGTTGCCACCCTCTGTCTGGGGAGTGCAGCTGCAAGGCTGGCTGGGCTGGGCTCTACTGCAACGAGACGTGTCCTGTGGGCTACTACGGCGAGGGCTGCCAGGTGCCCTGTCCCTGCCACAACGGGGCCGACTGTGACAGCATCACTGGCAGCTGCATCTGCGCCCCAGGCTTCATGGTGAGTGGGGCTGGGCACGGGCAGGGGGGTCATGAAGGGCCTGCAAAAAGAAAAGAGGGTTTTTAGTCTGATTTGAAATAATATTTGCATGAAAGCGGCCAAACGTGGGTTATTTTTGCCCGTTCTGTGCTGAGGCCACATCGCTGTCCTTTGAGCAGTGTCAGTCTGTGGCTGTTGGTTGTTTAGTTAACGTCACTGTTCTAAGTTTATTACTGTTATAAAGATATGGTTTCCCATAGTATATTCTAAGTCAAGACATAACAAAAAAGGTGTCAGATTATTGTCTGCCTGGAAGAGCAGAGAAAGAATTCTCGTGGCCATTCAGCATGTTCCTTGTCAGTCACACTGTGATTTTAATAGATGAAGGTATTTTAAAATGTTACAAATGATAGAGCAATTTATGTCTTTTCTGAGCGTGTGTGGCAGGTGTCTTTTACCTGAGCATCAGAAAGAGCTTCAGACATTCTGAGGTAAACAAGCATTGCATTTTATAGGTGAGATGTAAAATGGCTGAAGAAACCAGCCAAGATGGAAACATCAAAAATTCAGAGTTAACAGCTGCCAGGCTGCAGCAGGAAGTACTGGGAGGTGGATGCAGGTGTCCAGTCCTGCTAAGGCTGGGCAGAATGGAATTCTCATCTGTAAGTTCCCTGGTTATGTGTGTATGGAGCTCCTCCCCTTCAGGAGCACACCTTGGAGGAGAAGTGTTGGCTGTGTTTAAGAAGCAATACTGCCTAAAGGAAAAAAAAAATACTTTAAAGAGAGAATTCCACCAAACTTCACAAAAAATTGGCTTTCTCTGTCCTTCATTTTACATGATCTGTCCCCACAGACCTATCTATATTTTCTATACTATAACAATTATGAGTACTAAGTTTACTAGAAGTCAAGGTACAGGCTACACAGCAGGGACAGACCCATAGTGGGGAGATCCTGTATGAGATTCGTGGGATGCCAAAGACTTTTTGGCCTCCCTTCCTTCTAATTCCACACCTGAGCTTCTGATCCCCACCTGGCATCTGCAGAGCTGTGCAATTGGAATTATGGATTTTAAAAAATTTTGTTCTCTGCCTCGTGTCAGCAGCTGAACCTGAAAGTTGGAGCCTCCACTGATTTCCAGGAGTTGTCTCAATGCCAGGTATTAACAGATTTATTTAGGTGTGAGGGGCTGGACTCAAAAGCATCTGTGCAAGATAATGGTGCTTAGAGATGGGGGGAAAAAAAAAAGAAAATGTCTTTGAGGTTTGATTCCCAACTCCACAACAAGGATTTATCTTCTCTATACAGTAGTTGATACACAAGCGGAGGAAGGATGAAGACAGCAGCATGTTAGTAACAACTACAAAATAAAAAGACGCCAAGATCCTCCTTCTTTTTAGCAATGCTGTCCAAATTTGCAGCACAAAAGCATTTAGGGACCCTTTACTGCACACATTTTAAACAAGCATACCTTGTCCAATATACATTGCCCCAAGGCAGCATTAGTGCAGGCAGAAAGCCTGGGAAGTTCCTATTGCATTGCTTCAAAATAATATTTAATCTCATAATAAAGAGCTTTCTTGCATTGACATTTAAACAGCTTGGTTATTGAGGATAGCTCTATAATCACTGAAGCATATTTAGGCATTAGTATCATTGCTCTCACATAATATACTATAATCTCTGGCAATTAGTCCATGAGGGGAAGTAAAGCCTTGAAATTGCTAATTTATTGCCTCTGAAGCATATTTGTCATTCGTGTGCATGCCAGATGAGCTGCAATGGTTTTTCAAGTGCTGCAGAGCACAGGCTGTGCAGAAAAGTTGCTGGGAACCTTCTCCTCCCATCCCGGGTGCTGTCCTGCTGGGGGCTCCGGGCAGGGAGCAGGGAGCTGTGGGGCCAGAACCAGGCTGGAAGTGCCTTATCCCAGAGACACACTCACTCCAAGGCAGGCTTTGCCTTCAGATATTCCTGCCTGGCTCCTGCTGAGGCAGCAGGGGAGCTTTGCCTGGGGGTAGAGCTTTGCCCTTGAATCGGGTGAGTCCCGGTTCCGAGCTGTCCTCTGGCAGAGCTGGCAGCGGAGTGGTGCTAACGCAGAGCTGGGCAGAGCTAATTATTCACAAAAGCCAGAAATGAATCCCTCTTGCTTTTTCGAGCATCAGGCTTGGCTGAGGCAGCCACACTGGCAGGGATTTTGCCACATGATTGGAAAGAATAAAAGCGGGAACAACATCTTACGTTTTACAGCAGTGTTTGATCTACGCGTGATCCTAGGGCAGAGCAGTCTGAGGAGCTTGTGAGGAAGGGGGAAAGGAAGAGAAAATGGTGGGAGATGGGATATAACTGCAGCATTTATCTGCAAAGGCAGAGAGGTTGGACCCACAGGACTTTGGGATTACTGGCTGCCTGGAATATGCAGTGCCCAAGGAAGGACAGTGTTTTCCTGACAAAGCACTCTTCCTGCCCACTCCTCCAGCACAGATGGTGGGTTTTTAACTCACCCTGCCTGTGTCAGGGCAGCTGGGCTGGGTTTCAGGATGAATCATCTGCTCTCGCAGCCAAAACAGGGACATTTTGTTGGGATGCAGAACAAGCCATTAAAAACACAAAGCATCTGCTCACCTTTATTAAATGTATTAAGTGAAAAGGCAGCCGTCCCATAGGCTGCCATGTACGTGAGCAGAGCGCCTAATTTTTGGAAATTTAAGAAGATTCAAGTTGTAAAATAAAAATGTATATGGTAGCTTAAAGAAAATACATTATTTATTAGCTGTGACATTTCCAAAAATTAAAATGCCAAAGCTAAATAGTGGTAAGCTTGCAGTTCAGGATAGAGTTTCAAAACATCTTCTGTCTTATTTTTTTCTGTGAATGTTTTGGGTCAGACTCAAGAGCCAGATTTGCATATGTCTGGCTCTAAACCCAAATGACGATGTTGTAAAGCTGTTATTGGGTGCCAGTGCAGGGTATTTGTGTGAGGTGCTGCTGTGACTGTGATCCCATGAGGGAAAAGCTCTGTTTTACCTCTGCGAGTTCTGAACCACCGTGCAGAACTGGGTGTGGATTTAACTGAGGGATCCACAACCCAAACCAGGCAGTTCTTGGAGGCAGCACACCGGGCAATGAAAGCAGGATAATAGTAGAGGACACACAATAAAATCCTACCCAAAATCACAGACCTGCACCCCATTGCTCCACAGGCCTGTTGGGAATGCTTTTCTTCCTGCATCCCTCTTGTAAAGGAGGATAAAGGTTGGATCAGTTTAACTCAGATGATTGCAGGGAATCATCATTACGAGCACACCAAGAGGGCACTTCCCTCCAACTGGGACTTTTAACATATTTGAGGGTTTCCTCTTAGCACTGAAGTGAAGAATTGCCAGAATGCTCCTCTGAAGAATGGTTTTGTAAGGCTGTTCTGCTGCCGTCTCGTTTGCGACCAGAAGGAGCCTGGCGAGCACACACAGGGAGTGCACAGATCAGCCCTAAAAGGCACCAGGGGAGAGTCTTGATTGGTAGAAATTGGATCCTCACTCCCACATGGAAATGGCCACTGCTTGCAATAAATTATCTGGATGCAATTATGGGGATGGTGAGAGGCGCTGTACTAACTTGTACCTCCCTCTCCTTCCAAATTCTGCTCCAACATGTTCCACTGAACTCAGGTGTGCAGGAGGGACATAAAATAAAGTGGGACTTGCCATGTCCTCTCTTTCCTCTTTTGTTTTTGGTTCATTGAATTTTATTCCTCTAATTCAATAAACATGGTGGAGAAGGGCAGAGGATATGAATTAAATATGACAGGAGACCACAGGAATCCTGACCTTGTGTCTCACAAGGAAATCTTGAAACCAACCCCCTGCATGTACCTATCAGCATTTTAGCTGCTGAAATCATTATAAATGCTATTGAGATACAACTAAGCTCACCTTCTCCATTGCACAGCTAATTGCAGCTTCCCTGAAAGCGGTGGCTGTCTGGAGACCTCATCCCGTGCTATGCCTTTGTTTCTTTATGGATGCTTTGTTTTCTTCTTTTGAAAAATGGGTTTAACTTCAAACGCTTCCATTCTGTGTGCTGTGGCAAGGAGAGATGTAGTTAAAACATTTCTCAGCCCAAGACACTCTGAGGAAACTTTTAACACTTCTCTGTGGAATGTGCGGTCAGCTTTTACTTCGGCGGGCACTTAGGTCTATATTTCACATCCAGATGACAGAACTTATATTACTTTAAAGAGTTCATCTATTTATGCTGCTATTTTTTGAAGACCTGTCTGCTTTTATTGAACCCTGTGTGCTGGCAAGCAGAGCAAGCACTTCATCACTAAAATGAAAGAATCCATTTTGACATTTCTCTATTTCTTCACTATATTGGTAGATCCCACACAAGCCAATCACATGCTGCAAAGTATGGAAACCACAGCAGTGGTGATATCTTACTAGAAGAGTGTTCAGCTTTTGGAATGGCTTTTGGATTCCCTAAACTTTCCATGATCTATCCCAGTGCTGTGCATCTATGGCTATTTACACTTTCTGTTGGCATTGTATCAAAATTGCATTTTAAAAGGCACATTTTAATGCCTTTCAAATACATCCTTATAGAGGTGCTTATGTGTATGGATCTCTGGCTGGGCTCAGTGGGAATCTGGGCACTTAAGCACTGAAACACAGGCTTCATTTGGGTCTGTAAGTCCATAATTTCGTCTGGCATGCCTGAATTTCTCAACATAATGCTTTCTCTACCACAGGGGTACAAATTGTTCCCAGGGTTTGCATCAGAGTAAAACTTTAGAACCTACCTGCACATTGAGTAAAAGTCAGCCCTCGTAGCACACAATGAACAGTAGCTTGAGCACTTAGTAAAAATAGGTATAAATTATAGAGCTCTAAAGCTATTCAAATGCCCAGCAAATGCACACCAGATTTTGCAATTGATAATCTCTTGGTCAGTACGAACACCCACACACAGACTCAGACCAGTCTTAGCCTGCTCTGTGCCTACTCACTGAGTAAAATGACCAATTTACTGTTCCACAGAATGAGAAGGACCATGATTATGGTCTTTCAGAGGTCATAAACACTTAGAGGTCCAGTGTGTTGAGTGTTCCAGCCATAACAGGCTTCCTTCTGGCACATACTGTATCTCTTGTTCCCTGAAAGAAAACATACAGGAGGGAAAAAACAATCTTTGTCTTTATATTAAGAAAAGTGGAATCTTGTTCTCCTTTCCTACACCTTTAAAATTCTCTCTGTTGTCTAAAAGGAAAAAACAGAGTAAATAGAGAGGAGCACCTTATCTTATCTTCAGTTGAATTTTCCCTGAAGGACCCAAGTCCCAGGTAGGTCTGGAGAAATTTGAAGCATCATTGCCTGTAGGTGTTTTCTAAACACACAAGGTACAAATTTATCAGAGTATTCCCTCTCTTCTATATATAAACTTTCATCTTTATCCTAAATGTATCATTCTTCATCACTTCATAAGGAAGCAGGGGGAAAATGGATGAGACTTCTTTGTGTTATAAGCCTGTGGTTCGGTAGTAAAATTATTTTATGAATTTCACAAAATTCTTAATATAAAAAATGAACGTAAGGCTGGAGATAGCAGATCTGGTTTGGGGGCTTTAACTCATTTGAATGATCCATTTCTCTTTGAGATAATTCCAAAAGTACTTCAGTGGAAGCTCATCGCAGAGCAACAGGGCACCTCATCAAAAGGTTTAAAAAGAAAAGACGAGGGGAAAAAATCTTCAATAGAGCCTGTGTCCTTTTATCCTTGATTTACCGAGCATATCAGTTACCCCCCTTTGTTAAGAGCTCTTTTCATTTCTAGGTATAAAATAAATTCAACCATTTTATCAAGATGTTCTTGTTACCAGCCACCAGTATAAATTTTACTTGCTGTGGCTGGGGGAGAGGTTTCCTGGCACAGCAGTTGTCCAATTAACTGGAGTATCACAGGCAACAGGAATGGTTTGCAGGGTCTTGTTTCATGAATTACCCAGGTGCAGGGGGAAGATGCATTTTCTCCTCACTGGGTTCCCATTTGTGTCCATGACCCAACATCTCAAGCCCACGGAGAAGGGCAAGGAGCAGAGGCAGAGGGGACGAGGAGAGGCACCCTCACTGTGCAGCTGGGTCTGGGCCTGCAGCTGGCAGGCCATGAATTATTAATTGATAATAAAAGTAAAACACGTTGTCTTAGAAGTCGTGGAGCTACAAGAGCCTTGTTTGCCACTGATTTCTGCCCTCAGTCCTCCAGCCTCTCCTGCCCTGCTGCAGTGACGCTGTCAGGTCTCCTTTGATGCTTTACCTGGCAAAGGACACTCAGGTGGGCTCAGAGACCTCAGACATAATCTTCTGACTGCATAACCAGGTTCAAAGTACCATGGATCACATTCTGTAAAAAAGAAAAGGGTTTTACCTAGCAGAGGTTGAGTGTTAAGTCAAGGTATAGAAGAAATTGATTTCCATTCTCCCAGCCTTTCAACTCTTTCTTGGTTATTGTTTTTTCCTTTGTTTCACCTCAGTTATCTGAAAGTTTTTAGCAGAGTTAATTTTGAGAAGTTTGGGAATATCCCACTGTAGCTCTGACTGATTCCTCAGCTACCCCTGAAGTTAAGAGACAGACAGGGGAAAGGCCAAGCCAGGCAGGACTGTCCTGGTGATCCCAGAGACAGCTCGAGAGGGAAAGTCCCTGCTTGGGCACAGGGATACTGAGATGCAGCTGAAGAGTCACCAAAAGACCTGACAGAATCAAAGTGTTCCGAGCAGGCTTGAGAGGCTCATTTTGTCAAAGCCAGCAAGAAGGAAATGCAGTCTCTTTGATAACAGATATCAGTGTCAGTTTTAGCTCTGGAGGTGATGTGAAAGGTAGAGATATGGGAAATTCAACTAAAAATAACCTTAAAAATGGAAGAAGATGTAGCTGTGCCCTGGGAAACCATGATGGAAGTCAAAAAGTATATTCACCTGGTATTTAAAAAGTGAATAAAAATAAAAATCAGTCAGTCAGAACAACACAACCAGGCCCCCTACAGTAACTATGGCTGCATCCCAGATCCCTCTTTCCTGGTTTTGGTCTCTGAGGAATGCACTCTCCTTTAAATTTGTATTTTCTTGGTATCTTCTAGAGAGAGAGATAAGTCTGAAAGCTCAGCTGATTGTTTCTTGAAGTTTACAAATTACTTCACAAGTGGATGTGGAAGTGGATCTCAAGCGGGCAACAAAACCTCTCTGTTCCATATACCTAAGAGTGAGCTGGGAAAATGTTTTTTAGGTGAAGGAACTGACACTTTCCCATTGGACAATTTTCCTATCATCTAGGCTGCAAGCTTGAAGGTCTGAGTTTACAGAAAGGAATCCAAACTTCTCACACACAATGTTTTGGTACATTTTCCAGATAAATAGAGCTGATCACAGATCATTTGCACTTATCAAGAGTTTTGCACAGTCACACACCAGATGAAAACTGCCTCTGAATCACATCTTGATGTCCCTTGTCATTGGTGACATCTGAATTTTCTTACCCACTCCTCAGTCCATACAAAATAACGTATTTGTGTGTGTGCAACGGCTGTGTTTTGATTTTTTTTGTAGTCCATTGGGGCCAATAACAGACTATAAATTTTTTCATCCCAAAGCTACTCGGCGTGATCAGTACAGACTGAGAATGATCTTCCCTTGGCTGTGCAGTGCCCTGCATGGAATGACTTGGTCTCAGTCCAGCCCCCTGTGGATCAGTGTGTACATCACAATCCCCATTTCCATCAGCAGCCACCAGCAAATTTGCTGGCACATTGAGCCTTTTTACCATTTTCCCTTCACAAACCATTGCTTCAGGTCAAGCCTGGTGACGTGGCTGTGTGATCCATCTCAAGGCCCCTGCAGGGCTTTTCCTGGGGACAAAGAGCACAGCTACTGAGAGCTTTTGGAGCAGCACCCCTCGTGAGCACCGTGAGCCACCCAGCTCCTCCTGCACCTTTCCCAAATGGCAGGTGAAGCTGGAAAATCAGTCCAGCTGTGGGGTGACACTGCCACGGGTCCCTCAGGGAACAGTGGACATCACCTCAGGGCAAGGGAGCTGGGTGTGGGTGAGACAGGATTTCAGTAACGACTCACAAATGGAATCTTCTGGCCTTGCAGAATTACAGGAGGAGATAATCTCCATTCCAGTGCTGACAGGGAAGATCATTATGGGGAGGCCACCTGTGTATTCCAGGCTTTCAGACCAAGCCGCTCCCCTATTGATTTTGATATCAGTGTTTTATATCAGTTTTATAGAGGTTTTTATATCAGTGCTGTCAGTCAGGCCTGGTGCTGCTCTCCCCCCGAGCTCCTCTGGAGCAATTAGGGATTTCTGCGGGAGCTCCGGAGCCTGCGATTCCCGAAGCCTGCAGGGCCCCTGGCAGCACCCGGCTGCAGGAGCAGAACAAAGGCTCTGCTCGCACCTCGGGGCATTCGCTGGCTGCTTTAGAGCAGAGAACCATTGTACCGCAGTGTTTAACAAGGTCACCGAACGCACAGGACACAGAGGCTCCCGCTCAGCTGTGCAAACTGCTGCCCTTTCTTTGCATTCACTGGAACTTTTCAGAGCCTTTTATGAGCTGTTCCATTTCATTTTTCTCTGCTCACTCTCTTGTCAATGCACAAGCTCCTGAAATTGTCTGTGACAGCTCGAATTCTACTTTGCCAGCCCAAGTTTACCTGAACGCAGCTGCTGCCTTCGATGGGATCGTCCCAGATACACAGGTAGGGGTTTGCCTCAGTGTCTGCCTCTACTAATGAGAACTTATTCACTCACACACAGAGTTTATAATTTGATAAGAACTCTGAGCAGGTCCCAGGTCTTCTCTTTCTTCTTGTATTTACTTTTACTGGGCTCTGCTGCAGTTTTATTTACCCGAATAACTCCAAAGTTTTCGTAAGTGGGTCCAAAGGAACCAACTTGGTACAGAAAGCCTGAAAGCCTCTGCCTTTGTTGCTAGTTGACATATTTCATGTGTTTTATCCTTAATTGGCAATGTGGCTATGTCAAATTGCATTTCTCGTCCTCTAGCCTCATTCAGAACCAGTGGAGCTCAATATTCTGCTCAGACTGAGTTATTTGATCTGAATTTTGCAGAGGGATGAACTGCTTTCCAGCAGCAGTGCCTCCTTTTATCTATTAGGCTTCCAAATGTATATATCTTTATCCACACTATCTGTGGTTCTGTGCATGAAAGTGTTGGCAGCTGAATCTCCTGGTAGTTCAAATTACAAACTGACTTCATTAAAACCTCCTAAGGAGAGGATTTAAGTCACAGGTTAGTTTTGCATTTTATTTTCTGTGCAACTGTACTGTCAAAGACTTTGTCTTTCACAATCAGACATGTGTAAATGAAAAATCCTGATTTTGTTTTCTTATGCTAAAGAGCAACTGAAATTTTACCAGACCTCAAACTCTTTTGCCGTAGGGTTTTGATTTAGGAATATCTGTGAGAGTTTGAAGGGGATATCTCTTATCTGCCTCTGTGTGGTCACCTGGTTATTTACCAGCTTTTCAGAATTACATCACAAAACCCATTAGCTTAGAGTTTTCTTTTTTTATATTCTGTTTTTTTTGCTTTGATCCTCTGACCTGTGGATCCTGCAGCTCACACCAAGGTCCACCACAGCTGTTTGCAGCATCAGCCCCATTCCTTTGTGTTTTCCATCCACACTGCTACTTCCATGGCTCCAGTGCTCATAGCAAGGGGCCAGTGGAGAATTCCTGCTGTTCCCAGCACTTTTAGCTCCTCCTGGACTCACAAGTTCAGGTGTGCCCTGATGGACTGGTTTGATGCTGTGCTTGGACATTATCCTTAATTCTACAGCACAGCTGTGGAAGAAGTCTAAAATAAAGTCTGCAAATAATGAAAAACTACTGGGATTGTTAAGGCAGTAGCAAATTTGGGGAAAGATTCCTGTTCCTGAATAAGCGGGTGTGTTGAAATTCAGTGTGTGACAAAGCAGAGTAATAGATGATAGGAAAATAATGTTAAGTAAATACACAAAAGATGAGTTCTAATTTAATTCCTGCTATTCAGGGAGAGAGATCAGGCAATCACTGTGGGTAGTTTTCTGAAAAACTCAGCCCCTCAATGAGTCTGAAAAACTCAAACGAATCCAGAGCGCCCGACGGAATAGTTAGAATGATCAGGATGAGAATAAAACGGGATAGAAAAGCCATTTTTTTGGTATTGTGTAAATCCATAATATATCCAATTCTCAAATTACTGCACACAGCTTGGCTGATTCCTGCTTACAAAGGACAGAATGGAAATGGTGACAAAGATCATCTTTTATATGGAATGATTTCTATAGAGTCACTCGATAAGCGGGAACTCGGCTCCGCAAACAGATGGCTGAGGAGGGACACGATAGAGATCTGTGGAACTGGGGATGGTGCTCAGAACATGAACAAGGAATGGTTATTTACTATTTCTAATAACACAGGAACAAGGGCCAACCAATTAAATGATTGCACAGCAGGTTAAAAACAAAGAGAGTGCTTTTCACAGAATGCGTAATTAAGTTGGGAAATGGCTCCCATAAAATGGGAATAACAGTGGGATGATTTTGCTCAGAGAAGGGGTCACCAAGGGCAGGGATGTGAGAGGTCTCTCACCCCATGGGGAAAGGGGAAGAAGGAATGCATTCTTGCTACTTAGCACAGTATAAGAAGTTTCCCAATTAAAAATCAGGCAGTGGGTTTGAAGCAAGCAGATAAAGATGTTTCTTCTCCTTTGTATTTATAATTAACTGTGGATCTTCTTGCCAGAAAACATCATGGAGGCTGAAGGTATAAATGATGCCTTTTATTTCCTCTTTTAGCTGATGTCCTTTTTGCAGAGCTCTTCAGACTTGACAGCCAGAATCCACATTTATTATTGCAAAAAATGTCAGGAGGCCACAGCTGTTTTACAAGGTGAATCTTGGACTGTGGCACTCAGGCTGTGTGGATAGAGCAGAAACCACCTCAGATTTCCAGGCAAAGGTATTTCCATTAAATAGCTGGGGCAGAATTGACAGGCAGCTCTGGGTTCCCACTCTGAAGGTCACTGCCTGGCACTGAAATGCTAATCTGTATTTCCAAGTGGCTCCTGTTAGCTACTGATCTGCTCTCCCCAAATCTGGGGAAGGAAATTATGGAACTGCCTACAATGTGTCAAAATCTTTCCTTTGCCACAGTGGTAACCTCGACTTTAAAATTCATTTTAAAAAGGAAAAAATAAAACCCAGATTTTTTTAAATCTTTCCCAGTATATTCAAGGACTGTGGTTTGGTATTTTGACATTTAACCACCTTCCATCCCCAGTTTGGACACGAGTTGCTTGTTGGGCACATCATGGAGAGCACATATGCCAGAGATGTCCTTCTCAGGGATGTAAATAATTCCCACTAACTTGAAATAATCACCCACAGGATGACTGGGCCATTTTACCTTCAAGGATATTTAATTGTGATCTGGCCATGTGTTCTGGAGCATTTTAAAACAGCAGCTGATCAAAGCTGGTTATAGTGACAGCAATGATCCCCACAGATGTTTGACTCTTTACAGCTTCCTCAGAGTTGAGTTTAAAATATTCTGAGAGTTTGCTCCCTGCCTCACCTGTATAAGTCCACAGTGGCCTATTCCAGGTTTAAATTCCAGGTTTAAATTGCTTTAACTAGAGAGGACTTGGTTTCCCAGCTGGCCCCACACTGGACACGAGAAATCCCTCTGGTACAGACATGATTTACCTGCCTTGATAATCTACCTGGTTTACCCAGTCTAAATCCAATCCCCTGCTTTTGGAGCGGTCCCTCGTGGATAAAGGTGTTTTGTGATATTCTGTTAGGTAAAAAGTGCTGACTGCATAAAAAAAATATTCTTGTTCAGAGGTTGATGATCATCTCTTGTACTCTCCACTCTACTTTCCTTCTGAATACATTTAATTATATGATGCTGTATTCATTGCCTTGCTGACACTAAAGGGCTCTGCAGTTAAGCCTAAATACTAAACCAGGCAGATATTCAAGTGTTGTAAAGTCAGTCTAGATTTTTTTTTTTGCCAGCAAGTGCTGCCCTGATTTATGGGAAGCGGGAGGGAGGGTGAGATCTCTTGCCTGTTTTCTTTATTGAGTCCTCTTTCCTTTTTTTAATAACCATGTTTAGGTAACTGGTACTGTAGGAATAGATTTTTTTAATTGCAGATAACTGACTGGTATTGGGCATACTTTTAGTGCAAACTAGAAAACTGTTCCCAGGTGGTGAGGGGGATTATAATACTTGCTGACAGAAATCCAGCTCAGGTTTGCTGATTTTTAGTATGCAAAATCCAATTTTTTAATGAAGGTTTTATTTGTGTTTGTTTTCACTGGATTTTGTGGAGGGGACAAAGCCTTCCCAAGCTAGGATTTGCTGCTTTTATTCATCAGTTTTATTGTGCCAGGACATTGTTCCTTTTGGCTGTGTGGGGCACGTGTGAGCCAAGCTGCTGGAGGGCAGGAGAGGGATGAGGTTCTGTGCACCCTCCACTGGCAAAGATGAATCCCAGTGTGGGAGAACCCTGAGCCAATAGGCAGTGCCTGACTCCTGAGATGCACAGATCCTCCACAAAAAAATCCCTCACAGCTGGGATTTGCTGGGCTGGAAACCATGAGCCCTGTCCAGTTAATTCCAGTTTTCCACGTGCACGGTCTCCAGACTGGGGGGCTGCACAAGTTCCCCCATCTTGATAGGTTGAAATTATTCAGGGAGCCAAATCCTACCAAAAGGCTCTCCTAAGGACAAAGGATTCCCAAGGTGACTGGCAATGGGTTCGGAAAGGATGGATGGATGGATGGATGGATGGATGGATGGATGGATGGATGGATGGATGATGGATGGATGGATGGATGATGGATGGATGGATGGATGGGGGGATGGATGGATGGATGGATGGATGATGGATGATGGATGGA